>VZRZ01005378.1:216220-391322 GCA_013398175.1 Climacteris rufus
GGTGGGGGTGGGGAAAGAGTAAAAGGCACTTCTCTGATCAGGAATCCCTCCCCTCCACTAAATCATCCCGAGCACTTTAAAGCCATGGGAACCACTGAGGGACTCTTCAGCTCTGTGAGGCTTCACGACAGCTCTACGCTAAAACATCCAGACGTGAGCCAGCATCATCCTTTGCCCAATGGCCTCTTCTGCCCGGGCCTGTGATTAACCTCTTCCCAGCACACCCTCTGCTATGTCTGCCTTCCCAACAGCATGCATCCAGAGGGGCTTGGTGCCCACCACACACCAGGCATGTGAACAAACGCCAGCACAGCTTCACTTCCCTGCCTGCTTGCCTTGTCTGGAAAATGTGGCTGCTGCAGGATGCTGACTCTGCCTTTCTTTTGAGGAGGGGGATTTTCATTTAATTTTGCTGAGCACCTTTACAAAGGTTGATGAGAAAAGCATATGGCTGTGGGAGGTCATGGAGAGGGAAAACAGAGAGAGAGGACACTATGAAGAGGGATGGGAGCAGATGCGTGTGCTTAGCCTGCCACTGGTCTCCAGGCCAGATATGTATGAAAATGCAATTGTAGAGACAAGCTCACAGTATATCTCGGCCAGACTAACAGCTGACATGAGGCATCAGGGGCACAGAGATTATGAATAAGCTGTGGATGGTACAAAGAGGGTAAGGGATGCTCTATCCATGTGGAAGCACTCTCTGACAATATACAGGGTAGACACAGCCAGGCTGTGGCCATGTCTGCACTGTAACCCCTTACAGCACATACACAGAGTGCCAGGCAAGACCTCACCAAGGGGTGAGTGAACCCTTGTGGGTTAATCCCAGGGGCCAGTGCTAGGACTTTCCAGATCCAGCTGAGCATGGTGCCTTGTTCTGGGACAGCTGCTCCGATTGCCCTGGGAGGCACCAGATGCAGCGGTGGTCAGACACTGCTGACAGATGTCACCACTTTGCTTTGTGGCAAGCCCTGTATGATAGACACTATGTCTTTAGCTGTTTGGTACCACTTTGGAGTATTAAAATCCCAGCATCTTCTTTAGAAAGAGGAAAGAGGAGACAGTTGGACAGAGGGCAAAGGGTCCTTGGCAGTGAGTGAGGAGGTGAGGGCAGTCGAGTGTGCTGCCACTGCTGTGACCATCCAGATCAGCTTCCTCCTCATCCCACATTTTTAATATCCCTAAACTTGGTGGGGTGTTAACCCTGATCACTTGCTGGGCTACTAGTAATAACCATCTCTTGGCAGGGAGGGAGGAGTCTAACAAAATATTAATTGCTGACTTCCAAGACAAAATTAAAAGTCTTCATTGTGTTTGTTCTTTGCCATGTTGACACATCAGTGGGATGAAGAGCAAATGAACCCAGGATGATGTGGCATTTTGAACCTTAAGTAAGTACTCTGTGGTGTTCAGCAACAACAGGTATAGTGCCATGGTGGTACTAGCACACAGTGGTACAAGTTGCTTCCACTTGTTCAGGTCTTCAAAGTCACTGCAGTTTGCAGGAGATGGAGCACATACCAGACATTGCAGAGATCCAGATTAATTGTCCACTTCTCAAGGAAATCCCCTAAACCACATTTCTAGCAGCTTCCCTTCTCCTCACCCATCTCACCCCCCACACATTAATTCCTTGCCTTTTTTGAGCATTTTTCACTGACTTGAGTGATGAGAGGAACTTTTTGCTCTGAATGTCCAGTGTGCCCTCTTTTTTTGTTTAAATCAAAAATAGGGATAGTGTGATGGAAGATCTGCTCTTGACAGCTTTCTTGAGACTGATATTTTGGCAGCACAGAAGCTGAGGAATCACTGAAATGTGCTTTTTTTTTTGTCCACACTCCTGCTGCTGGCTCATACATAGCTCTGAGGTTCCCACACCCAACTCTGCAAAACATCCGGGTATAGCAGCTTGTCTTTAAGGCAGAATTGAGAGCATTACACAAATTTACCTTTGTCGTGAGGCATTTGCAAGAGTTTGAAGGGGCTGTTATTTACCTTGTTTCAGGGAGGTTTTACTATGTCAAATAGTGGTAGTAAGATTCCCCCTATTGTTCACCTCGAAATCCCTGCAGCCTGATGGGCACCCCTAACCTGGGTCCCCACCACCCTGTTTTCATCCTACAGGTCCTCTCTGACATGGCACTTGTGTGTTTTGTTAAACAGGCCAGGCCTAGCAGAGAATTAAAAAAAAAAAAGCACAAATCCAGTCTCAGTTCACTTACACTTCAGTTCAGACTGCGGCTGGAGGAGGATCTCTTCAGCTCTAGGTTTTCCTCACAGTATAAATCCCTGTGACTGGATCCCATAAAACAGTCTCATAAGCTCCCTAAGAATTTGTCGGGATGCCAGGTCTGGCGTGCCTAGCCCTCACAAAACAGGGTAGCTGAAAGCAGCAGAGTGAAAAGAAGCCAAACACCTTGGTAAAAGCAAGGATTAAGGGGGAAAAAAAAAGCCACATTAAAACAACATCCATTTTTTTCAGGCCATTTGCAGATAAATGACCTCCTTTCTTCTAATTAAAGAAAATGTGCAATTAGCTTAATCAGATCTGTGGGAAGAAAAGCAGTCGCTGAGTCTCAAAAGGCAGGTTCTGAGAAACTGCAGCCAACTTTTCCTGGGGCCGACTGGAGACACTACATCAGAAACAGCATGAGCCCTGCCAAAGACTTCTTCCTGTGAAAAATGATGTTTCAATTTAGGCTCCTGTGTATTGTTTTCCTTAATCTCTCTCTCACTTGCTTACTCACTTGATCTCTCTTGCTCTTTGACACTCTAAATAGAGGCATGAAGAAGCATTGCCTTGTACTGATAGGGGCATTGCATCCTAATTTCCCAATGAAACAAGACTGAGTTTATCATCTCAGTTCCCCTTCAGCCTTCATGTTCTTTGTACTTTGTGATTGTCAAATGGCACACAAGGGCCAAAAGCATTCAAGGGCTACAAATTAAGACTCTCCTTCAGGAAAGGAAAATAGGACTTGTGCAATGGGGAAAGGTCTTGAAAGCCTTAGTGCTTGTGGGGGTGAAGGTCCTGACAGGCTATTAGAAATCCTGGTGAGGAAGCTGGGCTTGGAGATCAGTCCCTCCTCTCTAAGGACAAAGTGGGAAATAGTGGCAAACTGCAGGGCCAGTGCCCTTAACCCTTTACTAGGAGTGTTTGCCAGGAACCTCCTCTGGCTTATTCTACAGGCATTCAAAGAATAGAAAGCAGGGAAGGAAGAAACATACACCACATTAGAAAAAAAATAAATTGCAGTTTTAAAGCATTATCTATTCAAATAGTTTTAAAGACCAGTCTTCTTCCTAAAAGCAGGGAAAATCCCTTTTAGTCAGGCAGAGTAAAGAGCCAGCCCTACAACAATCTTGCCAAAGCCACAAATTGGGTTGCAGCTGGGCAAATGGGGACACAACTAATTATCAGAACAAATAACCCTTATTCTGTCCATTCCTTACCATGCATTTCCTTAGGGTGTTTTCAAGCTTGTTGTGAGCCATCTCTGCAGCCACGCAGGCGTTTTGTATTTCTCTGAATGTTGCTCCTAAGAAGTGAGAGAGGGATATGAAGTCCATCATCTTCCCCCCACCCCCCCAACAGCCCTATTTACCTTCAGAAGCTAGTGCTTGGACCAGGGATTGCTGCTCCTGCTGCACTCCCAGTGCAAGAGATGAATACCATGGCAGTGACCATGGCTCCTGTTTCATTCTCTTCTTCTTTCAGGACAATTGTTCCTCAGTGTTTGGCCAGTAACTACCAGTTGCTCACAAGTGCTTACTCCTCTTCTTGCTCTTCTTCCTCAGCTGCAGTTCAGCTTGTTTTTAACATCCCTCATAAGACTTGGGCTGATATTCCATAAGGGAGTTTTCCCTGCCACAGCAGTTGATAACATCCCGGGTTGCCCAGTTCAGACATCCCTCTTCTGTCTGGTGGGAATGACCTTGACTCTTCAGAGAGTGACTGGGTTTTGCGGAGAGCACAATTCCATCTTTACACCTGTACCTGCAGAGGTCGGTATGAACTGAAGATGTGCCTGATGAAGTATCTCCATAACCTCATGTGCTGGCAAAAGTCTGGTTGCTCACATGCAAGCAGTAAACACCCCCAAACCCAGATTTTTTTTCTGATTCCTGAGGCATCTTTTTTTCTAAATCCTTCTGTTCCAAAGGTTTTCAGTCTTTCATATAGAAAACACTTCGATTTTGAGATGTTCATGGCATCTTTTTTCTTTGCTGTTTGAGATTTTTCTTTCTTTGACAAATAAATTCTTGGTTTTTCAGCTTTGGCTTGGGTTTTGTTTTTGTTTGTCTGTTTGTTTTCAGTTTTTCACATAGAGAAAAGTTAAATACGCAGTTTAAAAAAAGTAGAGGTTTCCTTGCTCTTGCCTGTGCTTTCTTGTTGACTCCTAATATTTTTCCATTGCTGGATAAGGGGAAAAAAGTCAGGGTTAAAAATAAAGATGGGGCCCTAGAATATCTCCAAACCAACAATAGGAAACGGATGTGTTTAGTTTTTGGTTGGTTTCCAAAAATCTGAAGGAGGTAATACTTTATGTTAAAAATATTTATTAGCTTGGGTAATGAACACATTCAGATAAAGAGCCCGTTGCCTGAAGTGTGAGGCAACAAATAAGCTAAATCTTGACTATTCTACATCATGTAATGAATGTTTTGGTGCAAACCCAGAACTTCGTGACCAGTCAGAAGGGATAATGTGCAAGTCTGTGTCACACAGCTGCGCATGCTGGGGATGGGATGGGAAAAGCATTGCCATCCCACAGGGTGGATGCAGCTTTGCTTTCAGCCCCAGGTTCATTTCAGGGAGTTATGGGGTGCACAGCAGGGGCTGCAGCCAATGCTCACCACAGGTTTCTCGCAGCCACCAGCCTGTGAGGTGGCTTGAGAGAGCAGGGTTTTCGCCTGCATCCACGGGTCCCAGTGACCCCCCGGGTATTTGCCTGGTGCAGCAGGGCCAGCGGGCTCCCTGCCAGCAGCTCCAAAATGTTGAGAGCTGGAGGCTGGCCCTAGTCCCTGAAAAACCCCATCAGTAACATTTCTGACAAGATAAACTGCATTTTGAATGTGAAGATGACCTTGGTAATCAGAAATAAATCAGCAGGATAATCAAAATTGATGGGTCAGTCAAATCTAGAAAATTTATAAACTGGAGCCCTATAGAATAGCTTGGAAATCCCCATAAGTCGGGTTCTGGCTGAAATTTTGGTCCCTTTGCTGCAGTAATTTAAACTTTTCTATTTACTTTGGCACTCCTCAGTTCAGTGACTTGGCCTGATCAAAATGCTTTGATATGTCCAGCAAGAATAAAAAATATAAAAGTCGAAGGGTAGTATCTTGGTTTGGGACAACTGTGAACATGAAATTTAATCCTGGGCTTTGCAAGAGGGACTCTCTAGAACATACTGGGGGGGAAAGAAATTAATACTGCAATAAAAAAATTTAAAAAAGAACAGTCCTTCCTTTTCACTTTGCTTTTCAATGTCCTGTAATTTGGGCCAAAGCAAACAGTGCTTACGCCACTACTGATGTTAGAAGTTCATGTACTGCTGCTGATGTTACGTACATTAACACAGCAGTCACTGGAAAGGAAAAGCAAGTGCAATTTGTCCAGAGTGTGGACAAAAGGGGAGTACAGAATGAAGCTGATGCTTCCATTACTTTATTTTATTCCCTGCTGTTAATTGCTTTCTCGGTACACCCTTGCTTTTGTCCTTTTGACACCCAGGCTACCATCACACTGCACAGCTACTAGGGCCAAAATTGCTCCAAGACTCATTATCCCTTAAACAATTTCAAATCTGCAGGCGCTGCTCTGACACTCTTACAAAACCTATTTACTGGCTACAGGGTAGTTAGTCCTACTTCATATCAGTGCAAGGAAAATAGAGTCAGGCCAACTCTCTGATCTACTCGAGGCTGACATGTGGCTTACACTGCTTTTATATCAATCAAGAATTTGGCCTTGAGATCGCCACACTCTTGGTTTGACCCAGAGTTTAAAAATAATAATAAAAAACCCACTTCCAAATCTGTGCCTCTCTTCTCTCCCTTTCCTTCATCCTTTCCAGACCCTACTGCATACATTTCATGTCTCCAAAGCCAACCAAAAGTCCCAGACCTCTTATAGGCCATTTGTTGCTTTCTATTATACTTGCTACTTGAGTTTACACTTATCTGTCTTTTAAAAACATTTTTGAGAGAAGCATCACTTTTTTGTAGCACTGGTAAATATTTTTCCATTGACATTGCTCTGAAGTGATGCTGATTCTAGCTAACAAGAAAATATATTCTTCATAAAGCCTGGCAGGGAACTGTTTCTGTTTTATCTTGGCAAAACCAACCTGAGAACTGTGTATTGAGATTTCAGTGAGTGCAGTTGTCATTTTGGTGCCCAATATTTCTGTTTTCTTCTGAGGGTCTGTTCAATGCTTGAGTCATATCTTCATTGCTATAGCCCCACAATCTTCTTTCGAAAGCACTTTCTGACCATTTACTATATGAGCAGGGAGTTTGACATGACATAACATGATAACTCCTTCAGAAGTTCTCTGATGGAGTTTCCATCTCAGTCTTCCTTGTTTGGGACAATATATTTGAACACAATAATCAACAAGGGACAGAGTTGTTATTTTCTGACCAGTTTACTTGCAAAGTTTTTAAGCCCTTAAAGATACAAAGGTAACACTGCTTAACTTGGGCAACTAATTAACAAACAGTACCACCAGTACTAACCAGCCAGTAGAGAAGATAAACAGCCAGGCAATGAGGTGCAGGACTGGTAGAAAGATATCAAAAGAATTACAAACTATACTTTCAGTATGTGTATTGGAGAGTAAAGATCAATTCTGAGGAGTGATGTAGTTGGTAGGTTTGAAATACCAAAGGAAAGTAACTAGGTTCATTGACAAGTGTTGAAGGTGGAAGTTTAACGGTTGACAAAGAAGCTGGAAAACAGCTCAGGAAGAGATTACGAGAGGTATGGAGGCATATCAGGGAAAAAAAAGTCTGCTTCCACACCATGACTTGCTTCTATTCCCTGGTTTCCTAATGTGGAAGACCCCATGAAACAAGTTCTGCTAGTGGGGAATAACACAGCTTGGCCATATGGGCATGCTGCATCAGGGTCTGAGCCATCTACCCAGCCTTCTCTGAGCATGGGGAAAGACTTTTTGGATGGCACTTTGGGAAGGACACAGTCTCAGCAGAAGGTCTATCTGAGGGATCATGGATGAGGAAGAAGGCAATGCCACATCTGGTTTTGGGAAGGAGAATCAGAAGCACAAGGCTTCAGCTGCCCAATGTGAAGGATCATCAACAATTATTATTTCTATAATTATTATTCCTATTATTATTATTATTGCAGGAAAGCCCTGCAAAGGGGTTTTCTTGCACAGAAACCAGGTATGGGTTCAGCTACTGGACATGCAAGGACTTGGAATCATCTCAGTCTGCTGTCTCCAGAAAAAACTGTCTCCAAGCAACCAATTAAAGGACTCTCTGCTTAGGATTTACCCATTTGTACTCTAACCATTTAAAATCATTGATTAAGTGTGACATTTTACCATCTTCTTACTAGTTTCTTTCTCTCTTATTACCCTTCACCATGTGAACCACGTTCTGATGTCATATAATATTTTTCTACACTGAAAAAATATCAAGGCTTTTTTTGATTGCTCTCTTATCGTCCAGATATTTATCACTGGTTTAGAGAAAAAAGAAAAGTAATTTAGTGGCTCAAGACTACAAACAAACCCTTTCCTCATAGCAATACCCACAACTATAAATGCAGCTTATTTGGAAATGGAGTGTACAGCAATGCACACATATTAAGCAGTTCAAATTCTGGTCATGCTCAGACAGCAGTTACTGCCATAATTTTCTGGCTTTGCATTAATTCATTGAGCAGGAGCCTTGGCTTGGTCACAGCATTTTTTCTCGTCTGAAAGATGATCTGGTTAATAGAGGACAAACACTGGAGCTACACCGTTCTTTCCTCTCCCCTCTTGCACATACATATACACATATATGTCTGTAATATATACATGCAACACACACACACATATATAGAACACTCACATTATACATATACATATACATATACATATACATATACATATACATATACATATACATGTCTGCAGGCACACAAAGGAATCCTCGTACTCTTTTCTAGAGCCAGTGTGTGTGAAGACTTGGAGGGGCAGTTCGCTTCTCTGCTGCAGTCTTTTGTGTTTTCATTTCTAATAATCCAGCAGATGCCCCTAGATCATGTGGAGGGGAAATAGCTGCATCAGCTGCTTCTGGACAAACAAAATAGGCTTTTGTGGCTATCATGTAATGTTCTCCTTGGAATACATGTTTTGCCACAGGAGTAGGTGGCATTCCACACTCTTGAAGGAACATACCCATCAAAAAATATTACCTATCAAAAAACTAAAATTATCATCAGCAACAGCAAGGAAATTAGGCACATGCACATAAAAACAGTTAGAAACCTGGCTCTTACCCAGGAGAAAACTGATTTCTGCTTCTTTTAGGAGTTATGTGCACTGACAGTAACACTGTCAGTTCACAGCTCTAGCCCTAACTGGCTTTCCAAACTACAGTAGGTCTTCAGGTTTTGGCTGCAGGTATGTTGGGTCAGCCCTGGTGCAAGAGGCTGCACGCAGCAAAGCTCCTGTGCCCATGCGGGAAATGCCAGAGGACCCAGAGAGCACAGTGAGGTGCCAGCCACATCTATTCTCACAGCTGCCCAGGTTGCTGGAGCCAGCCNCCTACCCAAACCTACTTCTTTTGTCTTTCACAAAGGAGCTGATGGCCTTAATGGTCCGCCTATTTGTTACCTGGTGACATTGATGGGAGAAAATTCCAAGACAATTCCCCAACCTCTGACACAGCCCATGGCAGCAGCACCCATGTATAATAGCTGGTGCTCCCCTGAGACACTCTGGCTGCCTCTTTGCTGCCACTGGTTAAATGAAGAAGGCAAATGATTCAAATATTGTTCCAGGTGTACCACGCAGGAGTGCCTTATACCCCAAATTTGGGCTGAAAATAGATGAACCTGGGATACATGATTTTCTGAGACTCAAGCTATAAAATCCAGGAATAGTCTAAAACTGTTCATGCCATCACTGAAAATCACAGAAATCAGAGCTTCCTCATCACCTCATGTAGAAGTTTCCACTGCTGCAAACAGGAGGAAACAGATGTAAAACACCTGACAGTATTGTGAAATGACTGCACAAGCTGTGAGGCAACTGAGGGGTAGTACCTGGCGGTGCTGACCAAGGTGGAGCTGGTCACACATTTATAAGATCAGTTGGAGAATGCAGAGAGTTGATTTTAAAGACAGAAAATCAGAGGGGCTCTCACTGTCTCAACTTTCTAGGGATGGCAAGAAGGCTTCATAGTTCTTGCACACTGCTGCTCTCAGAGTCTGTTTTTGGTATGATACACACAATTGTCCTAAAGGAAGAAAGAATGTCCATCCAGAAAATTGGAGCATCCCTCATGAGAAGGCAAGAAAAGCTTGGAACAGTAAAATCTTGTTTGCTAATGACAATTCTGAGAATTTAAAAAAAAAATTAAGTGGAAAAAGCCCAAAACCCCACCATGAAACATTGATTATATGCCAGTTCACATAGCTCTCCTTGGCTACTATATATTATTATTATTTCTTTTAAAGACTAATAGATCCTTTTCTTGACAGGCGCAAAGCCAGGAGGTGGGATCTTTTCCAGTATTTTCATTTTTTAGGCCACAAGAGGCAATGATTATATCAGAATATTATTTGTCTGCTCAAATCACATTTACTGTGTGAACCTCTGCAGAGGACTTCCATTCTCAGGAAAAACTGTTCTGTCAGACATGAGTGCAGAAGAAACACTCCTTCCCATGCTGGGTAAGCCAGCTCAGTTAGGACAGAATCTCTTTTCCTAGGCTAAATCTCCAAAACTAACCTTCAAACTTGTACTTCCAGTTTTTTACGTGAAAACCCCTAACAACAGAGCAGTTTGGACCTAGGATATGAGAAATAGCTGAGTGCTGGAATAGCTGAGTTATGTATGAAGTGGGTGGGATGGTAAGGTAAAAATCGAGAGAAGGCTGGCGGCAGAAATGTGGTTGTGTACATCTGATTTCTCCTCACCACATGGGAAATGTCTTTCACTGAATGGGCTTTTTAGCAACCAAAAGTCAATTCGTATGTAAAGAAGCTTTGACACTCTTAAATACGGAAATGTTTTTAGAAAAATGGGGAAGATCTGCTGGGCAGATTGGGTGCAAAGCTTCCATCCCATTCATCCTATAAAGCCCTAGGGACTTTCAAACCAGTAACAGGAGCCCACAGAGATCTTCATGTTCTCAACTTGTGTTCTGCATGACATTAAAGCAGAGGCAGTCCCAAAAGGCAGGCACTATCCTTAGCTTCGCGCTTATCTCTCTGTGCACATTTTCTCCAGCACTTTGCGTTACCAGATCCTGACTCATAAGACTGGCTTTGCTTTTTTATGAAGCTACCAAAGTGTCCTGGCACTAGCATGTGTGTGAGTGTCCTGATAAGGGTATGACAGCGTGTGGGAGGCAAGAGGTGGGTAATGCCACTGGTATGTTGAGTGGGGAATTATTTGTGTGTGTGGAATGACATCTTACAAAACCTCTCCAAGACAGAGGCCAAGGAGAAAAAGCAGCAATGACAGTTCAGGATTCAGTCCACCCTACCAAAACTTTCCATCCTCCTGAAGGGAGTCATTCACTGGGTTCTGCTTCCCATTTTGCTTGTGTATCTTCTTCATCTTAAAATAGAGAACTTCCTCTCGGAGGAATAACTTCTGCTGTAGCACAGTCCCGGTGATGTCAGTGGAGTTACATCAAGGCTGATGTTGATCCTCATGTCTCATGCCAGAAGGTTTTCTGGAGTTAGACACTGGGTAGAAGAGCTCTGAGAGGCATTTGCACTGTTTTGGTCTCAGCCAGTTTCCTCTGAGAACACAGAAAAGGGTTGAAAAATAAGGGGAAGAACCCATGAAAATGTTGCAGTTGTTTCTGCACAGAAGAGTTTAAAATGGAAACACATTTTATGGAATTTTTCACACACATCCTCCCTCTCCCTCAATGTTCCCTTTTCTCTCTTCTCTTCTCCCTGATTTTGACATATTTCCACTGAGTGAAATGAAATGAGAAATAGCCAGGGGGTTGCTCTGACATTTTCTTCCCCACCCCTTCTCTCTGTCCACCAAGGCTCTTCTCAGATTTATTTTTTAATTTTTTAATAGTATGGAATGGCAAATGGGAACTGTAGGCTGTGTGTACTCATTTGCTGCAACCCACCCATTCTGCTGTTCCTTGCCACCTTTCTTTTCATTCCTTCAGCATTTTTTGGACCATCTGAAGATGAAAAAAATAAATCCCTTGCCTGCAGATTCACTCTAAATTGACAGGGAAGGGAAAATCTGGCCCCAGCATCTGAGATCAAGAGCTTTATGGCTAGTCCTGCCTAATTTTAAGGGATTTTATATAGCAGAATTGGAAAGAACCAAGAGACACTTAGAGCAAATGTTCTGAAATACCAAGAATAACAAAGCACAGGCTTAATGAGTTCCAATGTGTATGTCTGCTGTGAGTAATGATGCTTAATCCTGCTGCAAAATAATTCCTTTATATGTTCTTCTGTTTTTTAAAAAATGCATCACTGCTGCACTGGGGTCATAAAAATTACGAATATGTTTTCCCATGGCACGAAGCCATAGCATACTGTAAGGCATTGTGCTGGGCCATTATACACAGCCTGTAATCAGAAACAAATGTATTAAGTGAGATGATGTGATGTTACATGAGAAAAGTGAAAATAGAGCAGAGAAGTGTGATAGACAGTGACTTGGACCACAACATCAGCTCTGAACAGCCCCTTTCTCTTCAGAAATCAGAGGTTATGCCAAAAGAAGCTGTGTTTCTAGATACTGGTCTGGAAAACAGAGACATACTTCTTGGAAGAGGGGAAATAAAACTTTTCTGAGACCTGAGGTAAGCAAAGAAAATACTGAATTTCCCATTCAGAAAGAGAATACTGCTTTGCTGGTTCTCTATGGTGTGCATCTTAGTCTCAGAAATGCAAAGAAGCCCATCTCTCCACTCCTTCAACTTGCAAGTTTGTTGCAGGGGTCCAAATGTTGTCTGTGTTGGCTCTTTAGTCTATCACTGGAGAAAATGCTCGTTTCTTTGGAGTTTATGTTTCTGAGGCTTTACACTAACACTGTTATTATCAGCTTAAAAATTAAATTTGACGCACATTAGGAGAAAGAGAGCAACTAATTTGTCTCTTTGCCAGTGTTTATTTCCTAAATTAAAAAATTATAATCGCCATTAAGAAGGGTATGGGTCATTTGAATGCTCTGACACTCCATTTCCAAGCCTCTTGGAAAGGGTCTTTAGAAACTCCTAAGGCTCAGCCAGTCCTACCCTCTGGGAGATGTGCACACTGGGCCATAACTGCAATGTGCCAAAGGGAGCAGTCTTCATCCCAGCAGCAAAGCAAGTTATGCTCCTATTTCCCAGGAGTGGGGAAAACAGAGGGCCCTACAATTGGAGGTGTGCCCAAAATGACCTCTCTTCTATCCACTGACAATTTGCTCTGGTGGCTGTCCATGAGCTGAGACACCAACATACAAATTTTTCATCTGATTCAGGCGAAAGTTGTATCAGGCATTGATCCCCTGCAAGTCAACGTAAGACAGAGTGAGACCATCAAAACTTAGCATTGGAACAGGCTGCCCAGAGAAGTGGTGGAGTCACCAACTCTGGAGCTATTCAAAAGTCATGTAGATGTGGTTCTTGGGTGCATGGCTTAATGGTGGGCTTGGGAATGCTGGGTTAACTGCTGAACTTGATGACCTCAGAGGTGTTTTCCAACTTAAACCATTCCATTAGTCTACTGTACTATGAGGACGGTAGTTCATAAATTGTCTAGAAAGCAGATTGCTTGATAATACTGCTTTTTGTATTCTTTTTTTCCTTAACACTGTCTGGTATTAGCAACAAAGTAGAGCACAATAAAGAGTACCGAAGGACCTGGATAAATAAGTCCTGTCTAACCATTTAAAATTATCTCAGGAACTGTCTCAGCAGTAATCTTAGAAATGATACCCTCCTCTTTGCTTACTGAAATCTACAAGACAAGTGGTCGCTGCTTCTATGCCTTTTACAGGAAACAACTGCTCCACAACAGAGGACTTGCCCTATTTTTTTCTCTAAAATGTACAAATAACTGATAAAATCAGGAGAATTACACCCTAGACATTATAAAGCAGGGCATTTCCTTCCTAATTTCTGGATCTTGGATGAGAAATTAATATTGTTGCAATGAAAGAAAAGTTTCTCAATATTTGATAGTTCTGGACTGTGTAATGCAAACGTGTATTTACGAATCACATCAGTGAGCCAGGTGACTTTGTTATAAATCCTTATGTAACAGCATTTGCTTCTTTTTACCCTTGTTTCTCCCTTATGAAAGAGTAGGGCTACTTTAATCCATAAATAGACATTGTTAGGGATTTACCACAAAGGAACTCTGAAGGACACTCTTTTCTGTTTCCAGTTAACTTCACCTTTGCAAGAACAAATTCCCTTAGTGGATGACCCCCCATGCATCTAAAGCTCTTGAAATTCCCAAACACGGGAGGTAAACCATATTAACACTGTGTTTGTTTGCTTTAATGAAATGGTTGATTTATTGGTCACAAATTCCTCAGAAACATTTGATTTTATCCCCTGGATTCCTATCAGAGAGCTCCCAATATCAGTCAAAATCACCGCTGTCATTCACTACAGTGAAGTGCAACTCAGAGGCCTTCCCAGTGCTCCCCATTAGCAGGGAGCCTTCCCCTGCCCTCCAAACCTGTCATCTGCCAGGGCAGTGATATTCTCTTGCAATGTACCAGCAAGTTGTTTGCTTCCCAGAATAGCTAGGTTTGAGGACAAGAGCCTTCCTAATGGAGCTCAAGTGCATTTGTGGCACAATAGGTCAATTCTGGCTCACTTGCTTTCTTTTCAGCTCATGGGACAAAAAGGGACATGCTTACACCATTTGCTTACATTGGTAGGTAAAGAAAACCTTAAATGTCGCATGAGTCACTTGCAGTCAATTAATTTCTGCTTGTGTTATTTATTCACGTTTAAGATATGACTTTTATTCTATATGTGACCTTCAGCAATGGAACTGATAACAAGAACATTACTTTGGAAAAGTGAAAGGTTAAACATTAACCAGAAAAATACCCATAAGACAAACATTTTGAATGTTTTTTCCTTCATATTTGGAAGTAACTTGTCACTTCCCCTCTTAGCACCCTCCCTCCCATTACTGTTGTGCTGCTGTTCCTGATACTCAGTAGATGCAGTAAGCATTGCACCACCACGTGTTAGCCTTCTCTTGCTTACAACAAATCACATGGGTCTTTGAGCTGGCTACAAGCTCTTGCCTGATTAGCTTTTCGTTAGCAATTTCTAGGCTTTCTCATCTCCCAAGAAGTGCACTGCAGAGAAGCCCATGCTCTGAGACAGGGGATCAGCTCTGTGCTCCCTCTTCTACTCCGTATTGTACATGGGGTGTGAAGAGAGAGAAAAGAAATAATAGATGAACAGGGGAACAGGATGAGGGGTTGACCAAGTTTCAAAAATACTGTAGGAGTTTGAAGTGCTGATTTTAGCAGATGTCTTTTTACTCCATGACCCACAAGTTTCACTCAGGAACAACAAACAATTTGAAATTTATTCTACAGTGTGAGTCAGCTGGAGTGGGGGAGGGTGTTGTGCAGCTTTGGTAGTTGAAAAATCTTTGTATCAGTTAAGAAACGAGTGAAAAATGAAAAATAGTCTCTGCCTTCAAAGTTGAATATCTATTTTACCATGTATCAATTTATCTTTCATATGTGGAGACACACTTGTAAGCTGCAACTCTGCTTTGAAATTACTTCAGCTTTTCTGCTTTAAGGCAGTCACCA
This sequence comes from Climacteris rufus, assembly GCA_013398175.1. NCBI lineage: Eukaryota > Metazoa > Chordata > Aves > Passeriformes > Climacteridae > Climacteris > Climacteris rufus. The sequence goes on from VZRZ01005378.1 coordinate 231,235, forward strand.
GCCTCAGTCACAACATAATCAATTGTTAAAAAAAAATCTGTAAATCAATAATGTTACTTCTGCTCCCACCCATTTTTGGAAGCTCAGGACATGGGACATGCATATATTTTACTCAGTAAAATTGCCTAATTGCCTGGTGTTTGGTTAATTTGGGTAGCAAAAATAAACCACCAAAAGTAAAGATGAATGAAACAGCTATGATAAAGCCAAGGCCAAACAAACATTGACAACAACAAACTTGGTGTCTGGAAAAGGGTAACTCCTGCTCTGGGAGTCATTCTGGGTGGTCAGGGCTTTGTCTCGGCTCACAGCAGGACAAGGATCCCAGGGCACGGGGCTGCTGGACTGCAGGACAGCAGAGGCGACCACCAGCTCCCCTTCCTGCTGCCTCCCCTCTGCCCTTCTTGCTCAACTGATGCACCCTACAAAGTCTTGGGGTGGTTCAATCTGTCTTTCTCAGTGCAAACATTTGTCTACTGAGAGAAAAAAAGAAAGGCAACAAAACCTATAACAAACCGACAGAAAATCCCATCACCCATATTAATTTTTAATACAATATATTGGTAAAGCCCTGCTACTTGTCCATATATCTTCACTGTCTGTTCAGTCCCTCAAGAGTTGTAGACAGAGTGGTGTCTTGTGCCAAAGAATGGCACCAGGCTAGACTCTGCTGTGTATATAAGGATTTCCTTTCAGCATTTCTTATTTTGCCATATATCAGTATTTTATTCAATGTCCTCTTATCCTTTGCACGGAACAAGGTGAACAGAAACCTTCTGGTCTTCTTCTTTGGGACTATTTATTATTTCATAAGATTTTGTCATGTCTCCCCTTATTTATGTCTCCCACAAGGTAATCTGTCCTGGGATAACAGACTGCTCCACCACTATTGCTGCTGCAGCCACTGCCAGAGAGCACCAGAAGCCTCCCATCATAACTACTTTGTTCAAGATTTGCAGCCAGGGTCACAGACCCATAAGGCAGGCTTGGCTTAAGGTAACAGGGGCCTGAGCCTACCACAGTGTGCCTTCTCCCAGCCCTCCCAGTCTGGCTCACACCCTTCCCCCTCTCTCATTCTCTCACTCAGCTCCCCATGGAGCCCTTCATCCCCAGACAGATGATCCCTTCCTGTCGCCTCCCTGGGATGGACTTCTTCATTTTTTCTTAGCCAGCTCCCCTGGACAGACTCTTGGTTTCTCACTGACTTGTGCTGTTGAGGTTTCTTGGCCTGGGTCCCAGGGTTCCTGCCTTAATCCATAGCTTCAAAGAGATTTGGATAAGTCTGGATAAGCTTCCAAGCCTCTGGATGCTTATTCAAAGTGCAAGCCTGGGGGAAAGGGGGAGCATCCCTGAAGGAAGCCAGAGGCATCTATGCACAGTCAAACGACTTTTTTTTCTGAATCAGAGATACTTCCCCAAATCCCTCGGCACCTGTGTGTCAAAATCTGCATTTACATTAGTGAAAAAACAAACCCTGGCCTCTGCATCCTGAAGCAAAATGCCTGGGCATTTAGACATACACTTGGGCCAGCATCTCATCAGGGTGTTTGTTGCAGCTTTAAAAGCTGGGAATCCTTCTTCCAGGAGAGCTTGGGCATGTTTACATACCACTGGGTATTTTAGGGGTGACTCACTACAGAAGTCCCGTTTGAAACTAAGAAAGATCAGAGTTTTGACACGAAGTGCGCTGGAAAGGTATGAACACAGCAACAGATCACAAAAAAATGTGAGGCTGGATTCTCCAGCCCACAGGAGTCCTGCTGAGCTGCAGTGTGGGGGGGATGGTCCTGACTGAGCACAGGAGAAAGGGTGAAGCAGTTGTAGGAGCTGGGCCCAAAAGGAAACTTCGGTACTATCTGTCCTCCTCCTCACTTCTGATGTTACAGCGGGACTGAGAAAGTGCCATTTGGAACTATTTCTGCGTGTGTTTTGCATGGCTACAGTCCTGATTTGAAGTAGCTGGCACCTGCCATGAAGCTAGGCATTTCCACCCAAATTAGAATCAGATTTTAGCCCTCTAGAATCAAAACCAGCATTTGCTTGAACCACAGTTACTCCAGTCCTTCACATTAGCCCCTCAGCATTCAAGATACATTCATTCATAGTTTAGTTTCCTGCTCCAAACAAGCTCGCTTTGGGAAAACTGATCTTTATTTTCCATCTAAATGAAGCCCAGTTGTGTCATGTCCACCCAAAGAACAATCTGGCTTAAAGCAGCTTTAAGAAAACCACTATCTGATGTCAGTAAATCTCTGTCTGTGCTATAACTGCTCTAAGTCAGGAAGCAGTGGGTGTGCTCAAAACAACACATAAAGATAAAAGATTTCCAGTGCCAGGAACGTGGATGTATTTCAGAAGAAAACATGGGGGGCATTCTGTGCAGGAAGAGATGAAAACATGTATCAGCCTGCGGAGCACACACACACACCAGCGCTCCAGGGAAGCCACATTATCAAATGGAGAGACAGAGGCACTGCAGAGTCCTGTCCTTGGCACGCACAGAGGGAATGGCTGCTGCTTTAGTCGATTCTTTGTCTTGCAGCAGAGCAGTACGTACTCCTCTGTCCTCTAGGAGCTGAAGGAATGCATCAGAAGACAGACCCCAGCCCCTTCTCTTGTGCAGGGATGGATGTTGAACAGTTCCTGGAGGTGGGAGGGGATCTGGCCATCTGGTCATGTTGCACTCCTGGACTCCCATGGGGATCTACCCTCATCCTCTCCCAAGAAGAAAGGGTGTTACCACAATCAAACCCTTACACGCTGGTCACACTTTGACCCTGTGACAACCTTAGAAAAGAGATTATAACATGTGATGCTGGAATAATTCCATCAAGGGCAAGGATATTTCTCTCCCTCACCCAGTATGTGTAAGTTGGAAGAGAGGTCATTGCTCTCTGTTACATGGATACCTGGTTATCAGCCTACTTCTTTGTCTTATTTCTAGTTTTCCTTTCATTTACAATGCAGGAAAAAAATTAAAACACACCAAAAAAACCCAAAAAAACAAGAAGAAAACAAAACCGAAATTATAATAATTAAAAGAAACAGCAACCAACCAAACAAACAACAAAAAAAGAAGCATATATCCACTGGAGCACTCTTCTTTTCCAGGAGATATCACAGTGCACCGCATGTACAGGAAAGAGAATCAGTCCTCTGACTGGTTCCTTAATTAAAAGCCATAACTTTTTTTCAAGCCAGTATGAGACACAGGGCAGGAAGTAACCTGTTTAGAGGGTATTTTGACTCAGAATAGTAGGCACATCACCTGTATCATTCACTAGCAATGCTGCTTACACAGCTTCTTTCATCCCAGAGTATCCCAAAATTAGTCATACAGTAAAATGCTAGCAGTCAGAGTTCTATTGTCCATGTATTTTGTCTGCCGTTAGCCTTTCTCAGACAACTTTTGTTCTTCTTCATAGTTCTTTCGGGAGGGAAGCAGAAGGCACATGGAGGGCTGCAGCTCTCCTGCCACCCCTTGCCAGAAGGGGAAAGGCAAAGGCAGAGGGCCACAACAAAGGGTTTTGCTTTATCTTGGAGAGCCTGTCTGCCATGCTGTGTCACAGAGAGGTTGTGTGGTCCTAGCAGGGCTGTGCTGGCAGAGTGGGAGAGACGGTACTTTTTCTTGCTCTGTGGAAATGGATGTCCCAGCAATGTTCACGGGTTGCCCCTTAGAACACAGCCATGATTCTGCACAGACTCTGCCTTTCAAAAAGTTAATGGGAATGGTGGTACTTATGAGAAGCCACTGGAAATCCTGTCCACAGTAAAAATATGTATCTTTTTTAATTAATTTTCAGAATAACAATGATTCTGTGTGACTTGTGTACAACCTTGTTGTCTCTAACTCAGGTTATAAAGTCTTTGGGTAACAGCCCTCTGTGCTTGCTCTCTCCTACTCCATATTCAGATACGCCTGTGAAAACAACTCCATAAAACCATAGCGGATTCAGACAGGCCTGGTCCCAGAGCATCACACTGTACCCAGCATCTCCGGGGAAAAACTAAAAAGCAAAAAGGTCTTTCTGGACACAGCACCTGCTTTCTGGCCTCCCTAAAGCTACCCATTCCTTGTTGCAATACAATCGCCTTTCTAAAGCCAGAGAAAATAACTTATGCATTTAGGGACACTTATGCAACCTAAACAATCCAGTATGATCTAGTGAGCACAGCCGCGGTAGTGGCTGCTGCCAGGTGTCCAGACAGAGTAATTAGCAAGCACAAGGGAGCAGAGCTCATGGAAGCAAGGACAAGCAGTATGTTAAGACACAGAAGTTAGCCTGACTGAGCCTGGCTCTTCCCTGAGAGGGAGAGCAGGGCGCTGTCCCCCGGAGCCTTCTAACACTGAAGCTTTCAATAATAAGGAAATCTCCATGGGCCCAAATGAGCCTCCCACACACGTCTTGGGTAGGAACTTACCACACAAGGAGTCCTGCTGAAATTAATGGGCTGTGTGTGGATTGCAAGACACTCTTTGGAATAACTGAGGGTGACCTTGCAGACATTTTCCCTTTGTTGTTCCCAGTGTCCGTTCAGTCTACCTGGCTTTTAGTTTAGCTGTGTCTCTATATGAAGGAAACAAAACACAGGGAGGGAGAGAGGGGAAACATGTTTATATGGAGAAGCATGGTGTAATGGCTGAAGCAGAAGACATGGTGTCCAGCCTTGGCCTTCCCATTGACTCGCTCTGTTATCTGGATGCGGTTATCCCATCTCGGCTCTGCCATCCATCTGCCAAGCAGAGCCTGTCAGTCGGGTATCTTGTGTGATTTCATGTCACAACGCTGAGACAGGGCTGGAAAGGATCTCCCAGGATCCCACTGCCCATGCATTTCTCCCTGCGGGTACAGTCCCTGAAGGGGGTGATGTGGCCGTAGCTGCGAAGGAGGCAACAGCAGTGGCCTTTTCCTGTTTGCTTTATTCCCGGGGGTTATTTCTGGGCTGCAGGGAGACTGCACTGTGATGTCAGTGTGTAAACAGGGAGATGAGTGTCGTCAGGGCTCGGGGGGTGGAGATGAAGGCACGTCTGGCTCCCCGGAGTGGGTAGCAGGAAAAAAAATCAGCGCCGATAAAGAAACATAAGGGAAATGGCAGTGGAGCCACAGAGGAGGCGGCGGAGGAGGGGAAAGGCTGCCGTCCCCATGCAAAGCGTTTGGGAAACAGTGCACCGCCCTCCGTTAATTCCCCTGATTAAAACCGCATTAGTTTGTAGGTGTCAGGGACAGACAGCTGTTTTCAAGGAAGCCCTGGCTCCACCAGGTCCTTCCTCGCCGGGCAGCGGCGGCTGTATCTGGAGGTAAATGTCAGCGAGGCGCGGAGCTGGCCGGCGCTTGTCCTCCTCCTGACAGGCCCTGGCCAATGTCCTGCTGCTGAGGGTCGTGGTAATTTACGTCCCTTCTGTGTACATTAACTTATCTGCGGCAGAGCTGGCGGGGCTCTTTCAGCCAGGCTGTCTCCTCCGCAGGCTGGGAGACTTTTCCTGCCTGTGGGACCCGAAGCGGGGACCGGCTGCGCGCCCCCGCCAAGTTCCTGCAGCGGACCAACAACAACACGGAGCACCACGGAGCGCCAGCCCCGGCACCGCCCGCGGGCCCGGGGAACACTCGTCTCCTGCGGCCCTGCGGACAGGGGGGCCAGGCGGCCGCCGAAACCCAGGCCCTTGGTTGTAAGCCCCCCCACCCCGACTCTCCTCCCTGGGGCTATTCTGCTGTTGCTGCAACAGCTGAGATGGTTATTTATTATTTGCGGCTCCCCCGGGGCTCTTTTCCCACCCCTCCTCCCCTGCCCCCGTGGAAGTAAATAAGCAGCCTTCTCATGCAGGAGGCAGATACTTCCCACTGGGCTGCAAGTTTTGGTGGCCTGGCCGGGGTGACTATGTCCTTATGCTTTGTCCAGGAGGGATGTTAATATACAGGTCCTCTGTTATCTGCAGCAAGCTCACTCTTCGTCTGAGGAGACGAGTGCCAAGAGTGGAGGCACAGTCTCAGTTTTCCTTTGGACATCACTTTTTCCCAAATGGCAGGGGATTCCCTCACATCCATGTAATTAGTTTTTTCAGTCATCCCACTGTGCACAACTGAACACATTTAATCACCTAACAATTCTAAGGAGGTTTCCCTGATTAGGGAGTTTAGGGGGCCAGTGCATTCACACTCTTTTTGTGTGATTATTCCCTTGTGAATCACTGAGGCCCTATTGGAAACCAGAAAAGATGAAGCAAACTGCCTTTCTTTGACCAGGTTAGGCAAGGTTGTCCATTACCACTATGGAATTCACAAATATATTGAGAGCAGAAAGCAGCAGTGGCAAAGACCACATTGTCCAGCAGCCTGAACCCACAGCAGTTCACCCAGAAAGAATTGATCTGCCAAACTAATTGCTAGTAGGAAAGAGGGGAGAAAAGGGTTGATATTTGTAACAATATCAGAAAATGTGCCATTTACAAACACTCAAAGTGTCACAGGAATCCAAACAACAACAAATTACCTTTCTTCTTCATAAGGACTGAAAACTCTGTCTTCTTAGTAGCTATTGGCTTGATCCTTCCACCATGTGCTTTATATGTACATCTCAGCCTAGTGATGCCTGGTGTAGCTGCTCGGTACAATACTGGTTAGGAAGATGATGGGTAATTGTGTTATGTTCCCAAAGCTTTTGACAAGGATCAAGCTACTCAAAATAGAGTAATTAAAAAAAATCTATCGGGATTGTAGTTACAGTGTGTATATCCCTGTTCTTGTTCTCCCCAGAAGATGCAGGTCACCCTTTATCAACCTGAAGCCGACTAGATGAACAACCTTGAATCAAGGGACAGGACCCACACCACCAACTGTGACACACAAGACCTGTATTTAGTGCCTGATTAGTCAGATGCCATGGATCTTATACCCTTGTTGGGAAACATGGAAAAAGTGGCTTGTGGCTTAGCTGGTGGCTAAGATTCCACTGACTTTTTACGTGTCCTGCAGTCTGGAAGGATCTACTGCCCAAAGTTAGGCACCTACAGCATCTGTATGCGGCATGTAGAGCATCAAGCATCTCAGTTTTGAAGCTACCTCAGCTAGTTAGGAAAAGTATCCAGGAGAGGACTTTGATTTAAGCTCTGCACACTTAAGAGACTTTAAGCCATGATTTGAAAGGGAAGATCCTATGTTCATCTAAAAGATGAGGGCCACTTTTTGAAGACAGTCCTTTTTTAAAAATCTTGATGGCAGTAAAAACAGCAGTAGAACCATTTTTGGAGTCATCACTCTGGATATTTAGGCATTTTTGTGATGAGTATTTTGTGTATCAAGCACTGAACCCTAGTTCTGCTTCCTCAGGCCAGCTCTATAACCACTGGGCAGGTACCCCTTTTTCCTCCTCACCTCTATACTGTGAAAGTAGCTAAATTTTCCTTCTAATTCGGGTCCCTCAATGATTATACAAATAAAACATTATCAAAATGTTAGCTAACATGTCTCATTACATATAAAATGAAAGTTTCTCATGTTTCCATTCCTCCAGATACAGCGTTTTCTCTCATGACAATATTTTTCTCCCACCTCCCATGATGATTTGGTCTCAGTCTTTCTGGAGTGAACAAGTACCTCAATCATTTGCATAGATAGGGAAGAGTACCTTTAGATGTTCCCAGAAAAGGTGCATTACCCCTCAGATTTCACGTTGGTAATAAATACTGTAAGCACAGATGAATAAATTAGGATGGAATTCATCCATCCACCTCTATCTTCCTGGATGTAAATGTGAAGAAATTTGAATTGGAAAGCAGCTGACTTGCATAGCCCTGCATCCCTTGTTGACTGTGCTTCCTCACAAGGAGTAGTGTATTTTCATTTGCAGTATATGGTAGCACCTGTCCTAGGCACTCAGCTTTCAAGTAGGTACCTGCACAGGAGAACAACAACTCACCAAGGATATCTTTCATGATTTTTTTCTATAACTTCATGGAATTCCCATGGGGAAAAATAAAAAAAAAAAAAAATAGACTGGATTGTAGCAGGAAGACTTCTATTCACCAGAACTTCTTTGTGTTTAGTGAAGATCCTAAGGCTTGATGTGATACTCTCTATGCTGCAAACTGTGCTGTTTGCCCCATTTTGACTGAAAGCTCACTAATCTCTTACAAATTCAGGCTTTGATTACAGACTTTCATTATTAAATATGGTGCCATCAACACACTGAGTTAAAACCTCCACAGGATTTTCTACATGCTGTTCTAAAGGTGATAACACAAGAGATTATGTTTTCCTGTGGAAAAGTTTACAGCTTTTTTCCATGTGTAGGACTCCCATTGTCAGTGTTTTCTTCTGAGGACAACACAAACACTTGAATCATGGAGCACATCCCTTCCTTCAAGCACTTCCAAGTCATCGTTTGCCTGAGTACATTACTGTGTTTAAATCTGGCTTTATGAGTTTTACAGATGGACAGGAACAAGGGGTGGAGGATGATGGAGACAGAGAGCCAGAACAGAAATAGAAGGAAATTATCAGCTAGGAGCCCAAGCACACATGGATAGATGTTTCTCACTGGAAACCACTAGAATGCATCAAAGAACAGATTTAATCACGTACAACAAAGTGTGAGCAAGTGTCTCTTGGGCGCTCCTCTCCTGAAACTCCAGAAAAGATTTCAAAATAGCTCTTTTTTTTTTTTTTCTCACTGAGCATCACACCATCCTTTTGCCAGCCTTTCTCAAGACAAAAGTCACTGCCAAGCCATAGAAACAGTGTTATGCATAGAACATAACTTCAGAGCCACCTAATGCACATAAATTTAGTTAAGAAAGAGCAACAAAAAAGAGCTAACAACCTTGCTTATTTGACACAGGTGTTCCCATGTATTTAAGTTTTACAATGAGATTTAGAAGAGCAACTAGAGTCAGTTAGAAACATACAGAAATGTATAGATCTAGATATCTCTGTGTTCCAGATAGAGCAAGTATAAACATTGCTGCAAATATACAGTGCCAACGCTGTCTATTCTTCCAGCTAAATCAAAACTCCTGTTAGATTCTGTTTTTAGTTCTTACAGCTGTGCCTCCCAGAATAATGTGATTTTATGATCATCTCAGTTTTTCCATCTTCATGTTTGCAATGGAAATCTTGAAAATATGTTCCTGTGGGCTGCTTCATCAGGATGCAGGGGAACAGGCCCATTCAATACATCATCTTATCCTGATGTTTAAGAGAATGTCACAATTTGAGGTTAGAAATATTATGAGGCTTTGCACCACTTTCTGTTAAATCATGAGTGTCCATGAAAGTTCATCTCATGCTTACAGGCAGCAGGAAGGGAATAAAATGAACAACCCACACGTTCCCTTCTCATCCTGTCTATGGTGCTGGGAGTCATGAATACCCCTTGATCAAGTCACACACAGGATGAGATACTAGAGGACTGATTCTTACCCTTTGATTCCTTGTTTTCATTTCGCTATAAAAGACCCTTATCTTTGTCAAGGAAGAGCGAGAGTTCCTCCATTGGAACACACACAACAGAGATCTGTTTGGCTCTGACAGGGTCTTGTAAGCTTTTCCCACCCATCAATCTTGACCCAGATGTATTTGCACAGACCTGTTGATTTTGCACACAGTACCAGTTGAAATTTGCAACTTTCCAAAAATCATACAAGGAAAAGATCATTTCTGTCTGTAGTACTTTTTATGGCAAGTTTCACAAACACCTCCAATAGTGTTTGCAGTTGAAACATTGGCAGACATTTTTTTGTCATTTTCTTTTCTCTGTCTCTCTTCTGGTGACATTGCCAAGCCATGTTCTAATCTGCTGGGCACTGGGAAAATGAAACAAAAAATAATTGAAAGGCTTCTGGTAAACTTGACTCTTTCTGAGTCAAGGACTTGTGCTGTGAAGCAGTCAGAAATCCAAGAGCTCTCTCCCAGTGCATGCACTTTGCCATCAAGGGGACTATGTCATTTCTTTGAAGCAGGCTCTATTTTGATGGGCAAGACACCAGGGGATGACGTAAACCTCTGAGGATGATTACTTGGGTCCTGTGTCCGGCTTAGTCTCAAAAAAATGGTCTTGAAAAATCTTTGGAGCTGCTGCTCTTTTGTCTGTCAGCAATGAAAAGGGGATATTACTGGTCACAGAGCAACTGAATCAAATGACAGGCATTGTGCTGGGAAAAAGTTCCCTATGATGTTTGCTTGTCCTCAGTACAGTTAGTCCTCCATATTTTCTGGGGAGGTCTTCAGATAAAAATGCCAGCTTGGAGGATGTTATGCCAGATCTCAACCACATAGTGTGCAGTTTGTCTTGATCTGACACTGTGAGTTCAGTACACTCCCCAGGGTGCTGGTGGTCCTCAGGGCTGTCATCCACATGGAGCTGGCTGGCCAGGCTTCTGGCTGGGCTTGGTAGCTGCTAACACACATTTGGGAATGGCAGTGATGCTATGCTTTCCCTCAGCATCTCAGGCAGCTGGATCCACACAGGCAGAGAAGCCAGTGAGGGTCTGCAGTAAACCTCTGTACAAGCCCCATTGCAATGGTCTGAAGATTTTGACCGTCACTTAGTGAACCTCTTGGTGGTCTTGTAGTTTTGACAAAAAGAAAAATAGAGAAATTGAAATGTGTCTGAGATTTGTCATGTGTCATAAACCTCTAATCTTAATCTCTGTCTTTTCAACCAATAAGGCCTTGATTCCTCATATTATCCTCCTACGCCTGCCCACCATTCCCGTTCCCAGAACAAAGCCCCCAAATTCCCATCAGTCTTGTGGCAGAGTACCAAGACCAAACTAATAATTGGAGAATGTTTCCACTTTCCCGAAATTATTCACAATGTGACAATTGCTATACATAACAAAACAAAGTCATGCTCATGCTAAAATTCTGTCCTTAAGGTTTATTTATTCTGTTTGATTCTGTACACACTCCAATATTACATTTGTCATGGGAGTATCTGAGCTTCTTGCAGTGATGCATTAAGAAATGTCTCCCTCTTCCAGCAACAGAAAGTGTGCAGGGGAAGGTAATATAGAAATAGATGCAAAGACAGATGCAATACAGAAACTGTCACTGGCACCAACAGTGTAGATCAGTAAGATCAGCTTTTGGAAAGGTCATTTAATTCTGTGCCACTGGTCAAGGCCTGAAAAGTCCCTGCTTTCCCAGTTTTCCCTTTCTTATCAAGGGTCCTGTTAAAAGACCTTGGACCACAGATTTTGCCTCAGAACTTAAATGCAAGCCTTTTCAGATTCCCCACTCAGGCCAAGAGGACATAGAGATAGTTAACAAAACCATAAACTTTATTCAAATCCTGATGGGACACCATTCAAAGGAATAGAGGACAAATATGATAAATGTGGCATAGCCTCAGCTGTTGAGAAAATGCAGGACCAGCTTCTGCACACGTTGATTCACTGGAGGCTTTCTACATTGCTGTAGCCTGGCCAGGAAAAGGCACAGGCATGAATTACTGGAGCCAGACCAATGACTGTCAGAGTGGGAGAAAATATCTTGACTAGCTCCAGATAGAATTGTTCCTTACTCTTGCTAAACCTCTTCAATAACTCTCTATTTAAGAATAAAAAAGTAAGTAAAATACATGGCACGTTACTGAGGATAGCTGTAAGGAGCATCACCTGCCATAGAGAGAAAATCAGAAATGGTAAGGCAAAGCACAACTCCCAAGGGATGTAAAGTAAAAATGAGACATTATTCTGCAAGTATATTGATACAATTTGGTATTTTTATTTTAGTCTTCACTGAATAGAATCAACTCTGAACAAATGCTGAATGCAGTGAATAATGCTCGCATAAAACTCGTTGGTCAAAACTTCGTAGTACACCATTAGTCAGGGGTAAAGTAGAAAATGCCAGCATGTTACTTGTTATGGAGTTAGATATTGTCAAATGGGTTTCACCTTATGAAATTCACTCCAACAAGTTTAGAGTCAATCTTAGTGATCTGGAAACTCCAGATAGATGGGAGAATACCAGAAAAGAGCAAATATAGTACTTTTTTTGTTATTTTTTCATTTTTCATTTTTCTATTTTTTCAATAAGGAGAAGTCCATGAACCATGGCCTGTCTTCTTTATTTTTATTTCCAGAAAAATAATGGAATGTAATACTGTACAGATGTAGAATCATATAGCTATATATAGTCAGAAGATCAGATGACAATCAAACTACTTGGGAGATAATAGCTGCACAGGAACATGGTTTTGCCAAATAAACAAAAACCAAAAAAGCTCTCATAAACCTAACTCAATTTTCCTCTTGGCACAATATGGGTCTTTGTAAGCTGATGTTACATATGTGGATGCTAGCAAGGCTTTTGACACTGTCTCACGTGACAGTTTCCTAAGGAAATTATGAGAAAACATGAGTTCAAAACTATTGTAAGGCAGGTGCACAGCACTTGGAAAACTTTACTTAGCCAGTAGCTGGAAACAGGTCATTGCCAGACTGCAAAGTCTCTTTGTAGTTCCACGGGGGTTCCACTTTGGGTCCACATCTTTATTAAAAACTTGGAAAATATCAGAAAGGATTTCTCACTTCTTGGAAGAAGCTGAAAACCTTTGGGAGGTAGATTAAAATTTGGAAGATCTTTACATGTTGAAGAAACAGCATTTAAAATAACATTATCAGTAAGGACTAGAGTGAAGTACTACAGCTAGGAAGACATTCTTGGCCAAAATGCAAGTGCACAGAAGAACTGAATAGGCAACAGTTCTTCCAAAAATGAACTAGAGAATGTGGGGGACCACACATTAAGGGTGAGTCAATTTTATGACACTAACGCAAAAAAAAATCATCTAAATTATGGTGATTTTTAGAAGGGAATATTTTATTTAAGACTCACAGAAATCCCTCCACTCTGCTCAGCATCTAGAAGGCATCTGTAAAGAACTGTGCCCATGTTGAACAGACATTTCATAAAAGACTTGGACAAACCAAGAAAAGCCATGAATAATCAGAGGTTTAGACAACATGACTTACAGAGAAAGAATGACAAAAAGATGGACTTGTTTAGTCCAGAGGGAAGATGTGATAATACATTTCAAATATATAAAATGCAGCTGCAAAGAAAAGAGTAAAAATGAAAGTCCTTTCTGTCCACTAGATAGATAAAATGAGAAAATGTAGCTGAAATTGCAGTGTGTCATATTTTTCAAGGATGAAATGAAAATTTTCATATGGCAAGGGCATTAAACACTGGCACAGAAAGCTAAAACTACTGTGGGCTAGTGATGGTCAGGAATATTGGATGTTCCTCTCTCACAGTCCAAACACAAGGCGGATATCTTCTTTCAGTTCAGTGGTCCCTAGGGTTCTGAAAACAATGAGGAACACAAGAGCACCCTTAGTCCATGGGAGTGACTGACCAACTCTGGTTCATGCCTCCCACTAAGACAGTGCATCTCATACCAGCTCTTCAAAGAAACTCCTCTGTCAGTATCTTCTGGGGCATGACTGTGTTTAACTTTGAGCCAATAGCTTTAGCCTAGGTATTGCTCTCATCCAGATAAAGTCACCTTGGTCACATTAGCCAAACAGTAGGGCTGTACAACAAGAAGGAGGATCAGAACTGTCTGAGTGTGCCAAGAGTGCACATAACCTGACTGGTAGGAAGATATTGAATAGCAGAAGAGAGAGAATTGATCCTTGGGGGACTTGAGAAGTGCTGCTGTCTTCCAGCAGCAGAAACATAGCTTTCTACATCTAGTAGTCACTGGCATCCCTTCAAGAGGGACCTGACCATTATTACATTAGCCTGGCCCCCTGTTAACACTCTGAAGTGAAACAGGAGTATCTTCAGGTCAAGAGTGTAAAATGTTGAAGACAGATCCAGGAGGATAAAAATGGATGGCTGTTTTCTATCTATTGACAAGGAGAGATCGTCCATCAATGCCACTAAAGTGGCTTCACTTCAGTGTCCTGGCCTCAATCCAAATTGTGCCATCCCTCACACTAATTAATATCCCTACTAGATATAAATGTACAGGCCATATTTTGTCTTCCTATCAGATAGTGGCCTGAACAAAAGGACATCTAGTCTGATATACAGTATGCCTATAGTCAATATATGCTCTGTATTTGTTTCTCCCCATTGGGTGGCTGGGTTTTTATAGACAGTAGATGTGCTAACACAGCTTATTTCAGAAGCAACATATCTCACGGTTCAAGAATGAAATTGAATTTTCCTATTGGAAATAAAGATGAACTAAATTATCCAATAAGTGAATGCTAATGGTGAAATCTTTGTAAGTCCTCTTAGGTAATTCCTTAAAAAAAGAGAGATCCATTATGCCCTAACCTGCACTTTGTCACCAGTGTTGTTCCACTGTCAAGGTAAAGAACTGAGGAATGTCCACAGGCTTGTTATGACATTAATCATATTAAACAGGTTATGTGAACAACAATTGCAATTAAACTGTAGCAATCAAAGTCTTCGGAAGCATTTACATTTTGGAAGAGCATAAAGTGGTATGTTTTACCTAGAAATAACAAAGGTTGTGTCAATCTGTAAGACAGGAGCTATATACACACTCTTCCTGAAAACTATCCCTATCTTGGGCAGAATTTGTCTGCATCTCCAATGAGGAGTCAGAGAGATCAACAAGGAACTAAAAACTTGACCCTGGTACACAGTGGTATAACCTCTTCAGACTCTAATGAATTATAAACAATCCAAACTTATCTCCTAGCATCCACTTCTCATATGGCTACCAGAAAAATGCTCAGCAAATAGCCAAGGTAAATAAATTTTAGGCTCCTTGTACAGAACTATTATGCCTCCCAAACTGCTATTTCACCACTGGAAATACTGATGGGCTGACACAAATCACTGATTGCAGACACATCTTGACTAAGAAATCAGATTTTTTTTTTCCCCACAAGGTTTCACATTTTTATGTCAGAAGTCTGAATGGTGAAGTCAAGATTCCTGTCCTAATCTGGGGTTGTTTAGGAGCTTCAGAGAGCTCAGTTTTGTACTTAGGGCAAAACACAAAATGACACTATGCCACCCCAGCTAGACCCTGGTGCCAACCAAATGCTCCCAGACTTCTAAAACATTCAACCCTTAGCCATAACATAAAAATATTTGTAATATAAACCTTCAGTGACTATACATAGCAAAATCATTGTCAGAATACTGGACCTCTAGCTTGCAGTCATAAAGGTGATCCCCAAGTATGATGGAAAAGTGTTTCTTTTTTTTTTTTTTTTTACTTTCCCACATGCTTTTCAGGGATAACACTGCCTTGGGCAACAAGTGACATCCTTACAAACAGGAGAATGAATCATGTGCATATGGCTACACTTAGGCATGCATCTGTGCAAGGCATCTGTACAAGTCACTATTGAAACAGGAAGATTCATTAACTTCACTACTGGTATTTGATCTGGGAAGATGCTTCCCATTACTCCAGGATTTGGCAAATTCAGGAGCTGAGTGTTGGAATTTCGTCTCCTGTGGTCTCCTGTCACCAAAGCTTCGTTCTTTTCTTTATTATAGTAAATAATTTTGAATGCACAGAGCAGCAATATTCCAAAGACAATAATAACTTCCTTGGCTCTCCAGTGCTTAAAAATGCACACAGCGCTGTAGGTACTGATATGTGGTGATTACAGCTGCCTTAGCTGCCTTTCAGCTGCAGGTCAGACAGACCTGCTCAGTGGAGTCACTGCTCTCTGGCTCCCCACTTTCAAGGACGCTACTAACAATCTTTTTCTCTGAGGTTGAGCTGGCCTACTGCCACTGTAAACATAAAATCTCACTTACATGGTTGAAAGATTAAATATCTGATTAAATTTTCTGGCTGCTAATTTGTTGAACTTGGCCATAGGGGTATATTCAATGCTACAATCTCAGGAGTAGGGGGAGAAGAGAAAGGGGGATGTCGTATTTCATGAAACAGCAAACAAGTCACTTCTCAGCTGAAAATCAAGATGAAGGATACGATTTGGCAGTGGTCAAAACTGTATTTGGGTGGGTTATCCTCCTTGGAGCAGCCTCTGCAGGACTGGGGCTCCATGTCGCCAAACCATGGTCTGAAGTCCCTACAGACACTTTTGAGATGCAGTGCCTCCTTCCAGTAACATGGCTGTAAAACCTTTCCAGAGGCAGAGTTTAGGGACAGTCTGTAGTTGAGGCTGAATTCAGCAACGGATGTCAGTGGGATAGATCTCAGGTACAGGAACTTAGTCTCCATGAATAACTCAAAATACCACCTGAGCCCTGGTTTATCACACTTAGAAAATCACACAGCGGTTTCTGGGGGCAGACATAGCAGTCTTCCTACCCAGTTTCTTCAGTGTTTGACCTTAATAAAGAGCAACCCACTCCCTTGGCCAGAGTCCTTGAAGGGGCTGGGGTGTGCTCAAGTTGTAGCACATGCTCAGAAACTTCAGGCAAGTTCTACAAGTTATAATATAATAGAAGGAATGGGTTTGGTTTATTTCATTACAGGGGGCCTAGGCCACTTTGAACAATTTATGTTTTTTTTCTGAGACAACAAGTGGCCCCTTCCTGATTGCAAATCTGACCCTTGCCCAATCTCTGGGGGGAAAAAAAAAAGTATTGGAATTTTTTATAATGGGAAAAGTTAGGCAACATTAATATAGGAACTGTTGGTGCTCCTCTACTAACTCTTTATTGTTGGGCCTTAATTTGACATGATGGTCTCAGCCTTGAACCTCACAGTATTTCCTTGGACCTGTTCTAACAGTATAGGAGCCTCAATCAAGTGTATTTCCCTGCAGATGTTATAATTCACCCAGTAAGTATCAGAAAAACCCCTCAGCCCACTAAGAGCAAGGACTGCAAAGCCTCCATCCTTTCTGCAGCCAAAATGCACTGATCCGTGGATATGTTTAGAAAACTACAGATTATGTAACAGCCATAGGTTAGTACTGAGCGGTCTGATCTGTTTTGCCCATACACCTGTGAAGATTTAGTACGGTATATGACTCCCCAAGCATGACTTTTCAGCATTACTTTTAGCATATTCTTAACAGTCATGTTCCCTTTGGACTCTCTTTTTACTGCAGCCTTTGTAGAGGCTTAACACTGCAACAATTACTCATACCAACCGCCTTGCCTTTTATTCTGTGCAGACGTAATAGCGCTGTTTTTTTCCAAATGTGTGCAAATCCCTGGCATGTGTTTTATCTCTTCAGATTCAGCACAGTGAAGATAGATCCTGAACAATCTTAGCTCAGCCTGGGCAATGACCAATTTGTCTTAATTGGTGAGTGAAAGCTCATGGCACTGCTTCTGTACCCAGCATCAGGTTTCATTCAACAAAGTCAGTGAGACACATCCATGTACTTAAAGTTAGTATGTTTTTGAATTGGGGTCTGGTTGTTCCTCAGAGCAAATATTGACATTTCTCCCCAAATTGGCTTTCCACAGCACAGTTGTGCCAATAAATGTCACTGCTCAAATGGTAAATACACAAAGGTGCAAATACAGCCAAAGCAAATTAATTCAAGCAGATTCCCCCAGGCAACATTTTGCTCTGCCACCAAATGACTGAAGGCAGTGACTGGGAGGGATTGCTCAGTGCAAGTTAATGGCAAGAAAATGCTAAATGGTGAGGAGCTGGGAGCACTGGGGAGCTCTTCACAACCACTCCACCACTGGCAAGACATAAGACTTGACCTCTCCAAGGTTCAGGCACACAGAAAAACTCAAATAAAGTAAAGACCATAGGCAACAGCTGTGGCGACAACTAGCACACCCTTTATGTTTACCACCCACAATTAAATCTCTCCTGCAAATGGGAGAAAACCAGGACAAATCCCAATGGACAAGTAGACGGTCTGAGCTTCCATTGCTGCTGCTCTGTAAAGTTAATTATCAAAGTATGGTTCATGAAACCCTTGTAGCCTGTAAAGGCTTTTGTGCTGGTAACCCAACAGGTAATTTCCATTGGGGTCATCCTACAAAACTAAAAGGACCAGTTTTGCTATGGAGGCCCCAGCAGAGCATCCTATTGCTTAGGTGAATATTCATCAGCAAACCTTGGAGCTTCCCATTCAGAAAAGGCTTTTTGTTTTAGTTTGTATTTCATTGGCCCACATTCCTTCATAATATTGTCATGTCCTGTTATATTTATCTCAGCAGTTGCCATACTCCAGCATGGCTGGACAAGCCTGGTCTTCTTTCTCTCTCACATATGAAAAAAGATGCTGGACTTTGCTGCTTGGAGCTCTCTGCACAAGGAGGGGGAAACCTCAGTGCAGAGGAAAAGCAGAGCAGCAGACTCAGCATCACACTTCTGAGCAAAATATGCAACTTGATAGCCTGAAAATGTCATTGGCTGGAAGGCAGCCCTTTACTTTTAAGAGTATTTAAAGTATGTTAACTAGAGACCAAAAGAATACATTGTAAACACAACATAATAACTCCTCTAACAGAGGAGAGAGGTTTTTTATTTACCTACCAGAGACATTTGATTATCAAGCAAAATTGCCTTATGAAAAGGAAAGCACTCCATCACCTTGCAGCCTCAAGTGCCAGCATACCACATATAACTTTAATGTGGTAGGTACCTGCTTAGAGGTCACTTAAAAGGTAACTGTTTCAAAAAATGCATTCATATAAACACAACTTTTAATGCTTTTTGTGTGAATTGCAGAAGTCATCTTGACTGCACGTGCTCATGACAGATCATGTAGTATTTTTAGCAAGATTAAAAGGGTTAATCCTGGTCAAATTCCACTTTGAATACTTACACTTGGCCTACTTTAATTCTCCTGAAGTTTCAACTGTACATTGTGTTCTCCTTGGCTTTTCCCCTAACGTGTCAGCACTACCTAGGTATGACTGCATCTCAGTAGCACGCTCAGTTGCGGGGCTCTCCACTGTGTGCAGGTCTGCACTGCTCCTTTTCTCTTTTCTGGCACAATTACTGAGACCTTGGGGACCATTTCAGTTGGACCTGGGAAAGGTCCCTGAACAAAACAGGCTTAGCCAGGCTGGATGTGCAACAAGGGAGGACATTTCAGATTAAGTTTTTTTTTTTTTTTTAATGTTAAGATACCCAGGAAAAAAAAAACAAAGTGCTATATAAGTAGGAAGGATCATTGCTGTTAATATCAACAGTAATAGTTGTATCTCTATCTATATTCCTTTTCACTTAACATTTTTGGTGATAAAAGTGTTCTAATTAAAAATATAAACAGGTCTTTCACTTTTTGTTTTATACTTATCTTCCACATGTGCTTGTAATAATCTGCCTTCTTGCCAACACCATCTTGTAAATGAGATCCATATCTCAAGGGTTTATCCTGGTTAAATAAACTGAATTCAATAAAACCCATCTTCAGATATTCCACATGTGAGAGTTATTACTACACTAACATGCTACTGTTGCTTCTGTTACCTAGTGTTACAGATGCATTAACTTCTCCCCTTTGCTTGAGTTATGCTCCACTGTATATCTAAGATAAGAAAATGGAGTGCCTGGAGTCTGTTCAGTGTTATCGTATAACAAACAGTGACTTTTTTATTGAAGGAGCTCCACGAGCGATGCACGTTTTATTGAAACTAATTCAGAGGCAAAAAAAAATATTTAAAGATAAATGTTGAACTAAAACCAAAGTAAGTAATGATGTTATTTGCCCCCTTTCCCTCCCCTTCCCTCCTCTTTGCCCCCAGCTCATAAGCTTTGTGATAGTGTCGCACAGGGCTGCACAGCATTTCTTTGCAGTCAAAGCTCAAAGGTTGAAGTACAATCTTATAGCTGCACCCAGTAAAGTTAGCATCAGCATTTCCTGCTCCCTGAAATCCATTCATTTATCAACCTACTTTCTATGAGCACCTCTGCATAGCCTTCAAGTTGGATTGTGCTCCGCACAAAACTTAGAGCAAAACAAACAGTTGTATTTGAGCTCCACAGTGCTTCCTTTTTTTTTTTTTTTTCCCTATTTTTTTATTTTAATTTTTTCTGGGTGACTTCTTCTAGCCGTCTAGATTGAACTTCCTGCCTTGTTACTGCAAAACAATCTGATCTGCTGTGAGACACCAAGCCCTTGGTGTGTTTTCCTGACAGCATTTCTCTCTCAAAAGCACCCCAGGCCATCCAGAAATCGAAGCAAAGTTATATATTAAAAAGTCACTGCATTCCCTCCAGAATCGTTCTGTTGTTGTTTGGAAAAGAATGCCTTGGAAATCTGGCTCTTTTTCCAAAATTAGGGTACAGACCCCTCTTAGAGTGGGATCCCATAAGAAGGGCACAAGTTAAAGACCAGATACAGTCACTCTTCCTGGTTTCCTATGGCCAAGCCTCCCTTTATATTTCTTTCTATTTGGCTTTTTAGTCTCCTTTTCCTGTTGCCTTCCCAGCAAGGAATCTGCTGCATTGCATCACAACCCTCAGATGGAAATCTTCAGTTGAGTTTGCAGGGACATGGACAGACAAAAGGCTCGACCCTGAGACACACAGTTGTTTTGATTGGCAGTGAGACCTTGATGTCCAGAATGATTCCAAACAACGCATTAGAAATGCAGAACCAAGGCTCTCCCAAGATGGCCACAAGGTGATTCTTGGCCCATCAGAAAAATAATTAGAACTGCCTTGCAAATAGTGAGGCTTCTTTTGCAACATTTATAGCAAGTGGAGGCCTCTCAGGAAAGATTTCCAGGAGCAGTGCCAAATTCAGAAATAAAAGCCAACGAAAGGAAGATTTACACTTCCCTCGAGAAGATAGCCAATAAGATTTCAAGGTGGATTTTGAGATTTGGCTGCTGACCTACATTTCTCAGATTTTTCTCTTTGATTTTAATGAGGTGAACTAATGTGTTTGCTTACTTAAAGGAATAATAACAGAAACAAATACCAAAGGAACATCTTTTCTGAGCATCAAGGCCCGATTTCAACGTTTCATCTCCAAGTACACTCTCCTGTTGGTTTTTATTTGCCAAAGCACATCCTCGTGATGGGGTCAGGGACACTGTGCTAGGAACTGTTTAAACAGCATAGAATAAAGTCTTTGCCACAGAAAATTCACAATGTCTGGTTTTGTAGGGGAATAAAAATGAAAAAGAAAAAAGGGAAAAAAGGAGAAAAACTATAATTCCTGCAACATTAAAGTCCAGTGTGCTGGTTTAAATCATACCTGAGACCCAGGTGAACATATTATGTAGAAATAAAACTATTGCTATGCTCTCCTGTTCTAGTTCTCTCAGAGGGTTTTTCTTCCCTTGAGCTACTTCTTGCCTTTTTCTCCAGGAGAACTATCTCCTCTTTGTTCTTTCTTCACCCTCAGCGACCTTTGTTTGTTGGCTTGGGGTGCCCGAGCTGCGCCTTATTTCATTCACTGGTCACAGAAGGAAGTGGAAGATTCAATGAATGAATGAACAAGTCTGTTAATCAGGTAATCACCTTTTTTCCTTGTAGGATTCCTCCTTATCTTAAGTAAATACTAAATCCAATGTCAGGAAGAAAAAGTTTCACACATTTGAAATTTTTAAAAAAAGGACGTGACAATGTCTTTTTTCTTGAGACTTTATTTATTAAACACGAAATTACCTCAGGCCTCCGTTCCTTGCATTTGTAACCCTTGTAAATAAATATGACATGACCAGAAAATGTTAACTAGTGGTTCTGTACACAGAAAAGGCTTCCAACATATAGGCCTTAACATGGTTTTGGAAAAGGTTCAGTAGGTACTTTACCAGTGATATTGCTTTGAAGCATTGTTTCAAGCCATATCTTTCTGGCAAAGCTTAGAAGTTTTTAAGTGGAAATATCACACTGGGAATTTTCTTCCAGGGTCAACAGCCTGTTGTTAGAGGAGAGGCTGAGACCTGAGTGGCATTCCTGTACTGCGCCATTGCTATCTTCTGGGATTCTGTGCTGGGTTCTAGAGTAACTGGGTTTCAGGATAACAAGGTTTCAGACCCGTGACTAGCATTAAGAAAGAAAATTATCTGAAGACAGTGTAGTAAAAGACATCCTCTTTTGTACTTGATAGATTGGTTGGATGCAAGGTCTCAAGCTGGGAGGGGCAATAATCAGTCTGTCTCTGTTTCCCCTTGTCCTGTTTAAACCCTGGCTCCAGTTCTCCTGTGGAGGTTTACTTTCCAAGCTGAAAAGCCTTGCTCACACACTCATGGCATATGTGGAAACCTCTTCCGCTCCTTTAGCCACTTTCACCATCCCTGCTTCTCTTCTGCTGCAGAGCTGGAGGGAGGATTCAGACCCATGTGCTACTCCATGCTCAAGGAAACCATGGGTCTATACTGTGGTGGCACCATGATAGTCGCTGTTTTGTTCTGTATATTTTCCCTAACACTCCCTAATATTTGATTTGCTTTCTTGAGTGCTACTGAGCACAGGGCTGACTTTTTTATGCAATTATTATGGCCCCAAGATCTTGTTCAAAAGAGAGAGCAACCCGGTCTTTAGCATTTTACTTTGAAGTTCCAGGTAATTTTCTCCCGTGTGTATCACCTTACCTTTATTTACATGGAGCTTCATCTACCATTTTACCATTTGGGCACTTGGTCTTCTAAAACCCTCTGCAATTGTTCACAGCCATCATCTTGCTATCCCAAATAATCTGAAAATGTTCCCAGTGTTATCTCACTATCAAGCTCTTTTACAGATCCCATATAAATGTTTTGATTGAGGGTTTTAGCACAGATCTTCTGGAGCCCCATGGTTAACAATCCACCATGAAAATAGACTGTTTTCTACTGTCTCCTTCCTATCTTCTAAGCAATTATTTATGCGTAGAAGAACCTTTTATCCCATATTTTTTTGGTTTATTTAGGAGTCACTTGTGGTCTTGTAGGAAGATTTCTAAGAATTCAATAGAACTGAACCAGTGGAATATCCCTACATATTCGCTGACTCCTTCAGAGAAATAATATTTCATAAATAAGAACTTAATAAAATTTCAGTGATAGACCTCCCTTTGCAAACATTATATTGGCTTTTGTACAAGACAGCATTTTTATACATATTTATTAATTAATGGTCCTCATTTGAGGTTTCTACTACCTTGCCCAAGCATAGACGTCAGCATCACTGGCCTGTAGTTCCCCTGAAATTCCTTTGAACAAAGTTCTTTTATAGTTAACACAATTAAAAATTTGGTGTTAGTTTGCCAACTCCCAGTCTTCAGCTTCCACGCCAGTTTTCAGTGAGCATTTAAACACTGCAGTTCAGTTATACGATCCTTGGATTCCTCTACAGCCGTTGGGTAAATACCATCTGGTCCTGATGACTTGGCATTGTTCACTGTGCATATGGAGCCCATAACCTCTTCCACCGGCACTTCACTTAGAGACAGGTCCTCTGATGAGTCCCTCATAAATTAAGATCCCATTGTGGGAACCTCCCCAGATCTTTCCACACGTTCTTTTTCAGATGAAGTCTTGCATTCCTGATCTTAAATAATATAATACACTTGTGCAACGCTTTTAACAACAAAGAGTCCTAAATTTTGTTTAAAAATTTGCAAAACAATAATTTCCATTGTGACTGAAAAGCAAGAAGGGGCATAAAAATAATTTCCAAAGCCATCTACCTACCAAAAGAGCTGCTGCTACAGTGAATCCAGATAGGAAAAAGTTTTGGTATGTATAGTGATTTTATGTTGAATATGTGTCATGGGCCAAATACTGCCTTGTACTCTATGCGGCCTGTGGGATCAGTCAGCATAGTACACAAGGTTTTCAAAGCTGAAAAAATCATTGTGATTTAAAGGCTGTATAAGTTTGCTTACAGAGTTTTGTTTGCTCAAGTTACACCACTCCATGGATCAGGACTGTGACAATTAAACTGATGCTCTTCCATTAAAATGTCAAGAAATACCCTCCCTCAAAGAAAAAAAAAAAGTAAAAAATAGTGTTTTCAGCTTTACCAAATAAGTGTAGAAATGATCTTGTTTGGAGCAACAGAAGGAAAGAAGGCAGTAAGTGTCAGACAACTCACATTCACTTAAGCAGAAGTTTCTGAATTGCTCATGGTAAAACAGCAAGCAAAGAGTGTGAATCATAAAAAAGATCTAACACAGCTTCTAATAACAAAACTCTTGAAATGTTTTTCATTGTTAAAACACATGAAATCACAGAAAACAACAGGATGCCTGCTGTGGAAGCAACAAATTTATACCAAAATGCTACCCATGCTCACTTAAGGAGGTGAATTGATTGTGAACAGTTTAGTCTTTTGAGGAATATTTTCTACTGAGGCATTCATGAGCATTTGTGTACATACTGTAAGGCTTGTGCACAAAGAAATGGGGAAAATGAGATGATGTGATTTCCCAAGATTCACTCAGAGCTAAAATCACATAACTTTGTAGGACAAAAGCTTCTGTGTGTTGCCAGCACCAAATGCTGCCAATTGTATTGCTTTTTTCAAATAATATAAAAATTGAAGCTTTGATAAAAAGAACAGATTTTAGTTTGTGGCCAGTGGCTCTCCACCATTGTAATATCAAAATGTTTCAAATAGCTGTTTCTCACTAAACAGAGAGAGGGGAAATAATCTGTCGTCTGCTGGACTGCTTTCAATGAGGCACCGAGACTGCATTAAAATATCCCATACAAGCAGAAAACATGCTATGATCACAAAGGTCCTTGGCTTCACATCACTGTTTGCACTGATAATGCTTATGATAACTCTGCGAGATACCCCTCTAACTATCAAGTAGTGAAAAATGAAAAGGATTATTGACTTGCAGAGCGCTGGTGAGCTTATGTGCTGCATAATACAGTAATGTATCGTTTAGATAAGTTACTATTTGGTCTGGAAAATTGTGAAACACAGTATTTCAACACTTTTCCTCTGCTGCCAAGAGAACTTCAGAATCACAGAAGACAGTTTATTTTGAACATCGAAAAGATGAGGAATGTTCTCCCAGAGATAACCATCTTTATAACCTGCAGTTGAAAGGATCTTCAGACTTTTTCCAGCTATTGGACATTACTTTTGTATATTAGGTGAGCATTTCCCACTTGCACTTTTAAATGTTTGGAGGGAATGGAGAGTTGTTTAAATGACTGAATACTTCTTCCACATCTCAGGCAAAACAGTCTTAATGCTTTTATGATAGACTTAAAACTGGAACAATCTGATTTTGGATGTGCTAAAGTTTGTGGCACAGAACAACATGGCAAACTGCAACAATTGATGGCAAATTACTTGTTCATAAACATAACTCTCATCTGATATCATAGCAAAGGAGGGAAAATGGAAGATAATTTAATTCACGTTAGTACTTCAGTTCTAAAATGCCTGACTTTACTCTCCACGTTAACAAAACTGATATGTCTTGATTTAGACTTGATTCTTTGGAAACAGTGCTTATTTTTCAGGAAACTATGCATTGATGAAAAGGGGCATTGACTTGAAAAGGGGCTGGGTACCGATTATTTTTATGAGAAATACTTTGCATTGAGACATTCACAAGTATGTGTGCACATACTCTAAAGAGTTGTGCATAAAGAAGTGGCAAAATAGTCTAGTTTTTGTTTCTACTACTCTCAATCTCTTAAAACTTACACAGTTTGTTATACTATTCCCACCTCAAATTCAACAGTGATAAGAAATTTTCTTCTCTGTTAACAGACTAGAAGGGACTGCAGAAGCTTGTTGAATATGTGCTTTTAGCCTGAATTTGAGGTTACAATTAACTACAGTCATATAGATAAATAAATTTTCTGATTGTTTTTGATTGCAACTAATAACTAAGCTAAGGACAATTTTAAAAATATCTAACAACATTTTAAAAGACTTATTGCAGTTTTATGATAGTCAGGACGAATCACTGTGGGGTGCACTACCCTGGTGCTATTTGCCTTAGCTACAAATACCGGTAGAGCTATCTGGAGTTCCATGGAGACTGCAAAAAACAACCTGCAGAGGTGAATAAAGGCAGTTTTTCCACCTGGACGTCAATGACACTGCAAGCTGACTGCTAGCAATACCTAAATGAGGTGCTGTAAAACTTGGCTGGTGACATTGGTGTCACCTGGTGCCAGAAATGTACCCGGCACTAAGGTGCTCTGCAAAAGTCTCCCCAGAGGCTGCGCCCACGTAGCACAACGGCACTGATGTCTTTCCAGTTGGATACGCCAGGTATGAGAAGCAGGGCATGCATCCACAAAACCTTCAATGAAATTAGCTAAGCAAGGATTGGCTCTGTGTGCTCCATCATGTCCACTCTGAATGTTGGTCAGATCTGACCCTTGGCAGTGCGTTGCCCCATGCCACAGTATTTCAGTTTCTTTCTGTTCACAAAGAGCTACAGTGCTATATAAATAATATGCATTTCAACTTGCCAAGGACAAATCAAGTGTTTTAATTTCGCACTCTAACTTAAGATAAGAAAATAAACATGAGCTGCTGGGGAGTTCAGTAAACTTGCTCGTGAACTGGAGGGGTGGAGTGGAAGAGGGGCAACAGCATGTGAAAAACTTCCATTCAGTGGGAATTGAATAGAAAACCAGATAAAAAGTTATACTGCACATGAAAAAGTCTAGGAAACAATACTGAAAATACCCAAGCATCTCTGTACAAACCAGGAATACACCTTGACATACAAAATTGTATTTTCTGTTCCTAATGCAAAAAGCTTCAGCTATCAAACTACAATAATGCAGAGTCAAAAAAAGGGAAGAAAACTTCTCTGCCTTTCACTCCATGTTCATGCTCCCCTAGCATTTTTTTTATATTAAGCCTGGTGCTGAGGAGAAATCTGGTTGACAACACTGTGGCAGTGGTAAGTTTTTAGAAGGAATTGCAGATTTTTACACTCTTACAGGGATTGTGATGCAAGAGCACTGCCTGGGTCACAACATATCAGAAAGACATTTATTGCATTGGCAACTTTTCCCTCTTTTTTTGGCAATTCACAAGAACTATAGAACTCTTCAAGAGCTACAAGTTTTTCTTTTCAGTCTTGATTCTTCTCAATATTTCAAGAACTCAGAGAATCGTCTGGGGAGCTCTTCAGTGGCCGTATCTGTAACACCCACTTCTCTGGCCTGTGGGGCCATGAACTTCATCACCAACAAGTGAGCAAGCCAGATCTGAGGAAGCTGGACACTTCAAATCATGGAATCATAAAACAGTTTGGTTTGGGAGGGACCTTCAGATGTTATCTAGTCCAAATCCTCTGCCATAGGCCTGGATCACATTTTACTGGATTCAGTTCCAAGTTCCATTCATCCTGGCTTTGAATGATGATGGAGCATCCACAACTTCTCTGGGAGACATGTTCCAGTGTCTCACCACCCTCATAATAAAAAATCTTTTCCTTATACTCAGTCTAAATCTACCGTATTTCAGTTTAAAACTGTTGTCCCTTGCCCTGTTACCAAAGTCCCTGATAGTTTGTCCCCATCTTTCTTATATACCCCATTTTTCTTATAAATCCCCTTTAAGTACTGAAGGGCTGCTCTAAGGTCTCCCCAAGGCTTTCTCCTCTCCAGATGAACAACCCAAACTGTCTCAGCCTCTCTTCACAGGAGAGGGGCTCCCTTCTTCTGATCATTTTCATGGTTCTCCTCTGGGCCCTCTCAAAAGATCCATGTCTCTCCTGTACAATGGGCCCCAGAGCTGGATGCAGCACTCCAAGTGGGGTGCCACCAGAGCGGAGTAGAGGGGCAGAATCACCTTTCTTGACCTGCTGGCCACACTGCTTTTGATGCAGCCCAGGATATGGTTGCCCTTCTGGGTTCTGAGTGTATGTTGCTGGCTCATGTCCAGTTTTTCATCCACCAGTATCCCCAAGTCCTTCTCCACAGGGCTACTCTCAAATCAATATTCTAATCAATCAATAAAACAATATTTTAATCAAAAACTTGCTGGTCCCTGAATCTTTATTTCCCAGAACTAAGTTCTTTTGTAAGGCACCCAGCTGTGACACTGTTAATTGCCTAAGTGTAGTTCCAATTTTACTTAAAAAAAAAAACTAACAGCCTCTAGTCAAAGCAAAGGTGTATCCCTCATTTTTCCTTCTGACTGGTCACAAGTAACTCCACGTTATTCAGTGGACCCAGGTGACCAGTGGGCAGTGGAACAGGAGAATCAGCCCCATTTACTTCCATCATAGCACTTCAAAGTTGCTGGGCTTTCAGAGGTAGACCTGGTGTCCTGATATCTGTTACAAGTAATAAGAAGTTAGTTTCATTGTGAGTAAGCCAAAAATGATGGATGTTTTGGATTGCTTCAGGACTGTCGTGCTCATCAAACAGAACAAGCATGCAGAGCCTCCATTTTCTTGCACATTTCAGGAACATGATGGCATGATCAAAAGATCAAGACTTCCTGGAAGTGATAGCAGGAAGTGGGGATCTGTTAGCTAATAAATTCTGTGGGCAGCTAAAAGTGTGAGGATGCAAATTCCTCTGGAAGTGCCTTTTCATGACACTGCAGTATCTTTTGGTCCTGTCTGTGGGTGTCTGCAGTAGGAGTGCTGTTCAGAAAGCAAGAATGATCTTTAAAAGACTTTTCTGAACAATCCTGTTGTATAGGGTCCAGAAGAAAACTAGGGCATGAACATTAAGGCTTTGTTTTCTTAGAGTAACCATTCTGAGGAAAGCAACAGTTTTATTAATTGGGAATGTATTTGATCATATTATTGTGTGAAGTTTCACTAGCTTTGATTCCAGGGATTGATGCATAATACTGTAAATTTTTTGCAACTAGACCAGATTGGTTTGCAATTTGGGAAACAGATGCTCTAAAATACTTTCTTCAACCACACAAAAAAGGGCGAAAGGTGAAAGGAGTTCATTGCCTGTCTTGCTTTTCAGATTTTCTATGCATTTGGTAGCAGTCACCAGATAAATTAATGCATCTAAAGGATGCAGCAGTGCCTCATTACAAAAGACCATAATCACAGGGCTACCTGCCTTGGCCATTAGGTATATATCATGCCTAATAACTAGAGAAAGTATTTTTCTTCTCTATGTAGTGATAGAGCAGCAGTGGTTTCTCAGTTTTTTTATAGAATGGCACATATTCTCCCTAACACTAAACCTCTTTTTCACATTGTGTTCATGTAGTATGAATCCCCACCTAAGAGCCTCACAGAAGCTGACTGATTTAAGTCAGCTTGCAAACATCCATAAGAGGTAGCTCTGGACTATATAGCATAGAGGCACTGCCCTCCCGAATTGACTTTGTCCCCCCTGTTTAAATGCTTGGTGACACCACAGAGCAACTGAAGAAATGAAGGAATGGCTAAGGCAAACAGGCAAAGCTGTGGGAGATATGCACAGCTGGCTGCATTTGCTGGTCAGTACTCAGTTTCTCAGGACCAGACTGGGTTTGCCTGAGAAAATGTAGGTCTGATTTAAGGCTCATGCAAAAGGCAGAACCAGAGCACCACAGTCCCTCCGAGTGAAGTTCCAGACCAGTTCCTTGTTCAGTACTGGCTCAGAAAAAAAGTAAAAATCACTTCCTGAGTAATTAACCCCACATCCTGAAGGATGTAAATGTGTAAGTCCTCTGCAGTTTCCCAGAAGCTTTTTTCCCCTCACTTTTCAGATGTGAGAAGGTGTCCCTACCTGAGGAATAGTGTGTCTGAGCCTGGTGGCAGGTGGCCTGCAGGCAAGGGGATTAAGATTGTCAAGAGCCTGGCCTACAGATGGGACTGTAGATACTTGAAGGAGAATGTAAATTTCTTTATGCTTTAGTAAGTCCTGAATTGTCAGAGCTGGCATGCTCTGAAGTTGGGATATTTAGTTGGGATATTTATTTAAGAGGTGAGACCCAGCAGGACCCTGGGGGGACAGAGGTCTGAGGAGACACAATTGCTACAAGGATGGCAAGGCTATTAGCATTTTCTTCTTAGCTGGATGGCCTTCCTTGTCCTTCCTCCTCACTTCCTGCCTCTCCAGTCATCTTGTTGTTAGTAGAATATCTGGTGGCCAGAGAACACCAAACACCTTTCCATCTACCTTGCATACTAAATATTTAGGGGTTCTGGTGGGTTTTTTTGGTTGTTTTGTTTTGGTTTGTGATTGTGGGGTTTTCTTTGTTTTTTGTTTTTTTGAGTTTTTTGTTTGTTTGGGTTTTTTGTTGTTGTTGTTGTTGTTTTGTTGTTTTGGGTTTTTTTTAGTAGTTAAAAATGGCAGATGTCACTGTCACATTCATGCCAAACCACTTCTTCCACTAAGGCAAATGATAGTGTAAGAGCTTTTAATATATCAAGAAAAGAGCTCGTTTTGGTTTTCAACACCCTCATGAGGGGAACCTGAGGGGCAGGTACTGATCTTTTCACTCTCATGACCAGTGACAGAACTCAATGAACTGGCATACAGCTGTGTCAGGGAGGCTTAGGCTGGATATCAGGAAAAGGTTTTTCACTCAGAGGGTAGTCAGGCACTGGAACAGGCTCCCCAGGGAAGTGATCATAGCACCAGGCCTGTCTGGGTTCAAGAAGTGCTTGAACAACACCCTAAGGCTCATGGTGATATTTTTGAGGTGTCCTGTGCAGGGCCAGGAGTTGGACTTGATGATTCTGACGGGTTCCTTTCAACTCAGCATATTCTATGATTCTATGATCCTATAGTTCTATGATGATAAACAGGTCCTTCATTTTTATCTTTCAGAATACAGCAGATTTTTTTTTAGGTTTATGTGGAAAAACTATAATGTAATGGAAAAAAAAGTTAAATAATTAAAGAAACATGTTCTAAACAGTTTCTAGCCTGTACCAGCAGTGTGAGTTAAAGACCTTACATAAAAGAAAAACCCTCAGTTATGTAGAAAGAATAGAAAACTTGAAATAATCTCTCTAAAATCTTGAGCTATACATTTGGCAAAGACAACTTGTTATATGGTCTATTAATTGGGGGTTTTAAAGATTTTTTAGCTCCCAAGAGTCCCTACAGTTTCTGCAGTCGGAATCAAGTCCTATTTTAAGAAATAATTAACTATGAAACAACTGTAAAACTGATGTAGTTCCTTGTTGCGTACACAAATAGAGCTTACTAAATTCTCAAAATACAAGATGAATTTATTTTCCTGTGGACATTTTAGATGGTGCTATAACAATCATTATATTTTTTCATTGTATTTATTTATAGAGGACTACTTCCTAAGACTGAAGCCCTCTCACACCACTACAGCTGCTTTACTAATTCTCTGTGTTCTGATGAGAGAATGAAATGGCTATGGGAGAAACACTAAGGCAGCACACAATGATAAGGAGGACACCCAAGAAAAAGAGATAGGAGGATACCCAAGGAAAACAAGACAGGAGGATGCCCAAGCAGTGTTGCAGGTCTGGTCTGTCTGTACATTTTGTCATAGTTTCTCCCACTGCAGAGCAATACCTGCCCTCACTGACCACCAGAGACATTACTCAGGAGGGTTAGAGCTGATGAGTACATGAGCAGTTCCCTCTTTCTCAGGGATGCTGCTCTGACAGCTCTCCCTCCCATTTCAGTCTCACTGCCAGGAGTACTTCCATGAGAACACTCTAATTTGGCCAATTGCATCAATTCCACCAAAAACACCGAGAGAACCCAACGTGGGTGTCCAGCCCCACCAGAATGCAGCCTGTCTGCCTCCCTGCAGTCCCAGTGCCAGATAGCTCCTTGTATTCACAGTGCTTTTAAATTTCAATTTTTTTTGGAAATGCTGAGTTACTGAGTTAAAATTCAAAAAGTCTTGCACCATGTGGAAAATAGAAAATTTTCAACAGTGTTGTGGTGCCTCTGGGCGTGGCTTGCGACCGGGCCCGGGCCCGCCGGGCCGGGGCCGGGGGAGGCCGGTCCTTTCCCCCCTACTCCGCGCAGCAGCTGGGATGGCGCAGCCCCAGGTCGGCAGGGGCTGTCCCCGCCCAGGGGGACAGCTCATTGGTTCCATGCTGTGTAAGGACAGCCGACTGATTGGCCGGTGCCCCTGTCAATCATTGTGGTCCTCCGCAGTGATTGGCTCTCCCGACTGCCCTCCCCTCGCCTCCATCTTATAACACGCCCTGACCTCTCTTTTGACTTGTCTTAACTGCGCCATGTTCCAGTGAATAAAGTCCTGCTGGCAATAAGCGGCAAAAGCGGTACCTTTCTCGTCTCTTTCCTTCCCTGCATAAATTAAACCGCTGTGTGTGAACGAAGCCTAGATTCTGCAGGAGTTCTGATGCCCAGCTCGCCTCCAGATCGGAGACTAGATGAGGCCAAAGTCGCATCATTTAGGAAAACGAGACCGATGCAAAAGGCTCCGTGTTACTCACGCTTTCTACCCGCGGCACAACAGGACCATTATTATCATTTCTAATAATTGCATTTGGGGTGTTTCATTATTTAGAAGAACAAGACCTGATCTAGACAAAAAGTATCAGTATCCATAGCCACTTGGCAAACAAGGATTTCAATATTGTCACAGAAGTAAGGCCAGTGATTATTCTTTAAATCAGCAGTTGGCTATTATGTGGAAACCACTGTATCATTGAATTCTTTAGGTTGAAAAGATCTATAAGATCATTGAGTCCTTAGGTACACAATTAGGTGTACAACATGCCGTGTATTAAAAAAAGACGTGCTGGTTATTCTAAGAGAAATCAATCTATTCAGGTTTACTCTTTTGAGAAAGTTTCAACCACTCTGTTATGTGTAGATGATACCTTTGTGAGTCTGCCTCCAAACTAGACTTACTAAATTGAAAATTGAGTTCCTTCCTCACACTATGGATTCTTTTCTTTTTCTTATTTCCATTGGCTGTTATGTCGTAGTCTCAAACAACATCTCCCAACTGCCTCACTGAGACTAACTGAATTTATTATATAATCTCATCTCCCTTTCAAAAAAATTCAAGAGCAGTCTCAAAGAGCAGTCCTCTGAACTTGGCAGACACTTGTGTGGGAAAGTCTTTAAACAAAAACAAAATTGTTTATGTGCTGGGAGAAGGAGTTCCGCAAGAAACGAGTCTATAGCCATGAGCCAACACTGCCCTCAGCCGTGGAGCCGAGGCTGCTCCCACAGTGCCAGTTCAAGCTGCAGCCCCTCCACCAGCTGCCCCCTCCACAGCCACCCCCCAGCTCCTGTCAGGCACACGGGCACTGCTTTTGCATAGGGCAAGATGTCGACTGAGCACAAAACAGGCAGCCAAGAATGCCTGAAGGGTGAAATGGTTTCACACAAAGTTGCTTTGAATTTGTGGACTTTGGGGACATTTATATGGGATGTGGTTTTTTTCCTCAAAAATCATTTAAGTATGTAGCACCATTAGCTTCCCACTCAAAAACCTTGGGAATTTTCTTACTTGCAGTCTAAGTCCAGTTCTGACAGCACACATAGTCAAATTTTCTGGATGGAAAAAAAGTCTATACCCACCCACTCAGGGTACTGGCACTAGAAGAAACTTCTGGTCAATTACCCCAAAAGTAGTGTTTAAGTACATTCAAAGTGTGTCTGTATGATCTACTACACTGATTTAGTTAGTCCTAGAGATTTAGACTACAGGTGTTTTCCTAAATGTGTGCATTGTTATCTTTTCTGGAGAGAAAATCAAAGAAGTGTGCCCTTGTGCGACGGCTGGGAAAAGATTATCATGTCCTGTGCTAGCAGGTGAACCTTTTGTAGTGAAACCATGATCACCAGGTACCTGCTGCTGAGTTGTGGCTCAGACCACCAACACAGAACCATGCACTTTCCTAGTCAGGGGGGTAAAGAGAAGGGCTGCCCCAGGTAGTTTTGATTACTTGAAACAGGGGTATAGCGTAAGCAGGCAGTGAAGGATTTGCTAGACACAGAAGGACTATTTCTGCCTCTTGCATGCAGGTGTCAAAAGGCACTGCAGTGTCAGGCCTATGCAGCTATCTCAGGTATACAGATAGCACAGCAGTCACTGCTGTGATTGCAGGGTAGAGATGTCCTCTGTCCCCCAGGTTAGCTTTCATAGTCCGTCAACAACAGTAGAGGCATAACTTCTGAATGATGCAATGGTAAGAGCTTAGCAAAAGTAAGAAGTCTAAGAATCTAAACCTAAATTGTCTAAACGGTCAAAAATTTTATCGCAGGGGACAACAGCTGAACATTTTCCAAAAAACCCATATCTTCTTTGATTAGATTTAGCTCCAATCTTGGTTGGTCCTCAGTCAAGAGAGAAGCTGATCTCCTCGAAGTGCTGTGCTTGAAACACGGTTTTGTCTGTCAAAAGACTTGCATGTGGCTGGCCCTTCGAGGCTGTAGCACTCTATGAGTCCATGAACATCTTGGTGAGAAAACATGGAATTCTAATGTGAGCAAAATACAGATGTCCCCCAAATTTAGCTATCCATTAGCATATTTGTCTTGGAGCCTTGGAAGTAATCCAATTCAATAGCACAGGCAGTTAAATAAATATGAATCCATCACAGACAAAAGTGGAGCTGATAAGCAGTGGAAGGTATGAAAGAAGAGGAAGCACTTGCTTAGAAGAAAACAGTGTCCAAGAAAATCCATTTTATCTGTTGTCCAAACAACCATAACTAAGTTCAGATGCTCTGAACATGACACAGAGGAAGGACACAGCCAGGCTGCCTTGACAGAAACTCAAAATATCCAGTTTTCCAAGCCTCTCACAATCATCACTAGTCACACACAGATACTCTCCAGATTGCCCCTGCATGAGTGCTCCAGTGCCATAATCTCACAGGAAGCCACCACATGCATGTGCTAGGATCCATTGGACAGCATCTCCTGAGGATGGTGCCTCTGCAAGGAAGGAGGGAGGGTAATTAAGGAACGAATAAAGGTGGTGCACAGGACTGCCACAGAAAAAAAGGCACAGAGACACCTTGTGTATTCAACTGACTAATGTACAGAAACTAAGGGTTGGGATGGAAATCATAGTGCACCCTGAAGTCACTGCTCAAGCTACGGGTTTTGTGGGGACCTGTCCCAAAGGATGCTGCTTTATGGAGATGTTACCCCAAGGTGCTGCCTTACACCAGGATGCATGTTTGGTTTGTGCTCCAGGCAGGATAAAATGGAGCCTAGTTTCCCACTAAACACCAGCGCTTACCTGCCCTGGGGTGCTAAACACCCTGACCTGTGGGTTTCGGTGCAGTCGCACTCCTGACACACTTCACAGCTGTGGGTCCAGCATGGCTGGGACCATGTGCAATGCCAAGTATAGAAGAGAAAGAAAGTTCCTTTCCTGTGGAGTGAGGGGAAACCCAGCAGAGGGATTACAAGGGTGTGAGTCACCGTGTGCCTTCTGCATGACTCTGGGGACAAGGCGGCCTCTTGTTCCGGGGCTGGGGCAAAGTCACAGCTTGGCCTGTTATTATTGTTAGTCACAACTCCAGTTATACAAAGTCCAGCAGAAACCACACTTGCAAATGCCTCAACCTGAAATGTAAAACAAACACTAGGAAAATAGCTGGTACTTGCTTTCTCTAAACATACCCTGAGGACAGATCTGCTTCCACTGCAGTCAAGTCCAGTTTTGCAATCAGCAGCAGGGGAAGTGAGATCCAGCCCTTTATTTGGAAAGATGTTAATAATCAAATTGCAGTTTTAATTTGTCACCAAGACAGGGGTGTGATAAGACATTTTGGTTGCTGCTATAAGTAGTTCTGAGAATTTTCAGGGGTTGTTGTAGGTGCTAAAGACTTTGTGACATCCTGGCATGGCAAAGAAGGGATTCTGTGGCTCTGGCATATGTCCTCACTACATGGAGGTGAAGAAATCCCTCTGGTCCCCCTCCGAACACTAAGGAGGGGCATAACTGGGTCTGTGAAGCTGCAAGAGGAGTGGGCATAGAAAAACAGGAAGGTTGAAAGCTATAGGTCAGCTTCATTCAGTGATCTTATCAATGCTTTCGGTGACTCATCTATGACTTTTTCCCCTCTGAGATTTTCATGATGTATTCACTTCCTTAATTTCCATATAAAGAGGGGGAATTTAAGCAGAAAAGGTGAAAAAGTGCTAAGGCAGTTAGATAAACATAAAAGTTTTTAGTTTTAGCAAACTCTTGAGTCAAATCCTCCCACACACATGGACTTCCCCAGTGTCATGGAATTCACGGTGGTATATGCTGGATTGTGCTGGCAGAATGGATGATGTTGGCTCTAGATGGTCATTTCCCAAGAATAAGGTTTCTGTGATAAGCACACTTCAAATGCACCACGTCATCCACTGTGTATCCAGCATAGTTCTAATTGCTGTGGTGTCACAGCTAGAGCATTTTGAGTTGTTGCTGGACCCCACCTGGGAAGCAGGGCCATTCTCTTGCACAGGGGAAGAAAAGAGAGGGAGAAAGGGACTGCTACATCTCCAGGTTTCCACTCAATAGGTACTTAGGACAAACTCTGGGAGGCATCCAGAGCTGGAAGCGCAGAGTCACTCCCAAGAACAGTTTAGACGCAGCCTGTATGTCTTTTAGCACATTGCACATATTGAAAGTGAAGATTGGTCAGCTTTGTGATTGACTCCAGAAAGAGTCAACATAAGTTTAGCCAGACTTATTAGCTCTAATTCAGCCCTGGCTTTGCCAGATACAACCTGCCGTTTGCACAATCTCTTAGGTATTTCTGCACTCTGCTCCAAGAGGGTGTATTAGCTAATGTGCAACCCAAAGTATGTTTGCAGCACTGCAACCACAAGGATAAATTTTGCTGGAGCCAGGGCATACTTAGGTGTTGCCACACAGAGTTCACTGGAGCTTTGGACTGGGTCCTGGAACACTGTGCTTGAGCACATGGGTACAGATGGACCCCCTTGCACAGTGCCAGCAAAGTGTCAGGGCCTTTGCAGCACAGTTAATCCACAACCTAGATAAACTGCTCGTGAATAATTGAGAATTCATTGTACACCCACCTAGCACCTCTCTTTTATGGCAGGATAAACACTCCTCCATAAAAGTACTTGTAAAAGTGAATTCTACCATTATGAACACTAACATTTTATACACCTTTCCTTGATGTTTGGGGTGGTTTTTTTTAATTGTAACATGAATCATGCCTTTTACTGCAGTTGAAGGTACAAATTCCAAACACTGTAGGAGCAGAAGCATTTCACTTGAAGAGCTTAGCTTGAAGTGCAGGGCACACCCAGGCAAGTAAGCAGCAGGATGCAAATCACAGCTTTGCAAAATCTAATCACTGGAAAGTAACTCCAGTTAATTGAAGGCTTAATTTTCTGCCCTTGGGCACTGTCCTCCTGCTCTCACGTGTCATTTTGCTGTCAGATAGTCTATTGGGACCTGACAGTTGTATGTGATGATTTACAGTTCTGTGTCTGTCCACTGAGAAACAATCTACTGTATATAAAAATATAAAATTAATAGTCTCAGAGGTAAAGACTTTCCTCCTTTGTCCACCCAATAGCATTGAACTAAACTAATTGTTGGAAACATTCCAGAGCTCCGGAAAATAAAGCTCAAAAGCAGTTTGGTCTGTAGAGTCAGTGGAGTCTGACCCTGCAGCCCCTCTGTTTCTGTGGTCCAGCACTTCCAGTCAGTGACCTTGACTCCTTAGCTGCATCCACAGCATCTGGGATTTCTAACCACTGTCATGTAAAGACCAAAAAGTTACCGAAGTTACTTTCCAAGTTCATAAAAGAGGAGGGAATTCAGCCCAGAGTGACCAAGTGATAAAATCTCTCACAATACTTGGCACCAGACACAGCAACACAGTCACAGCCCCTCTTGCCCTGTGTCTTATAGCTGTGAAACTCCAGTAATTTCTGTAAGGACCAGGAATTTCCAGCTGTGATGCTGACATTGGATGGGTGACTTTGGTGAGCAATATTTGACTGCCTTTGTAGTCAGTAACAACCTGACTGAGAATTATCTGCCCATAGCTCAAATACACACCCTTTACAGATGAAAAAAAAGGCACTATGGATCCTGCCCAATGGATTTAACTGGGAACAAAACATCAGTTACAGGACCATGTCATAAAAAAAAGTTAAAGAAAAATTTAAATGAGGTTGTAAAAATATCTATGGTTGTATCCATTGATATAGCTGTGAAAGGGAGCTAAGAACAGAAAGGGGTGGAGCAAGAGGTGGTCTTTGTGAGTTAACATCATTTAAGTGGTTACCCTCAGTCTCTGTAATTTTCTGCTTCAGTTTTTATTAATGTAGACTTGGTCATATACCCATTGCTTCTTGAAGTGAGGATGAGGTAAGGGGAGAAGACATAAGCAGCTTTCCTTGAGTACAAATTGTTACAAAAAGTTCAGAAATAGACCGCCAGTGGTGACAGCCAGGGGCATGCCACCACCTGTTCTCAGCAACATGGGGGTTTTAATTCCTTCTGTGTACTCTCACCACTCTTTCTATCCCCACTGAAAAAAAATAAAATAAATGCCTTTGTTATTTACAGTCTGCACTGAGGGCAGGCATCAAGGTTGATTGTGGGTTTATGGTTGCCAGTCAGCCTCTCTGCTCCAGCAGGTGCCAGGTACCCTGAATTACTCCCATCACGCCCTGCTCGGCAGGGCAGTGAGTAAGCTGATGAATTCTGCTCATTTCATCTGGGAGGCAACTGCCTCCCTCCCTCCACAAGGAACATCCCACGTATAATAAAGGTTTATAGTCAACCAGAGCAAGACTTCAAACTCATTCCTTCCAGATTCATTCATGACAAGGGTGGGGATGCTATACTGCTCAGCAATGTTTAACTCAACAAATACTAAAATCTCCCAAGCAATGGCCCTTTATCACCCCTGCTTTTCTTAGATACAAAATCAAAGACCTGGCAAGCATGTCCTGCCAGCTTGTGGTTACCAGAACTGAAAGAGAAGCAAGCTCTTAGGTGACAACCTGAGTTTTTAATCAAACTAAAATAACACACTTAACACACTTGCAGCTACTGCAAGATTCTGGAGGGGAACTCCCACCTTAACATGGAAACCAGGGCAGCCTTTTTCTAAAAAGTTGATTTTTAGTTAATTGTATAAAATATAGTACTTCATCCAACAGCCTCACATGTCCTACTCCCCAAGGTGAGGAGACATCCAGGGTCATGTTAATGGAGAGTGTTGTTAATACATCAGACTCAAGCAGCTGTATCTTGTAGATCTGAACCATTAAGCCACAGTAAGAACCATTATTACCTATTTCTGGTCATGAGTAAAAAGGAGTATTTTATTTTTTCAAACAAGTAAGAGAAAGTAAGATTATCTTATTGCATCTGAGCAAGATCAGGGACTCTCCATTGCAGAG
Source organism: Climacteris rufus (assembly GCA_013398175.1). Taxonomy (NCBI): domain Eukaryota; kingdom Metazoa; phylum Chordata; class Aves; order Passeriformes; family Climacteridae; genus Climacteris; species Climacteris rufus. The sequence continues at coordinate 270,348 of VZRZ01005378.1, forward strand.
GACCATTTCCCATATTCTCCAAAGTAGACTTGCATCTCTTAACGTCAGTGCAAATAGCCAAACAAACCTTTGCACTATCCTAGTTCACACACCTGACATAGCTGCAGCATGAATAATTTCGTCAAGTATGACTTTGGAGATTGCAACGAGCAGCAGAACAGGTTAGGGAGCAGTGGAACGTGTTAGCATCAAAAGGTCTGGATGGACAAGGACCTCACAGAACTGAAATAAAACTTCACATAAGCATTTTCAGAATTTCCTACTCTTGACTACTCACAGAAATACTAGAGAGCAACAAGTGGCATGGCTCCCTCTGGTATGTGTTCTCCAGGATTTTGTAAGCTGAAAGGTCTCACTAGGTGAACAGGGATTTCAACAACCCACATTAAAGAAAATTCAGGGGAGGATGAGAGATCATGTACTATTTTATATGTTTCAACTGGAAAACTGATTCACAGCATCTGAAAATAAATTTGCTGGGGAATTGTTGACAACTTGGGGTTTTAAGCCCAGAAACAACTGGTGTCAGTGTTTTCCCCTTCCTGAAACTGGCCTTTCTTTTCTCCTAAAACACTCCTGTGCATTTGATACAGAAAAATCATGAATCGTGAACAGCATAATGATGTGGGCTAGCACACTGCAAGGCCCCAGCACATTTTCCATCTTAACACATGAATTTTGTATGTTAGACATAACTGAAAAACACTAATTTAGTTTTATTAGTTGTCATGGGTAGAAAGCCCGAGTAACTCGGAGTCTTTTCCGTCGGTCCCATTTGCCTAAATAACGCGACTCCGGCCTTATCTAGTCTCCGATCAGAGGTGAACCGAGCATCAGAACTCCTGCAGAATCTTGGCTTAGCTCACACACAGCGGTTTAATTTATGCAGGGAAATAAAGAGAACGAGAAAGGGTTCTTTTCTGCTTATCTCCAGTAGGTTTTATTCCTGGAATATGGTGCGGAGAAGACGGCCAAAATGGCGACCGGGGCGTGTTATAAAACTAGGGCAAGGGGAGGGCAGTCGGGAGAGCCAATCACTGCGGAGAACCACAATGATTGACAGGGGCACCGGCCAGTGAGCCAGCCGTCCGTAGCTGGGCTGGGCACNGGAAAGGACCGGCACCCCCCGGCCCCGGCCCGGCGGGAACGGGCCGGTCACAAGCCACACCCAGAGGACCGCAACAATTAATATTTCTGAAGTCCTGAATTTTGGGCTTGTGGCATGGAATACAAGGATGGCCTTGAAGGTGTGTCAAGAGACAATCACCTACCCCCAAACTGCTAAGAGTCAGGGGAAGTGGACTGGGATGTAGCAGAGAACCATATTCCAAAAACCTTAGCTGCACCAGGTTTCTTGAAGTCTTGACCCTGTTTCAGCTCCTAGGAGAGGGCCTTAAGGAAGACATGAACTGTACATGACACAAGTTTGCAACACACATGAGGCTATCTGAATTAAGACTTTATATTAACAGGAAAGGGTAGGGAAGGGTGTCATTAGAAAATTAACTTGGTTCCAATAGGAATCTCTTTGACACAAAAATACAAGCAAACCAATTTTCACTGTGAATTCATGAAATGAGAGAATATCACTCAACACCTATTGCAAAACCTTCCCTTTACATAAGCTGGACTTGCATCAAACTCTCCAACATGTTCATGAAGGGCTTCATATAGGAAGAAGTCAGGCAGGAATGAAAGATTTGTTGACAGATTCGGGGAACTTTGTACCAGGAGCAGCTGGATGTGGCATCAGGTCTCTTCAATGACAAAAGTGCTCAGCACCACGTGGGCTGCAAGATGAAAGACTGCCTTAGGTACTCTCCTATTTATGCGCTTTCAATTGCTTTTAACTTTGCAGCGCATTTAAAAATCACAGCTTCCAAGTACTGGAAGGAAAAAAGATAATTTCTTTTGAAATTGGCAGCCGTGCAAGTAGGAGAAAGTATTACCCACCCCACCTTGCGTTGCTTCGTACCTGGCTCTGGGAAGATTCCGGCTCATTCCAAAGGAAAGAGTCAGCGGGCGCAATATTACCCAGTGGAGCTACGCAAGCTGAGCCTGGGAGAGCGGCAGTGCCTGGCATGGGCCTCTAAAGCAAGAAATACTACTGCATTATTTTTTCCAAGAAGCCCCAGAGTTTGTTAATTTTCATTTGCAGAGCATCAGGAAACCATTCCTGCCAAAACTAATCAGCAGCTATCACCCGATGTTGAAGGATATCTCTAGACTCCTCTGGACTTGGCACCCTCCAGACTGGTTTGTCAGATCCCATAAATGTAAAAGAAATTTAAAAAAAAAAAAAAAAAAGGAAAAATAAAATAATGCCCTGCTGAACTTTTCTGTTTTGCCGTACTTTAACATATATGAAACAGATCTGACAGGAGAGTTTCCTTCAGCTCATATCTCAGCAGTAAGTGTATGAGCTTTTTTCTTTCTTTTTTTTCCAACAACCTTTAAGACTATGGAAGGAGATTTCCAGCCATGTAAGTTCAGATGTGCCTGTGTTCATTCAGAAGGTTGATCTGGATTTAATATGCACAGCCCTGTCAATACCGTGTTAAGCCCTCTGGCACCAGAGGGTCCAGGCAGCCTCTCTGTATTGTATCCCAGCTCCAAGCACCAAGAGGGACGTAATCCATCACATCAGCTCTTGAACCAAAACTGCTGCAATTATATGGTCTCAATATGGGCCCATTAACCTATCAAAAAGCATTTGAAAAGGAGTGTAATGTTGTCAGTTATTGTTCATAGGGGAGGAGTGAAGATAATTCTTATCTTATGAATAGATTCGTGCAAAACCAATTGCAGCTTGTGTTGCTCTAATTGATTTAACCCATTTTCTATTCTATGAAAATTCCAGGGTGAGTGTTCACACACACAGACAAAGGGTAATGACATTTCCCAAGAGTGGATTAGAGGGACAGCCTGTGCCTGGCCCACTACAGGAGCGCAGAGTCAAGTCAGCCACAAATAGCTGAGCATGTTCCCAAGGAAGGCAGGAAACACCAGAGGAGATGGAAAAAGTGGCAAAGGCAGTGCTATTCATTATAAACAGCCACGGATATGGAAGTGTTAATATTCATATCTCACTTAGGTGCTTCCATACATCAACAGCCAGTTATAGGTACCTTGAGCTAAGCTGCACCCACAGCACTTTTTGTTTCCACAAAGTGAGGTGGAGAGTTCAATAGCCTCCAATAACCTAGTCATCCTCTTTGAGAGCAGGATGACTCCCTGGCACTCAAAGCAGTTCTGTATTGGGAAATAATTGCTACGAGTAAGAATAGTGGTTTACTAAGCTCCACTGAAACAAAGAGAAAGGGTTCCAAATCAAGTAAACCTGGATACAAAATGTGCAGAAAATTTCCCGTGCTGTTTATAAAGTGGGAAGTACACCCTGTAAGCCCTCAGTTTGGTGGAGATCTAGAAGAGGAGATAACTGTGATGGTGACACTCCTTATGCTCCTTGAGTACTCAAGACAGAGAGCATCATTTAACTTCAAACTCTGATGTGACAAGATAGGGAACCTTAGAAAAAAAGCCCTCCTTAATCAGGGACAATAGTTCTCCTAAATTAGTCACCAAGTAAGTGTCTGCAGTTAAGCAATGTGCATACCTGTTATCTGCACCTTCCAAGGTAATCCAGGGTTCTCTGAAATTTTGCCAGTGCTGGCCCCAAGCTGATCAAAGCACAGATGGGCCCAGGTCACCCTTTCCCAAGAGGCACAGGAGAAGAGCAGTCCTGCCTAAAGCCAAGGGATGGTGCAGCCATTTCTGTATTCCTTACCTAACAGAGAGACCTTGGGAGAGCTCAGCTCCTCACCAACATCACCCTCAGTGGCCCTCAGACCCTCATCCGCTCTGTGTCCCACAGAGAAAACATGAGGTCCACTGGGTCATGTTGAATAACTCAGAGGAGCATCTTGTAAATGCAGATGACACTTTCAGGTCTCTCTGTCTCTCTTTCCATTGGCACACCATACTGCACAACCTCTTCCCGGGTAACAACCCAGCCTCTGCCATGAAGAGAGTCCATGACATGGCCTACATTCTCAAAAATAGGATCCTGTTCCTTGTGACTCCTCCCAAACCAAATCTCCCAGTGAATTTTTTCATTGCTGATTGTCACTGGATTCATTCTGTTCTGATGACTTACACAGGTCAGAGACAATGCTGCTTCAAAAATAGTAGGACAGATTCTTCTTTGAATATTTGCAGTCTGGCAAGCCATTTCCTCAGTTTATACAGTGGAGCAGTGAAACTGCATTCATCTTGTACTTTCCACCAAAGTAGCCTGTACTGACCACTGCTGGAGGCCTCCTGGGATGCTGGATGGCAGATCAGACCTACCAAAGCAAGCCTTGTCTCCTTTCTTCTATCACTACATCCTTTCTTGCCCATGTTGTAGCCACGGACTACTGTTTTTTACCCTTTCCTTTCCTTTCCTTTCCTTTCCTTTCCTTTCCTTTCCTTTCCTTTCCTTTCCTTTCCTTTCCTTTCCTTTCCTTTCCTTTCCTTTCCTTTCCTTTCCTTTCCTTTCCTTTCCTTTCCTTTCCTTTCCTTTCCTTTCCTTTCCTTTCCTTTCCTTTCCTTTCCTTTCCTTTCCTTTCCTTTCCTTTCCTTTCCTTTCCTTTCCTTTCCTTTCCTTTCCTTTCCTTTCCTTTCCTTTCCTTTCCTTTCCTTTCCTTTCCTTTCCTAATTCTAGCAAAAGAAAAATAATTGCCATTCCTAAGATAGTCCCTTTTACTATGGAAAAGGACTAGAAATACATGCATTTGGAAAATCTCTTTAAATTCATAGTTCCCTCAGATGAGTGGGGCCGGTGGCTGCAGACTGCATGGAGCCTAAAGGCCAGCTCTGTACAAAAGGGCAGAGGCAGTTCCTGTATGTGCTCTGTAACAGCATGACACATAGCAGGGCTTTTGGACGAAGGGATGTAATTTTTATGTGAAATTGTTCCTTAGCTGTATATTTCTTTGTCCTCTGCCCATGGGAATAATGCTATCAGGCCAAGAATGAAAGACTCCTTTAAATTTCTCCATGCAAATAGGTTTGCTGTTAGTATTTCTTCCTGACTGGAGAAGCTGACAGGTTGAGGCAATACTAAAACCTTCACAATAATGAAGAAGGATACCTGAAATCTGAACATTTTTAAATGCACACAAATACACACTCTATTGAGAGCCACCCTTTCCAAAATGGGGTGGAGGAGGGAGGGTGTTCAGGTAAAATTACTTCAGTAATTCCTTGCTGTCCTATAAACCAAGTTGATAAGATTTAAGCTAACATTTCATCTTGACATTACTAATACATGTGTGTGAGCATTCAGTTTACACTTTCAATACAGCCTGTCAGATTAGATCTGTATACCTGCTACCGAATAACAAGGGTACTATTGATTTTTCATTATTTTCAAGTATTTGTTTTCTTCAGTTGAGCACATTCTATTTATTTTGGCACAGGTAACAGAGAAACCAAAGCAACTTAACTTCTTTACAGAAAGATTTAAGACTTGACAGGCATCAGAGCTTCAACAAACTGTTTGTTCCCATAGTGGTCTGTAACAGACAATTGCCCTGCTTATTACTTTATTCACTATTTATTCACTTAATTTTATAACTAAATTTGCAGTGCAGAGTACAGGCAGAGGTAGTGTGCAAGTTATGCAGCAGCACTTTTCTTCCAGAAAGGCTTGAAAAGTACCTGAAACATGAGTGTTTTGGGACCTTGTGGGCTCAGTTCTAAGGCTTGGTCAGGTGCCCACCAGGCGTTCTCCATTCCAAGTGTTATCCTGCTTTCTATTGCAAAGGCACCTACAGTGACATGCAAAAGCAGTTTATAAAATTATTTATACTCAATAGGAATTTACCTGCTTGCCAGGTGAATTTAAAAAAAAATCCCAAACCTGTTTGCTGTTTTCTGATAAAACCATTTGTCAATCAAATATTCTTCCAGCAGCAAATACCAGCAGGCGATGCAGTTACTTTCTAGTTAGATGGAAGTGGACAGGCTCTGTCCACGTCAACCCATTTGGAGCTCACATTGCCCAGGGGCCGTGGGGATCACCTGAAGGCTAAAGCAGCCAGGTGCCCTCTGTCCGGCTGCATTTAACATTTTAGCAGCAATATTGCCCACGGGGATTGCCTTTAGATGCTACTGGTGACCCCGTGCTCACTGTATATTCAGAATTAAGTATCAACTGAGAACACTAAAAACACCTGTATATTTGAAAACACATTTTCAAACACATGTAAGTTTGAAAAGTCTTAACCATGCCTTTTTTTCCCTCGTCAAAGCAGATGTGCAGTGGTGTGCTCCTATACTGGCACCTAGTGGGGAGTGCACAGGAGATGGGCAAGTGGGGAGGGCAGGCTGTGCTGACACACGCTCACCCCACCAAATACCTGAGACACATTTTTATCCTGGTTCTTCAAAAGCCGTTCCAGATTAGCACATTTTAGCAGGCTTCCTGTGCTGGTGCTCTCACAGCCTCCCCCTTCTATCCAGCACGTATGTTGGACTTGCCTGAAAGCCTTTGCCATGCCAAGTCATCTGCTCCAGCCAATCCTCTGGGACCACAGCCTCCTTAATACGAGCTGGGTTCCCTACCTGTGATTCCCTTCTCCTGTGTTTTCCTGCTGGATCCCCTTGTAGTGGTCAGTCCACTCCTCCAGGTGCCCCTGCCTTGACCTGGGCCTGACAGGTCTCTCAGGAAAGAAGGCGACCACTGGTGTTGCTTCCTGCATTGTAGCTTGTGCTCCCACTTTGGCCTCAGAGGAAAGGGCTGCCTCTTACCCAGCAAAGGACTTCCTCCACCAGTTCCCATCACCTTCAGGAATCTTGTGTCCCACAATTGTCCCATTTTAGCTGAAACAGCAAAAGGCTCAACCTACCCCTTCTCCCAAGGTCCACCCTGTGTCGTTAGAGCATCTGAAAGGAAACACTGAAAAGATGTGACATTCTGCCAAAAAACATTTCTCTTCTTCTCACCATCTATACAAAAAAAGTACTACTCTCCCAAGGAGTCTCCAAGGTTGGTCTCAAAGCTGAAACCCAAATTAGACCTTCTGAGCATCCCAGCAACACCAGTGTAATTGTCCTTGTTCTACAGCCCCCCTGGCTTATATCACAGCAGTTAAAGCAAATATTTTCAAGCATTTAAGGCAGCAAGAGTGTTTTCAAGCTCAGCTGCTTTCAGCAAGGAACTAGACAATAAGGGGTCAAGGTGAATTGCAGTCTTACAGGAGAGCAGGACAGATGTGCTTCCCATGCACTGCACTATTTTGCCTCTAAATTCAACGAGGAGCAACAGAAACACCTGCTGACTCCCTAGGGTTATTCCTCGTCCCACTAAGGATTTCCTAAGCTTCTCTCACTCAAGCTACAAGTCTAGTCAGAGGGTGAGGTCTTTCCTTTTGCTATCCATTCATTTTCCATCATGGAAGAAGTTTTTGCTTCCATCTTGAAGGAATCTTATTGGTGACGTTGTTAAGCAGCCCTCCATACTGTATGACCTGTAGCCATGATTTACAGCCCGTTTCTAGCTGCACCGTGATTCAGCTGAGTTTTCCATTGAGCAGTCGATGTGAATGCTAAACCTATTCAAGGCTAGCAGCATTTCTGTGATTCATTCAACTTGAGGAAACACTGGAAATTTATTAGGATGTTTTTACAGTCCCGGAAATTGCTATGGGACTCTGTCAGTAACAAAGGAACAGAAATGGCCCACAATTTTATTGCACTTTCTCATCTGCATTAGGTAATGCAGGCCTTTGTCATTTATTCAGCTTTTAAGTCAAACTCTGTCATGGGCTGAGGCTCTGAGAATTCCTGATCTTGCAATTTTATCACAAACTTCAATAATATTTGGTGCTTTCTGTAATGCTCCAGCTCTTGGAGTCACTTGATTTTTCTACCTGAGAACCTGAGCTTTGTGAAGAAACCAAAAAAAACCTCTGTCGCTTGCAGTTGTGAAGAACAGACACAAAACCTTAACTATAAAGCTACTCCCAAACCAGATAGCAAAGGAAAGCTAGATCTCATGTCCAAGTTTCAGGACAATTTTACACCACTGATTTTGACCTATGATTTCTGAATCTCTGAGTGCTGTTGGGGATGTTATCTGGAAGAAAAGGGAGAAGGAAAAGAAACCATTTACAGCTCTTTGTCCCTCTGTTTGCAATAGCCTCAAGCCATCTTAGCACACCACCTGGAATCAGGCAGTAGTCAGCAAGTTCAGCCTATTTTTTTCCCTTCAGACTTAATCCTCCATCCTACAGGTGGGTGCAGACTCAGCTACTGTGCCCTCAGAGAAATGTGTCACAAGGGACTTTCCTTCCCTGACGGCTGCCAGAGCAGCCATAGCCAAGTGACAACACGGCTTGGGATTAATGTAGAAATTTTTTTCATAGTTTGAAAAAGAAGAGCCTGGCTTGTGCAGATGGCTGCACCCAAGCCACAGAGTGCTGTGGAACGCTACCACATGGGCTTTGCCCTTATCTCAGCCCGACAGCTCCGTGCTGGGTGTCAGTCACACTGGCGCCAAAGGCCTTCTGGCTCCCGGCACCAGGGACAGATGTGGGGAGCTGTGAGCAGCGGCCATGCTGCAGGAGACAAGGCACAGCAGGAGGGCTCACACTTTGCCCTGGCTGAAGCCTCAGATCTACTCCAACAAACACCCAAACAGGGAAGATATCCTTGGGTTTAGCCAGCAAAGGAGGAGGGGATCCCATCACTACCTTTCCCTTCCTCACTTTTACTAGGAGTAGGCGCACACCAGGGTGTTCCTGCCAAGGCCACGCAGTGGGTGGGCAAGCTGTGCTTTTTTTTCATGTGCATGGTGAGTGCAGCATCCCACCTCCCATTAATTTCTTCTCTGTACAGTGGGGTTTATTTAAGCACGGCGCACAGCAAGCAAGGAGAACATGAAGCAACCTTAGCCACCATGGCAGGGAACATCATTTACACCACTGAGTCAACCAAGTGCTCAGAAGAAAGGTACAAACCACGTGTCAGTTCTGGGAAAGGCATCCTTGCTGGCGACTGGTCTCTTTCCAAAATACAGCAGAGATACCAGAGCCAGTAGTGCTTTTGTTAAAGCAAAAAATCTTCTAGAGCAGTGCATAGTAGCACACAACCTTGGCTCTAAGCACTTGTGATTTAATGCAAGATATAACAAATTGGTGTTACATGCAAAGGGAGGGAGCAGCAGAGATAACAGCATCACGCTGTGGATATTTATATCTTGAGCTTCACAGCTATGAATCCTTCAGGCTGGGATTTTCAAATGGCCTTAAGTAGCTGGACTTAGAAAAGGATGGACTAAAAAAAAAAAATCGTATTACCCTATTTTTCCCTTACTATTTTACAATACCCATAACCTTCTGAACCCTTTACTCACATTCATGACTACTTACTCCAACAAGGAGTCATGATATATGCTGCAAAAAGAAGCCTGCTTGTTTTTAGGACATGTGGTTGTGTTTCAAAATAGCATAAAATCTTCTTAGTTGCTGATAGAGAGAGGCTACAGTCAAACAAAAAGACTGATGGATTGGAACTCAAAGGAAAAATCAGCCTTTAGGGATACCGAACAATGTTCACACAGCACTCAGTTATGAAGACTTCATTATGTACCAATTTAAGTTTATACATACCAAATGTTCTTGAGTCAGCAAAACAAGCAGGACTGCCTCATTCTAGTAGATCTTTTTTCCACCCTTATGATGGATTTTTTAAAATAAAGGATCATCAATAACTGTGACAGGGTTCCCTCAGAGGATGGACATCCCAGCATGCCATGAAGTTCTCTCTCCCGAGAAGAATTTCCACAGGCTTGAGAGAAATCATAAACTATTTAGGAGGAATGAGATTCACAAAGCTCTCCCAGCCAGCTGCATCACTGCTTGTGAGCAGGTCCTGGAGGACAGCTAAAGACACTAAAACCCATCAAGGAAAGTCAGCAGCCAGGAACCTTGCCCATTTGTGAACAGATGGGAAAGAGAGAGGAGGAATCTAAAGAGAAGAGTGGGGAAGCTAAACACTCCTCATGCTCTCTGAATATTGGCTTTGGGAATACACATTATGTACATATTATACATATATTATACATATATACATATTATGTACATTGCTTACAATATAACAATATTTGTGTCCAAAGCTTACAGAGGCAGTCACCAAATAAATTGAAGGAAATTTTTTAAAAGGACAAACTTTAAGCCCTGAGGAGCCTTTGCTGGGGAGCTGCACCAGTTAAGAGTGGTTAACATGTTTTACAGGTACTGCTATGCTGCATTAGATATTGCACCCCACCATCAGCAGTGATACACACCAAAGTTTGTCCAAGGGCTTGACAAGAAGGTACAACAAAAGAACTGATCTAGACCGGGACAGACACAGCTTGACACAGAGTCATGAGTTTGCCTCTATGATTTTGGAAGTAGAGAGCATTGACTTGTGCATTTGTGTGTGTGTGTGTGTGTATGTATATGTCCATATATGTGTATAGATATGGAATTGTTTTTGTCTGAGAAGAGGACTGTGCTCAGAACAAGAGGAGTCTGACAGAGGCAACTCTCTCCCCGCTCTCCCCTTTGGGTAAGTGTCTGTGCCCACCTCTGTCTGCAGCTGATCCCTCCCCTCACATAAGCAGCAACAGCTTGCTGATAAGATAATCAAACCAAATGGCTTGGATTAGGTGGTAGCTTATTGAATTTTTTTAGACAAAGTCACTGAGTTAGGGGCAAAAGTAGCATCCAAATAAGCAGCCTGCTTTTCAAGAACTAGAGTACCATGCATATGTCCTGTATAGATCCAGCATATACAGGTATAGATACATACATACATATATATATATATATATATATATACACACAGGTTCTAGGGTATCTAAGAATATATTTGGGAAACTAACTTAGGGTGCGCTTTTTTTTTTGCCTTTTTTCTTTATTAATCTTGGCCATAAATTCTATCATGAATGAGTCAAAACCCCATCTGCTCTAAATTTACACTTGATTTCATGCACAAATAGGGTTCACACATGTAAGTCCTGTCGTTTGTGTGCTCCCAGAGGCAGTGCATAAATTACCTATGCACAAAACAAGGGTCGGTCAGCTTTACCTTGTGTGGGGCTGAGTAAGTGCACATCAAAGGGCACATTGTGTTTCTGGAATCAGAATGAGGAGTCCTGACATCAGTCTCCAACTCTACAGAGAAATTCTGCTTTCCTTGGGCACAAAGAAAGCCCCTAAATACTTTTTAAAAAATTTGCCAGGATTATTCAACCAGTGGAAGGTTCAGAAGGAGCCAGGGTTTGGGTTAGTACTGAAAACTAAGACAGTAGATTTCACAAAGTTGTTTGAAACCTAGTTTTGGTCTTGGAATAGACAGTAGTAGGTCTTCATTAGAAATTATGCCCATTTTATAACACAGCTGCAAGAAGGAAGTATCTAATATGCAGTTCAAATGCTTCATGTGCATGTGATCAGTATAAAAGGAGGTAAGACACATTCAAAACCAGTTAGATGGAGATTACCAGACTCTGTAGAAATCACAGGGTAAACACAGATCAGCCAATGAGAAGTTAAATATAGAATGCTCCTGCAAAAGTGCTATCTGCAGCACAGGGGGTGTCCTGTCTCTCCTTCAGTCCCTCTTCTAGGTGAATTTTCATTGGCAGACAAGTGCTTCGAAGAATCTGGCATCTCACTTTGACTGCTTTATACTCTATACTCCAGCCACAATCTGTACAAAAAGCAGGATCTTACTGAGAATTGAGGGAGAAAAAACAGTGACTCTGAGTGGATCTTTCCCAGATAAATAAATTTAAAACATAGTAAAACAATGACTACCACAGCTTGTAAATTAAGGGAGTAACTGGTGCATAGTGAGGCACTGATGTATAGCCTGGAGGAGGAACAACTTCATCGAAACTACAAACAATTCATTTTAAAAAAAACACTTTGAAGAAAAAAATTGTCTCCAGACCAGCTTGCGAATAAAGCACACCAAAAGGCAACTCTGATACTCCATTAGCAGCATAAAAATGAAACTGTCCCCTAAGTCTGGCATAAAAATTAATTGCTTTTACTTAAAAATATAGTTGTTTTGACATTTCAAGCTAACTGCTCTAGGACTGCTTGGACAAGCATGGCTTGGGACAGCACACTATACTGCACCAAAAAATACAGTGCCTTTCACAGATATCTGAAGCTGTTGTGAGATGCATGTCATGTCATCTGGTCACATGCACCATGGGAAGAGGGAATGAATTTTCTTTCTTTTAATTTTGTCCATCTTTTCATCCTCGAGGCCAAAGCCAAAGCCATCACCTTTAAGCCAGCCTAGCAGGATCCCTCTGGTGACCCAATGGAGATGTGAGTCACGGCTTCAGTGAGCAGCAGCTCACACTTAGAAAGGGTGCAGGCAACAGAGCTACAGCTTCACCAGGTTAGAGCAGGGGGGGAAAGCAGTCCAACATCTCTTCCTCCAACCTGGCCATAACAACTTGGCTTAAAGCAACAGTAAGAATCCCAAAGTGGTCATGGGAGGCTAGGCACAGCCCTCATGGCCTCTAAGAAAATTTCTGGATGTCTTTTCTGCAAGTAGTTTCTTATGTCCCTACTTCACAGATGTTCCTTTCTTCCAAAATCCTGGAGGGTTTTATTTTGCTCCCCTCCCCCCTCCCCCTGCTTCCACAAGGATAATAAACAGTCCCATTTGCAGTTTCCTGTTACATTTTATGTTTGTTACTTCTAAAAGATATGGCAAAACTGTCTTCAAGTCTTACTCAAGATCTGGGCAAAGTTTGAACTGCTTCAAAAAAGTAGGTTTTGGTCTAAACTTACTTCACATTAAGAGTCAGACTTGTGATTATTTAAGTGTCTTGCTTCCTTCATGAGCAGGATTTTGTGGAAGCTGTCTTAACATCCACACAGGTAGAAGCATGAAACTCCATTGAGGCAAACAGATTTTACAGGAGGAGGCTCTAAGACTAAATGTACAAATAGGATTTTTTAGATGTCCAAGAGGCACACAGTTATACATACACATGACCAGGATGCAGCTAGGGAGTAGAGTCAAAATCTACATCTCAGTCTTACTCAGAAATAAAAATCAGAGAATAATAGGCAGAACTTGGCCAGACATCTTCTGGAGTTCAAGTAAGGAAGACTTTTGACAAAGAATGCTCCAGTAAAGACATGTCTTAAGACTTCTTTTTTCTCTACTTCTTCAGTCAAAATACGAATAGCAAATCATTTTTTAATCACTTCCCTGACTTTGAAATACACTATTAACTTACACTGTCTCTGTGCTAGGAGCTCCATGCACAAAAATGATTGATTCCTCAGTCATTAAGAAAACATGCAGTACCAGCATTAGCTTGTAACTTTCCAAATCTTGGCAGAGCTTGCATTCAACCTCTCAGTTTCCATTCAACTTTCTTGTCTTGTTTTTAAGTTTGTTACTTTTAAGCACAACTCAAGGAATTTGCTCTCCCTCTTCCCCTCCTCAATACCAGACTTTTGCATCAATCAGTCTCACTGGCACCTTCACCACTAGGCTTCATATATTTCTGCGCTGTGATTGCAGATAAGTTCTTTAAAACAAAAACCTTTAAAAATCTAAGTTTAACAGCATCTGAAGGTTAAATACTGTGCAAAGCGAGAGAAGACAGTGACAGGAGAACACTCAATCACCATATAGTTTCTCATCCCAATGAAAGCAACCTTTGAGAGTCTGCCTAGGTGTTGTCTAGCTTATATGATACAGTGCAGTGCCCATCAGCACTTCTGTTTGGAAGTTTGCTGCTTAGAAATCACCAGCAGGCTCATTACTCATAAATCAGAAGAAGGCTTTCAACCAGGCCTGGGAATCTGGAGACACTGCATGGAGAGGGAGCTCTGTCTGCTCCACGGGTTTCAGACTGCGCTGGGGGTTGGCTTGGCTTCCCATCCTGGTGCATTCAATCAAGTGAATTGCACAATCAGGCTGCTTGGCTCTATTTAATGTAACATTTCCTGAAATGTCATTTGTGAGCAGTACAAGTTATGGTTGTTGGAAGGGGCGGGGGAGTCCACAGTTTAATAATGTAAAATTAGGTATCTAAGGGAGAAGGGAAGACAGGAAGGTATTCTTTCCACTGGATAGATTGAAAAGTGCCTATGTAATTAGCATGCTTTTTTTTGTCCCTACAACACCAGGTGGGAAGTATCTCCTTGCAGCTACATGGGTTCCCACTGATTTTAGGAGCCATGGGATATCTTCTTGCTGCAGTCTGATTCTGCAAATCTTGAGCTTAGAATTTGCATCTAAGAGTTCTTTGTTAATATTAAAATAAGTCTCACCTAAACTGAAATATACCTAAGAAAACTTGGAGAAAAAGTTCTTATGCTCAGAGGATCTGGAGATGCCTTATTCCATCTCTTTTAATAGGACACAGATTGAATGAAATAGATTGCTCAGGGTCTGTCTTTCAAGATGATTTCCAAAACAGGAATTTCTGCAGATGGACAAGATATCACTAATGATAATCCCCTCACAGAGACCCCGAAGTTGTTTTTCCAGAGAGGAAGGTCAAATGTATATTGGTCCGTTTTGGATACATACGTGTAGAGACCAAAGATACAGTCTCTAAGTCAATCAGTACACAAGCCAATTTGATGTGTGGCTGCTGTATCTCAACTATCCAAGAGGTTCCAAAAAACTGTTGAGGCCAAAGTGAGTTCTCCAGTGACATCAGTGCACTTTGCAGCAGGGCACTCACCTAAGAACCCAAAAGTAAGAAGCTTTCTTGTTCTCTTACCTGCTGAACCAGACAAGATCCATTTTAGTGCTAAATGTAAACAGAGATGTATGTAGTTGAGGAGCATCATTACTTTTAAATATCAAATAACTGGCTTCCACCTGGATTATTACATGAAATACAATAGTGATGTCTCCAACCTCTGTTACTATGGAAATGCTGAATAAGAAAAAAGTAATAAGTTGGGTAATAGTGTATTCCACAGGGAGGAAAAGCACTATTATTCATTGAAATCCATCAATTGTCTTAAGAAAGGAGAAGGTGGTTCATCCTAACTCTTCTCTATTTCAGTACAAACCATCTGGATTTTAATCATCAGGGAAGTTGTGTCACTGAAATAGAGACTGCTAGCTGGATTACCACAAAAACCTGCCAATTAACTAATTGAGCTCCATACAGCCAAAAATAAGAGCACATAAAAGCAGTTTGGCCTATTTCTGTTGAGAAGGAACGTCTGTCTGCTCTGGTAACTATGAAGAACTAGAAGCTCAAGGACAAGGAATGCAATATATTGACTGACATCTGTGCATTTTGGAAAGTTTACTGTCTGTTCTTTCCATTCTTCACATGTTGAGTTTTTCTGCCTTTGAGTCTGTACTGTTCTGTAAGAACCTCATGTAGATTTAGATTCAGTAAGCTGCATTATTAGGGCCACCTCCAGGTACAATTGCTGTTAGCAACAAGCAGTTGAGGCAAACACATTTCTACTCTATAATAGCATAAAAAATACTACAGTAAAATAATGGAAATTACTAGTAGTCAGTAAAAATGGAAAATAATTGAGTACCACTATATCTTTCTGGGTGCTCAAGTCATCCCCCAGAGATTCAAAATCCTATCCTAGCAACATGTAAATTAATAGCTTATTTAACGTTATTTTTAACATAGAAAGTATAGAAAAGATACTTTCTGGACATCCCAACTTTTTCTAATTATCATCTAGACATATAGATGTTCAGTAGATAGCAGGAATGTACCATCTTCTTCCTACCATTTGCCATCATGATAACATCACCACCATAACAAATCTGTAAGCATGAACACCATCATAGCATCACCACAAAATCTGTAAGCATGAATAAGACAAGCTATGTATTGTATGTCCTGCTGATAACATGAAGCAGAGTTCTCAGAGGATGAAAAAGGTGATGCTGGGTATTTGACTGTTGCCTTAGGTTTTAACCCTTGTATTTTTCAAATCCTGCATTGTCTGGTGTGCTCAACTGCTGTACCTCTAGAACCATTGTGAGTCCATGTGGCCAGTAATCTATCATGTTTAAAAAGTGTTCTGCTAGAAAAGCCAGGGTATTAGTAAATATTTTTCTGTAAATTCTGCAGAACTGCAGCCTCATATTTGTTTATTTAAAACTAAATGCTTTGACTCTGACTCGGTTTCTGAGAATTATTAGTGAAACTACAGACAGAAGTCAAATGTTATTTTAGTGACAGTATTTCTAGAAGAATAAAAAGAGGCTGTGCTGTTTTAGGCTGGGATAGAGTCAATTTTTTTCATAGTAGTTGTTATGGGGCTATTGTTTGGATTTGTGCTGAGAACAGTGTTGATAACACAGGGATGTTTTAGTTACTGCTGAGCAGCAGTTGCACAGCATCAAGGCCTTTTCTGCTCCCTACACCACCTTACCAGAGAGCAGGTTGGGGGTGCACAAGGAATTGGGAGGGGACACAGCTGGGATAGCTGAATCCAACTGACCAAAGGGATTTTCCACACCACATGTCATCATGGTCAGCATATAGAGCTGGGGGAAGAAGAAGGAAGGGGGGACATTCCGGATTGATGACATTTGTGTTCCCAAATCACCATTACATGTCATAGAGCTCAGCTTTCCCAAGGAGAGCTGAATTGCTCATCAGAAGTGGTGAATTAATTCCTTGCTTTTCTTTGCTTGTGCATGGCTTTTGCTTTACTTAATAAACTGTCTTTATCTCAAGCCATAAGATTTTTCACTGTTACCCTTCCAATTCTCTTCTCCATCCCACTGTGAGGGGAGTGAGCAAGAGCCTGCATGGGATTTGGTTGCTGGCTGGGATTAAACCACAACAGAGGCAAAGACTTGTTTTATTCCTTGGGTACCTTCTCAGTGTATCAGTCTCTCTTGGTAGATTTTTATTTACTGTCTCGTGTGACTTGTTTGCTACTGAAACTTCCTTTGAATCCATACCTGGGGGAGAATAAACATCACTCCCTACAGCAAATTCATTTGTCTGTACAAGAGATATTCTAACAATGAAGTCTAAGTTTTTTGCCTCAGTTACTATTGCTGATAGTTCCTAGAGATGTTACCCAGATCAAAAAAGAGATCTGCACTGGATTGTTTTGATTTTTTTAGTGGACAAAGGCTAAAAAATTTGGATGTCAGATGAAGGAAATTATTGCTGTCCATGTTCACTGGTTTGTCTGAACAAAAACTGTCTTCAGTGTGCTAAAGAGAAACAATGCCAGGGTAAGATAGAGTAAATGTTGCCTAGTCAGTGCCTTCTGATACGTTTTATAGCTAAATAGAGTGTATACTGCCTTCAGCTTGCTTTAAAAGCACAGTCCTGGTCAAGTCTGGGCTGGAGTTTTCTTGACTCGTACTGTGCTCTTTGGAGATAAGTGATGTTTTGCTTAAATTTCATCCATTTGATTAATAGACTGTGTTTATACCCCTTCCCTCTTGTTTGTGGATGGAAACAGATCTGCTGAACAACATGGGAAAGTGGTTTCATCAGGGACCAATACTACAGAAAATAAAACGTGTGTTTGAGCAAGAGCATGTGAGTGGGAAAAAAAGCTCCCTTTTATTTCCTGTCAAGCTGATGGTGAGACTGGAGAAGACCCAATTCTTCTGGGGAGTTTATTAAAACTGTGATACAAAAGATACCCTGGAAAGATGGAGGGACCTCTGACATCACTCAGCTGTTTTATTGACTGTGGCAACAAATTTGCTCTTGGTTTGAAGCCCCAGACCAAAAGGTAACTTGAAAGAAGAATTTGAGTTTGAGGCAATGCTAGAACTTGGGGAAGGATTTGGGATAAGAAGATATGCAGCTGACATGAAGTTTGGTGCTGCCCAGTGTTTGAAATTGCTGTGTCATAAAGTATTTTGTAGTATGGGCACAGTGGAACCTTCAACCAACAAGTGCAATCATTCTGGGATGAAACTGAGGAGAAACTATGCTTACTTAATCCCAATTTCTCATACAAATATCTATTTGTCTCTGCAGTGCACATGATTGCAGGGAGGTTCTTTGTTGTCTTGCTGTGAACCAAAAATTCTCTGCTGTTGTGTGAGTGGGAACCCCTTAGGTGGTGGCAGTCTGAAGCACTGTGATATGGAAGAGCTTGAGGTGATTGCTTCCAGCTACAAATTTCCCAGCAAATTATCAAGGCTCAAATAATTGCAGTACAGCCTCAAAGACTGGCAGGATTAAGAATACAGGCAGGAGACATGGAAAAGTGACCCAAAATGTTATTTCCAGCTGAGAATCCATATTTATTTTAAAACAGATTTTTTCTGATAGCAGTTTGGACTGAGTAAGTCAACCACAGGAAGGACTGTATAGTAGCCATTTATTTTCTCTAGGGATTTGTGACTCTGCATGAAAGGCAACAACAAATTCAATGTTTCTTGACTTTGGTTTTAGATGGGGTTGAACTAGATATTGCAGGTGGTTGTAGAGTTTATGATAATATTAGGTACACAATGTATTTAAAGTTACCATTAAAAAAATCCAGGTATCTACTGCAACTTCTTTTCATTATATTTAGGAGTTCTCACAGTCTAATTATCCCAGTTATTTTGCCCATAGTCCTTCCAAGCACCTTGGAGTTAGGTGTAAGATGAGGAAAATCCATATATCAGGGACACTGTAAGGAGTAGAAGACAGTTGCATTTTGTGAGACATGGATGGGAGGAGAGATCCATTCTGAGTGTGGAGTTACAAATCTGTTGGGAGAGAATACCTTGATGGTCATGGTGCTGTGTATTGGGGAATGGAGGTGGGGAAGGACCAAAAGGAGAAGAATAATGAGCAAGTCTACTAGGTTAAACAGGACTGTCTGACGCAGGAGGTCAGGCTGGGAATAAGGCAGACACCCAAGCTGAAAGTTTTATCGTGTCCAAATTCAGTGTGTTTTGAAATCATCAAAAGAAAGAAAGTTTCTAAGGAAAATACTTGAGCAGTGGTAATTGAGAGGACTTTGAGCAAGTCTGAATAAATTTGTATAAAGCTAAACTACTTTGTCCTGGGCAAATGCCTTCAGCAGGTAGGAAACTGCGCTAGCAAGGGCTAGCAGGAATCCTGGAAACAGCTCTGTGTCCTTGAGTTGGCACTTGGGGACCTCAGAGCAATGGAAAGTTTATTTTTGTTCCCCAGGCCAGACTATTTTCAGGCAACGAGGTTTGTATACTCTACACTTCCGTTATTGGTGGGCAAGGCAGTACAACCTGTACTGCTTACAGATTTCTGCTCTTCTAGAGGGATGGACAAAGAGGTGAGGAAAGAGGTTTTTACAAGTGCAGGTATTTATTAGCATATTAACAACTGTTTTGCAGCATTACAGTTATCAGCAAAGTCAGCTGATGAAGTGTTAATAAAATCAGACTTGAATAATTTGAAGCTATTTGCTTCCATGTGATGCCATGGGACTGCAGGATATTTTGTATCATTTTTGAAAGCAAGCCACAGAATTAATTATCTAGGAGAATATTTGGCATCTACTCAGCAAGGACACGTGGGAAGCTCAATATAATAAGTTGAAAGTGAGCAACCTAGTCCCTGGTCTTGGCATAGCTTAAGTCCCATAACTAAAGGGGAGCAACTTGTGTTTAGAGCTACAGAAATGGAGGTTATTCTTTGATGAGTAGTACAGTGACATTGCTGGATGCACACAAAGTGAGAAAAAGGGTTTGAAACCTTTCACTTTCATGCTCTCTCCATCTTTTGTGTGGCATTTTGTGATCCTTCAGTGATCTCTTACCTAGAGGCTTGTTCAGATCATTATTTCACAAAATCCTTTTAATCAAGGAGAAAGGAGGGTAGGATAAGGGGAGCTCGAAATAAGTTGTCCTGAACACTGACTGCAAAACATCAGCCTCCATTTTCACCAAGAGACAAGAGGAAATACCAGGGAAAAGCAGCTAAAGGTCATGGAATGGCACATTTTTTTGTGTAGTTTACCAGAAGTATATGAAAACAGCTGTAGAGAGAAAGGATAAATTATGTTTTAACTTTGGATTGAACTCAGAATTCTGAACAAAAAATATCTACCTACCCTATTTATAGCTAGTTCTGTCACAATATTGTATGCTATTGCAAATTTATTAGCTGGCAATGTTTTCTAATAAATCAGTGTGCAAGGCATCCTTGTAATAAAGATGCTAGAATGAGAAAGAGTTTCACTTAAGTTCCTTGTCCTTTTTCTCCTTGGGACTGTTTATCTCCTGCACTATTAGGAAATGTCTACGTTTATATGCCCATATGCTGAGCAAATTAAATACCAGCATGCCAATGGAAAGTTTTTGTTCATGTGGACAATGTTTCAGTGCTGGTGGCCTCTGCAGAAGATAGGATCATATTTTTTTGCCATAAAATTGCTCAGCTGCCACCAGAGCATGAAACAATAAAAAATTATTATATATTATGTATGGCAAAACAGCTTTTTGCCAGACACGGACTTAGTCACATGAAAATTTAGCTTAGAAGCAGTTTTGCATTCATTCTTGTGTCAGTAATATTTGAGAGAAAATAAAATGTTACTAAAAACCATTTTAATTGTAAAAGTAATGTATCTGTAATAAAAACGATTTGCAAATTTATACACAAGTAAATCTGGGTACTCCCTATTGTCACTATGAATTTTCATTAATATTAGAAGTTTCAATAAACATAATAATATGGAGAAAGAAATCACCTTGAGCCTCAATGGAAATATTTGACAAATATAAGGCTAAGAACAGGGTCATCAGTGAGTTTAATTCTTAATCTGAACTATTTTGTGAAGTCTTAGAAATTCTATTACAAGGATAGCCTCAGGAAAATGCTCATATTGGAGCATATTCAAAGTCAAATTTAAATTCAAATATTTTCACAGATATGAGTTGCCATTCATTTCCAATAATACTGTCTTGTTTTTTTCTCCTTTTCTGAATAATACAAAAAATTAGTATTAAATTTGAGCATGCCACTGGCAAACAAGGGATGTGGACTATCAACTAAAATTCATGGTTCAAAATTAATCTTTTCTTTTGTAATTTTTGCATCCCTTCTACCAACCTAACTTACATAATTAACAGACATTGTTAATACATGCAGAGTTTCACTATTGAATAAGACCATTCATTGTTGGCAAACTACCTATTAAGCAGGCAGATTCATGAAGAAGTTCAATAAATAATTTCAGATTTCCTAGAAGGGAGATGTCAATCTTAACAAATATCTTTTCTCAAATTATTTGCTCAGATACATAGGGGAGATTTCAGACTATGAAAACTGAGCACAATGCTTCCCCTGTCACGTTTCTTATTGCCTTTTTCTGCTTTCAATATCAAGATAACAGAACTCTCAACTGCAAAAGATACAGTGGCTGATGGAGCACAACATGGCACAGTCTTGTAGTACAAGATGTAAAAGACACCAAGCTTCTCACAGCAGGATCTTGACTTCAGTTCCCAGTCATTTAATGGAAAAGGAACTCACTCCACATCATCATAGAAACATCAATATGTTTATTTTTTTTAATTTCTCACAGACTGGCAATTCAATAAAATTCCATCTGGATACAGAATTGGATCCAATTAACCAGAAATCCACTGTGTGCGTCAAAGAAAAGTGTAAAGTGCATTTAATTTCAAAGCACTGATTGCATGGGCTAAACACAAATCTTCACCTGCAGACCTCCACTGATGACAATAATTGCTTCAGTTTTACATGAAGATCAGAACCAGATCTGACTGATTTAAATCTGCAGGGTGCCATACAGTCCTAAAGTGGGTAGCTGTGAGCAAGAAGTGAGGCAGACAAAGCGGGAGAGGTGAGTTCCATGTGAATGTGGGGACAATAAAAATTTTCAACTGCAACAGTGAAAGGGTTAATGTTTCCCTGCCCGTGTACTATCAACAGTTTTATTAACTTGTTTTCATTCCTTTCTGTTGTTGTTGTTCATTTTCAGATTCCATTTTTAATACTTTTTAATTCAGTTTTAGTATTCTCCACAGGAATTTCAAAACAATCTTCTCTTTAAAACTTAATTGTAACATTTGTTATTCCATAAAAATACATTTTACATTTTCAGAGCCAACTTTATGAAGTAATTGGATAATAAATGAATAATGAGAACAACAAGACCCTTATTAATTTTTTAGTCATTAAAGTGACTTAACATTTTAGAATGAACAATAACTTTTCCAATAACGTTCTAGAATAGTGATTATAATTATAACGCACCAAAACAAATGTATAAAATAATGCTGTCTTTCTTGGACAGTAGGATGGAAATTTGTAACCATTTACATTTTCCCCAAGCAGCATAAAATACCAGTGTTTCTCTCCCAGAAGGAACTGTGTCCCCTCCCACTGTAAGGAACACAAACACCATCTAAGCATTCATAAGGCTGATTGCTCAGCCGTGCTGCCAGTCAGTACCCCTGCAATGAACCTCCTTCTCCTAAGCAAGTGGATGAGGTCAGTACTCTGGGTGCCTACTCTGCGGTCAGCCTGGGACAGAGATGGTCAATCCAAATCGCCGACCCATTTCTGCTATTGGAATAAAGCCGCATAAAAGCTCAGAAGATGCCACCAGCTCGGCTGCCAGCATTGCTTTAGCAGCATCCCTGTACCAAGTGCAAAGGGCCGCCTTTCCACATTTTCACTGGTGCCAGCCCAGGACAAGAGGAGAAGCCCAAAATGCTGTAGGGCCTCCTCCACCACGTTCCTTCTAACAAAAATCCCCCATGCAGGGGCTTGAGCCAGGGTGAGAGCTGAGGCATGGCAGGGTTCTGGGTGACCATAGGAGCCTGGCCAGCCAACGCTGCAG
This sequence comes from Climacteris rufus, assembly GCA_013398175.1. Lineage (NCBI taxonomy): Eukaryota > Metazoa > Chordata > Aves > Passeriformes > Climacteridae > Climacteris > Climacteris rufus. Next base: position 293,189 of record VZRZ01005378.1, read on the forward strand.
GACACCTGCACTCCTTCCCAAACACAGATGTTAGCAGAGTGGTCCCACACCTTTGAGACCTTCCACACCCATTAATACAGTTTATCATGTTAGGTTTGGTCCTGGCTGGAGTCAAGAGACCCTCATCTGGTGCAGAACAGAGCAGCCCTGCCTGGCAGTGGCTGTGTCACTTCATATACCTGCAGAATGGCCACAAAGGATATCAGAGAACATCTGCTGCGTGATTAAGGTCAGCCCTTAACACTCTCCAAAGTACCACTTTGGCACCTCACACCACTTTATTCAGACCTGTCAATCCATCATCCCAATCACCTAATGCTCTCTCTTTAATTAAAAAAATTCAGGTGAAATCTGGCCGGCAAGAGACTTGAGCAGCATTGTGAAGCCCCTGAATTATTTGTAACACCTTACAACCAAACATAAGCGGGTGCTCGGACAAAGTGTTGACTAAACTTTTCCTGTTGCCTAATCAGCTGGAAATCTATCAGTACAAATTATCTTCTGTCTGAGTAAGAGCTGTTTTTCAGTCCCCTCAAACAGTCCATGAGTACTGGGCTTCAGCCTGCTCATCCCAGTTCTCATCCCTCACGCTGCCCATGTGGTTCAGGAGAACGCTCTAAATGCTTGCTAACCCTTAATCATGCCAATATAGCCTTTGAAGTCACAGAGGACTTAATTTTAAACACTTCTCTCCCACAGTTCTAAAATAGCCACTGATACAATAAGCAATGAATGACCACGGCATTTCTCCAGCAGCACTGAGTACAGGGGTCGTGTCTCAGGCAACACAAACTTTGGAGAAGTTTGTTTTCAATGGGAGAAAGAGCATTGGCAAGAGCACTGCCCTGACTGCACAGAGCAGGACTTTGTTTTTCAACATCAAGTAAACGCAATTCATCTCTTTCTTAAAAAAAAAAAAAAACAAAAAAAAAAAAACAGCAGTTGTCCATGGGCTTTCCTATTCATACTTAGGTATAGTAGGTCGAAAACCAAGAGACAAAAAAGGACAGGTGACAACAATCTCAGCCCAGCACTATTGTGTTCGGCCCAGCTCTGCTGCCCCAGCCACAACACTTGGAGGAAGTGCCACACAAACAGAGGAAGCAGGATTCGGGCTGAGAAGGATTTAGTAACTGCATTACTACGCTCTCAGCACTGATGCCTGTAAAAGATAAAACCTGGGAAAAGACCTCGGGTTCCTACTCCTTATTGTTGCTGCCTGGGATTTAACTTGTATGTCTGAACTATGTACATATTTCACTGATTTAGGTGGGGCGCCATGAACGTATTTGTACGGGCCTAGACAGTGACAGGACTGCTGATGTTTACAGTAACAGGTTAGAGAGACTTTGCCAAAGCATTCTTAGCTTTTAAAAGGATTGGTCCGACCCAGCCCCCTTCCCCCTCTCCATTGTTATTTTTCTGCTGGATTTACGGAAGAAGGAAATGGTAAATTACAAGAAAAAAATAGCATTTATCTTGCCAGGACGTGTTGCTTTGAACTTGGATGATATTAACATATCAATCAGATTCAGTGATATGTTAAACAAGGTTGTCCCTGGTTTATGGTTCACCAAAGCTGGGAGTTGAACCATGGCTTTGTCTGCACAGTGGGCAGGGAGCTTCATTCCACCAGTTCGAATCCTTCACATGGACACAGCACTGGCGTTGGGCACAGGGCACCATTTATTCCATCTGAGTTATGTTGACCCAAAATAAAGTCCAGTTTACAATTTAATTCAGACTGAAAATTTGCCCAGATGAAGCAACTATATAGTCACAAATACAGTAACTATGGCTGAAAATCCTTGAAGGAGGAAAACACAGAACAGGGAATATAATGACAGATTACAATCACTCTGTTTAAAGTAGTCCTGTAAGAGGAAATATTTTTGGATGACATTTCCAGTTCCCAATCAGAGCTTGGAAAATTAAATGGAAAATTAATTCAGAAAGGAAACATTAATTAGATCTTGATACAGATGCTAATTTCAGAATTTCATGAGGCTTCAAAAACTTTCTTCTCCCCTCCACCATTTCCTTATTATGGAATATTCATTACTTCACAATAACTCTTCAGGCTGGGGACAGCTTAATTTAACTACATTGCTTCCTTTGGGAACAACTAAGAACTTGCTATTTAAGTGTTAAATGGCAGTACTGAACTGGATGGTGATTTGAACTCTACTGAATTGGATTTACCATACAGAGAAGCATGTTGTGTACCAACATACTGCCTCCAAGGAATTCAAAACTCTAGAAAGAGTGAGTAAATTAATTCCCACAGTTAATAGCTTGGAAAGAAGTCTTACCTTCTCCTTTCTTGCCTCTTTTAGCAAATAACAGACACTGAAATGAAAAAATATATATAAATACTACTTAATCTAGCTTGTTTCTGCTTTTCCTCCTATATGTAAGCCAACAGTGAAAACAGACCTCACTAAATACTATAAAACCAAATAAATAATTTAATAAACAATAACAATGCCCCAAAAGTAAATTCATCCTTAGGGCTTTAAATAAATATAGACAATTTAACTCAAAAGTACAGTTTTTTCCTCAAGGAATTGTAAGCTGAGAGCTATAGCGAATTCTTGATGCAATCATAACCATAGCATCCACTATAAATAAGTTGCACACACATTATTGTTTGGAAAATTAAATCAGCCCTTGGAAAAGTACTTTTACTTACTATGTTTACAAGTAGTGAAAGTCTCCAGTTAATCAGCAGACAGACTTCACAAATACATTTTGAATACTCAGATTTACTATCCACATTTTACACAATTAACTTTCACATTCATGAAGTATTTCAAACTAATAGAAAATGAGCTGCAGTTAAAAAATAAAAGTGTTGTAAGTTCAAAGCCCAGGATCATAGCACAGTAATAATTCTCTGGAAGTGAAGAGAGAGGAAAACCCCAAATATTCTGATTTAAGAAAACAAGTAGCTACAGAAAATGAAATCCAGTTTCCTGTGGCTTTGTGTCTTGTGGTTGAATTATCTTGTGCCTAATAAGATGCAAACTCTGATTGGAACTTTTACTAAGGTTGAGGAATCTGTCATCTCCCTTTCTTCCTCCTGGAGATTTTCTGATGTCCAGTAACAGTGTTTGACTCCTAATGAAGTTTTTCCGTCAGCAGAAAAATAAGTTAGACCCCTCAACTCTGCTCAGCTACTAATTTTCACTAAACACAAAAGAAATTTATGTCAACTTTCCTACATCAGATAAACAGAAATTAGTCAGCAAATGAAGGATTGTATCAGGAAAGGTTCAGATTAGATATCAGAAAAAGATTTTCTCTGCAAGAGTGGTTTGGCACTGGAATAAGTTACCCAGGCAGGTGGTGGAATCACCGTCTCCAGAAGTGTTCAAGAGGAGTCAGGATGTGGCCCCAGGGGATATGGTTTAGGGGTGATTACAGTGGTGCCACTTTGATGGTTGGACTAGATGATCTTGAGGATCTGTTCCAACCTTGATGATTCTTTGATTCTGCGAAACTCAAAAGTTACAGAGGCCTGAAAAACAGGCACCTGCACAGTATGACGATAATATGCAGTTCTGTATGAAGCAGGTTAAAAGTGCAAGTATTTTGGGCACACTTGCTTTTGTCTCAGGTCAAGTTTTCCCTCTCTAAATACCAAGTTTTTCCTCATATGCCAAGTTTATATAGACAAGGTGTGTGTTCTTTTTGTAAGTAAGAAGAACTGTAGTAATAGTGGGGGAGAGGAATCCAACACAGGCACAGAGAGGAGAGTAAAAGATCTGTGAAACTGCTACTCAGTACAGGTAATTCTGGTAATGAGGTTAAGAAAATATTTTTTATAAGGTATTTTGTTGTGCTTTATTGCTATCAGGAAACCAGTGTTCTGAGAGAAGTAGTGGGGTGATGGTTGATGCACAATATGAAAACCTATTGTTTTCTCTGTATGAACACTGAGGCCTATCTCTGAGCCAACCATCATTGTACCAAGTTTCTAGCCTCCTATTAACTGAATATCCTGGTATAACTTATATCAGCAAAACTCAGGGCTCAAACAAATAAATCTTAATTCCACACTCTTCAGGAGCTCTTTTGTGCTTAAAGTAAACTCTCTTTAAGTGGAGAACTAGGTTTCTAGGGCAATGCCAAAAGGGATAAAGGAGGACATCTACTGCTTCAGCCTTTCCTTATGTCTAATATTCAAATCATCACTTTGGCATTTTTGTCTTGGAAAAAATATTCTCATTGTTCAACTTTTGTGTAAAATGTAGTTACATCCTTTACTGAGAAGAGCATGCAGAAGGACAAATGGCTATATCTGCTGCTTAAAGTGCTTTACTAAAACATCTCTACAGCAGGGGCAAAGGCTGTACAGCCAAACCTTGCCAGCAGCTCCTCTGCTGTTGCAGGCCAGCAGTGGCACTGCCCCTCCTGCACTCCTCTATGCCAGATCACCCAGAGGGCAAATATCAATTTACTGTTGAGTGTGGATGAGACCTCAAAGACCTTCCATGACAAGACAAAGCAACACCAGGCTCTTATTTGTCTACTCAAAAAATAATTTAGTGTGTGCTTTTAAAACTAAAGTCATCTGATGAATTTAAAGATGTCTTTCAGCTGGTGAGACAAATTTTTACAACAGGGAAGGATTAGCAGACTTGTAAGAACATCTCTGTCACAAGAGTTCCCACTATTGAGTCTAACAGATTTTGGCTATGTTCCCCTAAAAAAAGCACTAGAGGTCACACATATTGCAACTATGGCTTACCTTACCCAGTAAGACCAATTATTCTTTGCATCCCTCTCTTCATTTTTTCCTGGGGAGATAATTTCTTCTGGGACTGTTCATTCATGGCATCTGGATGGGAGATAGGGATATATTTGAAAATCCTTAATATGAATCCTCAAGTCAGAATTATCTTACACAGGGATGCAAAAGTAACCCACCAGATACAAAAAGCTTTAGTCTTCAGCTCAACTCTGTTGACAACATTTTTCCATCCAGCTTTTTTTGAAAAAAAAAGGAATCTGATGATTTAAGGCAAGTCTGCCACAAATTTGAGATCCGGCATCCCAAAGTTGGACTCTGTTCCTGAGTATGAGAAGCACACACAGGAACACACATTTAGGCATGCATGTCCTCTCTCTGAAGAATCTCAGGTGGCACTTGGGTCTCCATTCAGGACCCTCTAAAACACATCTGTTATGGTATTTGATCTTCCCAAGGCAACTACATCTTCAATAGAGAAGACCAACTAGGATATTCTAAATATCACCTACTTAAACCTACCTGGCCTCAGTGGCCCAGTATATAATGATATATGATATGGATATATGACATGGATATATGACATGGATATAATTTAAACCTTGCACATACTTTTTTTTTTTTGAGGTTTTGAAACCAATTGTTGGAAATGAGCACCCGAAGGACTCTGCTTTTCACATGCTGTCTGCAAAGAACCAGCAAGTACCAATGATGACCTCCATAGGCTTTGATGGCTCTCATCTGACTGGAAACCATCTCTTTTCCCCTGACTTATCTACCTGGACTACCCAAGCCATGAGAGGAATCAGTCAGCACAGATTTTCCATGCAATTTACCCAAGATCTGAATTACCAGCCAAACCAAACAGCAGAGTGTCCAGGAAACACACAATCCACTTGGGAATTCAACACTTGCCTGGTTCAAAAAGCACACACAAAACCACATTGTTTTATAGGCTTCAAAAAGAGAAGGAGCATGAAAACCAATAAAATTGGATTAATTTTTCTCCCAGAGTTATTGATTTCTCTTGTAGCTAGGTTTTAACCAAACTACTATAGCAAACTGTAACATTTTGGTGGCCCAGACTGTAACTTTGGGTCCATACTCTGTGTTTTACAAAGATAAGACTGATAGAAACTTTATTTTTTTCTGAGAATACAATCCATCCTATGCAATTATGGACTCTACGGGAAAAAAATATGTGTCATGAACACAGAAGGAACAGACAATGTAACAGAGACAACTTATTTCTGATATTTTGTTACTTTTGTTACTTCACTTGCCAGAGAAATAATGTAGGTTTTACATGCAATTCGACTAAAGGAAAAAAATGGGGGAGAGAGTACTGGAAAACTTCACAAGTAGTCATCAGGTCCCAGAAACTAAGATCCACAGCACAGCCTACGATTGTCTTAATCTGCTTGAGCATTTGGTGACACAGTAGAAGACTATTGTCTATGCCCAACCACGGGAGGGAGATGAGACAGAATTTTAATGAGTATATTTCAAAGCTATTTGTTAGACAGCAAATGAAAGATGAAAATTGGGAAAGCACAGTTCAATCACAGAAGAAAAATGTATTTTCTTTTTGGAAAACTCTGCTGTTCTTTTTCTCCCTGGCTTCTCTCTCCATTCCCACATCTGTTCCCACTTACTCTGTGCCCATTTTCTCACTGGGAAGCATCAGACAATCTTTACTGCAGGCACAAGTATCCATTCCAAGTGTCTTCGAGGGAATACATTCTTAGTCATGTTTCTACTCTACTGGGTGTCCTTGCTTTACATGCAAGTCTGGGTCCACATGTGTCCCAGGCTTCGACTCAGCAAAGTGCTTAGCAGAGATCTCACAGTACAGAAGTGCTTAACCCTCCAAACATCTAGCATGCATTTCATTTTGAGAATTCATTCCACTGAAGCGAGTAGAAGTGCAGTGTTTGTCACCGTCTTTCCCTAAAATGAGGCTTGAGACTTGCATATGGCACTTATTTGTGACACTGACAGCTAAAAATGCATACTAATTATATGGCAAATTGAACATTTCTGTTTTTTTAAAAATATATATAAGTTGGCAAGAAAGACTGTTATTTCCGCACACTTTCTCTAGATGAGCTAATTAATAATTTTCTCCCTCATTTTGTTATGCACTCAAAACTCAGAGGAAGACTTTACTTGTCTGACTTGTGTCACTGCTGACAATTCTGTGTGTCCTTAGTGTGCCTCCTAGGGAGAACCAGTGAGCCCTTGGGGAGCTCCTCACTTTTTCACTGACTTTCTCCCAGGGAAGGCTCCTTGCCCTCAGCCCTCTAGGTGGCTTAGGTGTCCTTTACAGAAAAAGCACACCACAAACATTTTGATGAAGGGGAGAAGGATGCCCAAAAACACAACAACGCCTGTATTTGCCTATTTCTTGTTGGTAAACAATTGTGACCCATGGGAGGTATAGAGAACTGGCACAGATGGAGAAACAACCTCATAAGGCCAATAGGTTGCTATGCAAAATAGTGACTTAATAGGCAATGCCTGGAAGCATTTGCTGTGTTACTTAATTGCAATTAACCTGTTTCAACTACAAGGAAGATTTTCATTCACTTAGAAATGCAAATGTTCAGTGTGCAAGGAAGCAGGTAAATGTAGAAAACCATTGCTCAGAAAATCATAGCTCTGCAAGAACAGAACTTGCTGCTAGCTTGTGGGGTTTTGGGGGGGTTTGGGGTTTTTTTTCTCTTTTCTCTCTTTTTTTCTTTTTCTTTTTTTTTTTTTTTCCCTAGGAGAAAAGGAGTTGACATAACAGGACAGGACATTTTCCACTCAGAAAACATGCATGCTCAGGCAAGCTGGAGAACTGTGTAAAACAGGCAGCTGTGGAGAGATGAGTAAGTCCCATCCATTCAGAGATAAAACAACTTTTTTTTTTTTTTTTTTAAAAGGAAAGTCTAATGTGGAAACTGCCAGTCCTTCTCCTCTCACTCCTTCTTTGATGTTCATTTGCTTTAAAATTTTTCCCCTGTGATGAACAACAGAGATTGCCAGTAAGTATTTGCAAGCTCAGCAGCAAAGCAGAAGGAACCGAAGACTTGTTGCTCAAAATGAATCCTTGAATATGACTGTCTACAGTAATTCCCTTCTGTTTCCTTCACTATTATGGGATAAAGGGAAGCAAACAAAGTATGATGGCAGTAGCAATATTAATAATAATAACAACTAATTAAAGTTTGTAAAATCTCTGTTGGAGGCATGTAAGTGTGCAAAATATGACTCTGAAAGAGACACTGAGAAGACATGCTTATTTTTTCACAGGCTACCTCTTTTTACTCATACATTTTGGGTTTTGATAGCATCTCTGATTATTTATAGCAAATTTCAATGCTGTAAAAAATACCACAAGAACAGTGAAAAGTGTACCTAAACCAGTACACTGTCCATGAGGATGGGATGCTTTGGGAGTAGTGCAAGAACAGAGTCACAATATTGGAAGATGGTAATATTTCCTCCAGACACACTCCCTATCTCAAACCATCTCATATGTTGCACATGATGAACACAGAGAGCATAACTTGCTCCTGCAGAAATCAGCCATTCTGAAGACTCTCCTTGCCCGAGCTGTCACTTCCCCGCAGCAGGAGGCCGGGTGGCGGCACTAGGTGGCACTGAAAGCCCTGCGGTTGACAATTTTAGGGTAATTTTGGGCTTTAAGCGCCATCTGGCGTTATTGTCGACTTTTTCTTGAAAAGCCTGGTTACGAAACCCTGACACTGGCAACCACTATTTCTCATGCTTTACAATAAATATACATAACTAGATACCAAGACAGTACCACCGAGTTTTACTGAATGGATTACTATTTCCCCTCCTTTCTTGTTATACTTTTGGAAAGGAGTTCAACAAGCAATGCACTTACCAATTCTGATTTTTAGCCAAAAACATTTAATCAGAGGAAGTTTGGCTTAAAGGCACGAGTTTGCTGCCAGATGCACTCCTGGTTCTGGTTGTAAAAGCGTTTCCATGCCCTTTCCTTCACAGCTCCTTGGCTTCTCCTCCTTTGGGCTTCCTCTTGAAAACTCAATCAAAAAGGTAAGACAAACCAGAGAGACTGCCATGGGAAGCAAGAGCACCAGGATCAAACAAACAAAATCACAAAATCACACATCCATATATTCTTCCAACTTCCTTCCACTCCACCTCCCCATCCCCACCCCATAAAAAAAAACAACAAACAAAACAACAACAACAACAAAGGACTAGTTCTTCACAATATTCCCCAAAGCCAGGAAAGTATGTAATCATCAGTCAAGATGTTGCACAAAAATGCCAACCACCTACTAAGGGCTTTCTTATATGCAAGTTTGTTGCTCATTCCTGACTCCATTCTTTCCTTGCTTGGCCTGAAATGCTTTAGTAAAAAATAACAACTCATATCCCTGGAATATTCCTTCTGGATAGACTAGTGTATTATTGATGCATGTAAAAATCTAGATCCCACTTTGCCAATTCCTGGACAACATACATTGCTGTGTTGAAGTGTGCAACAGGTACACATTGACCTTCCCAAAAAGCAAGCATCTGTTTCACATTTTGAAGGACTTTTGCACTATTGTAAAGGCCGGGAGGGCACGGGGGGCTTCATTTCAATCTTGCTCATGTTGAGGCTGACAGAGAAAGTTCCCTTCCACTTCCTTAGGAGCATACAGTGGATTTTGTCTTTTGCTAAGACCTCATAAACTGATGCTGGAACAAGAAATTGCCAACAGAGTGTGACCAGGAGGAGTGGCTCTGACCCTGGGACCTGGTGGGTGACTGATGCTGGAGTAGCAGCTGACTAAACCACTCCAGACCCTGGCTATAGACAGAACAGGGGACTCCACTGACTCCACCTTGAAAGGCAGAAGGGCTACCTTGTTCTTCCTGGGATTACCAACACTGGCACATCAAAGCCAAAACTCAGATTACTTTTGTATAACTTGCCAACAATTCATTTACCCTGTTATTATCCTACATCCCATCACCTGGGGGCAAGGATGGAGGGGGATGGCAGGTAAACACCAGGGCATAGGGTGGGCACTTCTGCAAACTGCCAGACCAAGCAGGTTAGCCAGGGGAATTCAGAAAGGAGTATGAAACGGTTGACCTACCTAAAAATCAATGCTCTCAAACACATAATGAAGATAGAATTTGCATTAGAAATTCATACAGCTGTTTGGAAAGGGGAATGTTGCCCTGAGGGACAAATCCACTCCCTAACACCCAGCCTCAGCGTCTCCCTCATGCCTGGCCAAGGTCCTCCCCCTCATGAGGAAGAATCCTCCCCCCGAGGCGCCTAAGCAACAGTGGAGCAATCCTGAGGAGGCTGCTTTATTAAATTAAATGTCCTCGTGGGAGGATGCAATTCAGGGTGGGTTTTTTTCCTTTTTTCTTACTTTTTTTTTCCCCCCAAATCAAGCTCCCTTCTCAGAGAAGAGAGTTTCATTTGGAAAAATGAGTTCTGTGTGGCAGGATTCAAAATGAACTTTGTCTCTTTGTTCTTATTTTAAAGTCAAGTTGCATAAAAAGTAATAGATTTCCAAAATCAGATTGTCTCCTCCTTCAGATCTGATTACTTCTTCCAAGTTCATCATTAGGATAGTGTAATGTGGATCCATGCTTTAAGCAGGACTCTCCAGTGAAAACAATGAGTGTCCTGCCTAAATTAATAACACAATATGTCCCATAGAAAATAACTAAAAGATAAATCAAGCCAAGTTAGTTTCATTTAGGCTAAATGTGTGAGTTTTGCTTTGAAGTAAGAGCAATTTGGTTTTGTTGTGCTCTAAAAGAAATTAATTTAAGAAACATATTCTAAACAATCGACAGGCAAGCATTTTGTATATAAGTAACCAGGACAACATCCCTGAAATCCAAATGAGGATCCTTTGCAGCTTTAATATCAGTTTTTTTGCACAAAATACTCAGCATAAATTCTCATATCCAATATTCTTTACTTTTTATAATTAGCTTTTTTTTTTTTTTTTTTACTTCAGTCAGTGTAACTCCTTAACAACACACTCCTTCTGCCTGTACTACTCTGCCAATGATAGACCACAAATATAAAACATTTTTGTAGAAGCAGCTTACAAGGTCTGTATTTTTGTTGGGTAAGTGGGTGCTTTACCTGGTGTATCTGCACCACAAATAACCAAAAGCAGAAAGTCACATCACTGTGCCCCTGTGTGACTTCAGTAACAGGACTTTGCTCTATAGTGTGCACAGATGTGGACACCACTATGGTTACTTTTAGACTGCATTTCAAGCTGGTGTCCCAGCTCTACCCAGTAAGGGAGATGCAGCCTATGTGGCCCAAAATTTCCTGATTCTTCTTAGAGCAAACACAATTAGGAAGTTCCATTTTAACCCAATGGTCAACTCCACCTCTGCAAGACAGTGCCCATGCTAATATCATTCTTTTCCCAGACAGAAAACATAATCAGGCTGTCAGAAGGACTTTTCAGCCTGCCTGTGTTCATTATTTCTTCTCAGCTCTTAAAGGTGCTGAGCAAAATGGCAAAACTTGTTCTGAGAAGAGTGCATCAACAACAGACAGTGTGAACTTCTTTTCCTACCAGTCTGTTCTCACTATCTGTGTTCTACAATCTCATATTTATATTGTTCAGACATTTTACTGTTATCAGGGGGGTTGTGTTGTTTTCATCTAATTATCTTCAACGCTTTCTGTATAGAGCAATTTCATGTAGAGCAACTTCACCAGATGGGAGAGAGAGGTGTACAAGTAAAATTTGATCTGCACTGAAGATTGGAAAAATGGAGATCAGACCCCACCTACTCATGCTGTACAAAGCTCTTATTCACCCAGGTAAGGTCACTGATGTAGACTGGGCTTTAAATGACTTGCTAAGAAGAAAACTAGTATCAGAAAAGTAAATAATATTACAAATTTCTTGACTCTCCAGCTTTGCTGAGACCCACAACCTCTTTCTCGTGCCCTTCTCCAAACATAAAAGGCACCTTAACTTTCTTTGTCATGCAGAAATTATCATCTGTTTGAGACTCCAGTGACTTGTCTCACTGGGCTTTTAGGGCATAAATACCTCTTCTTAAACGAAGAAAAAGGTCAGATTCGTTAAAGACTTCACAACTCTACTCATGACTACAAGGCTGTTGCAATGTAATGACTCCAGGAGATAGGTCTTCAGTCCTAGTGTTAAGGAATGCAATTTGAGCCGTTGCCGGTACAGACATGTCACTGATGCTACTAAAACAAAACTTGAGCTAAAATTTGTTTCAAGTCTTTACTTGCTCGCAATGGAAAGTTTGCTGGCAGCTGTTGTCATCATTAGCCTTGTGGCAATGTTTTTTTCTGAAGTGTCTTGTGTCTTATTGAAGCTTAATGCTTGTTAAGTTGGGAGGGGACTTTGGGTGATCTGCCAACAGCAGACAATAAAGTGTTCTTTTCTCCTGTTGTAACAGAGTCGTAAGTTTTGGTTTATGGATAATGGCAGCTACACACAGTAAATTAAAACACACACAAAAAAGAGGAAAACATGAGGGCTTTTCTCTAAGTAGTCCATTTAGCCTATTATAGGCTCCCCTCAGGTTTTAAATGCAATGGTAAAAACACTCTAATTTTTCACCATTAACTATTTTCTTTTCCTAGTAGTCATTTTTATAGCAATGTCCCTCTTCAGAGACCCCAGCTTTACAAACTTTGAGCTGCATTATTAACACCTCCCTTTGCTGTGGGTCCCCAGACCCGCAGGGAAAGCTGTGATCTGGAGAACACCCCTCTCTCCTTGCACAGCTCTCTGGGAAGGAGCTGAAATTCATAATCTGTTAGTATGCTGTCCTCTGGTTTTGCCTTCTCACTATGGACTGCTGGGATGGATGGTGGTCTAGCTTTTAAATATGGATCAGCTACATCATATTTATCCTGTAAACTGACAGAGAGCTGTATCTCAGCATACACCAGAAAACCAGGAAAGAACCACTGAAGCATACCATGCAGCCCAAAGCAGACTCAAGTACATTGGTTCTATGCTGTGAAGCCTCATAGATGGCTTAGGGAGCTCTGTCAGGGGCATGGGACCCACTGAAGCACATCTGGTAACCTGTTAGTGTAAAACACCAAATGCACCAGAACCACTTCACTTCACTAGCTTCTGTACAGCAGCCCTGTAATGTGTCCTGCAAGCAGATTGGGAGGTATTACAACATTCTACAGAATCACACAGCAGCCTCAGTCTGCTAGGTTTAAGTTTACATTCATTTTCGTAAAACAGGTCCAGTGAAGGCTAATCAGATTGAGATAATTAAAAAGCAACCAGGCACCTTCAGCAGAAAGAACAAGACTAGAAGTCCAAGCAAGGAGCAGCATGTTTTCCCTTTGGTTGTGGTTTTCCTTGTTTGCTCAAGTTGCCAGAGTCCTTGGAGTTACATGGAGCAAGCATGGCCAGGGACTGGCATTGTTTTAGCAGCAGGATGAAACTAAACTGTAAAAAGAAATCTGTACGGTTTGTGTGATTTAACACGGAGCTCTGCGGGTAGGTGCTGGGATGGGGATGTCAGTTCCTTACAGCAATTCCAAAGGGCAGCTTTGGACTTGTCACTTCACCTCTTTGTGTCTTTCCTCCTCCTCCACATCACAGCCATGATGATGATGATGATGATGATACACTGGTGCCTTACCCTTGTCTGCCTCACCTCCTGGAGCGGGAACTCCTGGGGCAGCGAGCTGCTGGCAGCTGCATGCAGGAGCTCATGCAGGCCGGCACTGCAGGGCCGCTGGCGCTGCTCGGCACGGCTCCAGCAGCACAGGAGGGTGTGTGGCACCCCTGTCACCACCCCAGCACACACAGCAAGGTTTGCTCTCCCAGCCACCCTGCAGGTAGAAAGACAGCAGGCAATAACCACTCTCTGCACGCTTAACAATTTAAAGGAGGTAATTGCCATACATAACTTAAACCTTATGGGTAATTCAGGAAAGTGGAATTCATTAACTATCTTGGCACTTGGTCTTTATTCTACTGCTAGCATGCACTATAAAACATACAAACATCATGGAAGTGTTTTCTATTTGTCATGCTTTGTAACAAACTGGGAAAAGCACTACCAAATAGGAAGCCAACGTCTTTCCTCACATCTGCTCTGCCTTAAGTAATCATCTCTTCCAGTAAGGATCTGAGGCAACAGCATTCCTGCAATTAGCTGTCTTTCACTTAGACAGCAACATGAAGTACAGAAATAAAATTCCACTTCTGGTGCCTTTCCTAAGTGGTTAGTGCATGTAACTTGCTCAATTTAATTCTGTAATCTCACACCCAGCCAGAAGCCAGCTCAGTCTTCCCAAGGTCACTTACCTGGCAGTCTTTTGCCAGGTTCTCTGCAATTGCATCTTTTCCTAGCTTTCTTTCATGGTGCTTGTGTGTCTTTTGATCTTCCTGCATGATAAAACCAGGTAACCTAATGAAAAAAATAAAAGGAAAGAAACAGAAAAGCCATTTTATCATCTGTAACAACAATCTCATTGGGATTTTTCTGGAAGGCTTGTGGTGTGATCTTGCAGAGGCAAACACCTCAGGCTGAGTCTTTCTTCCTGTTCTGACCCAAATACTTGCACAAAAGTGGGAAGTTTTATCTCTTTTTTCCTCATAGCATCTAGTTTTTTTTAAAAAGAATATTTCACACATCAGTTTTCACGCAGGTATCGAGATGGCTGGTTGCCCTCATGGAAGAGCAGAGATCCCAGCTGAGGATCCCCTCAAAGTAAAAGTAAGGCAACGGCTGCTCAAAATTAGGCAACTGCCATGTTCTCAGTGGTGAAACTTTATAAAGAGACCAGACAAAATGGCTGTCCCAAGATAAATATTATGTCCTTTTGCTTTTGAAGTGTCCCTTAAGCTCTGATTGCTTTCCTCTGGTGCTAGAGCTCTGTAAGCAGCAGTAGCATATGTACTTCAAACATCAGTCACTTCTAAAAGACAATGAACAAAGGGCCATGCAAAAGGGAGGAAAGAACTCAGAGCCAAATTCTCTCAGGTCACATGCCAGGTGAGATGACACTAGTTCAGGCTGTTCACTTGTCCAAACGAGGCCCTACTGCCATCTGCCCACATATTTCTATCTTTCCGGTGTTGTTGTCACAGCAAGTCCTTCATTCTTTTGAAACAAACAAAAGAAAAGTCCACCTGAACTATTGTATGTGCATTGATTTGGTTGATTTGCTGCCTGTGTAACTCAGAGCATCATTAATCTGATACAGAGAGCACCACTTGAAAGGCTTTGACTAAGTACAATATCAAGTGTCACCCTGGGCTTTAGAGTACAAAAAGTACAGATAGCACAAACAAAAGGGCCATATTCACCCTGGTTTAACTCTTCCAGTGTTCCCAACAACTGCTATAAGGTGCTTATTCTAGAGTTGAATCAGAGGAAAATCTGAGCCAGAATAAAAACAGGAGAAAGTTGCTTGGATAAAGACATTTTCTTGATTTCTTAAGAATGCTGCTTGATTGATTGATACTGCTGAAAATGTCAACTGGACACCTTCATGTTATTGTTTTCCAGATGTTGAGATTGTCTGGTTTCTGGATAGCAGTATGCTTAACCAAGGTGCAGATCATTTCCTCCACAAAAATGAGACCAATACCTCTCAAGAAATCGAACATGCAGGTAGCCTCTGACAGAGATGGTGAATTACCTCATAAGCAGTTGGGTAGCAGTATAAACCCCTGAGAGTGAGTATATTTAGAGTAAGTAGCAGCAGGCATTTGCTTTCACAAGAAGAAAACTTTCAAACTCAAATCCAAATTGTGTTCTTGTTCAAATTCCTTCCCCCCACCTGCATTCTGGTCCATACTTCTGTTGCTGTGTCAGCTGTCATCCTTGCTCTTCCCAAGGCCTCCTTCCCATATTCACAACCCAAATGTCACCATTGCTGACAGCTGCTGCCTGCTCCAACCCTGGTCCCAACAAGACCTGTCAACAACCACAGCACACGGTGTTTCCTTTGTTCCTACAACCCAGAAATATGCATCCAGAAGAAGAAGTGGACTACTGCATTATGCCAGCTGTAAAAGAAAGGATGTCAAACCTCCAGTGCAATAGGGCTGTCATAAGCCTGAAGCAAAACAAAACTTAGCACCCTGCCCAGCTTTCCTGCCCTTGATCACTCCTGATATCACTCACCCCCAGGGGCTCAGTCTAACCTTTATGTCATGCCTATAGCAGACAGAAACTCCTACAGTTGTACTGAAGTTAAATATTATTTGAATTGTCAGTCATTCTGGTGTCCTTTAAAAGAAACTTTGCAAGGCAATTCAATGACCTGACTTTTGTCCTACCAGTAAAGTCCTTTTTACGTTAAAAAGGGTATTTTGATCTGAGTGACAGAGGCTGAGCTGGATCATGCCTAGTTTTTAAGCCAACAAGGTGGTGGGAAGCCAGGGCACACTTGAGCTTTCACATTTTCACAGCCCAGAAATGGTCAAAACATGGTCTATGAACTTTGAATAAGATGAGAGGGGGAAACCAAAGCAACTGCTTTCAGTTTTCAGACCAGTTCCAGTACCAGCTGAAATCAATTCATGTGCCTTGAAGTTCAGTGAGAACTTGAATGTCTTTCTTTTCTTTGGTGCTATTCCTCTAGCTTAGCATTGCAAAACTGTAAAAAAGAAAAAAAATTTTCTGAAGAAGCTGGTACTGTTGCCGACGCAGGTAGAGTACCTACGACAAAAAAACAACTTCTCTCTGTCACTGAATTATTGCTTCTCACTGTTGTTAACTGATGTTAAGAAAACAACCTGGAGATTAGGCACTGATTAATGGTTTCTATTTCCCCAAAGGTGAGTTTCCCGTTTTACACTGCAATGTAGACAATCGAGCCTATGTCAGATTGTCAGTAACGCGTGACAATAGTTTCCTGGAACAAACAAGCCATGTTCCAGTATGCACATTCCACTTGCATTAATCCTGGTACTACTTTGTCTTTAAAATTTAAGTAGCATGGTTGGAAAAACAACAAAGATACCATCTGAGAAGTAAGTATATAAGGGTGCAGAATTCTTAGAAAACGGTATTGCTGACAAGGGACTGTCCCTGGGCTTCTCAGCTTTTAGGAAAGATGAGATCTTGACACCCTAAAAAGAGGATAAAGTAATCCACATGTGCTGACAAAACTCAGGAACTGAGGGTTTAACCCCTGCTGCTGCAGTGAAGAAAGCAGAAGCAGCAGATTGCTCCTGCAAGGAGCAATACCCCCTCCCGCTCTCACCCCAAAATAGTCACCATTCATGTATTTTGCCAGCCTTTTACTGAGGAGCAGCTGGATACCTGGCTGCACAGGGGATGCAAGAGTCCCTTCCAGCACAGGCATCTAGGCAGCAGGACTCTTGCCAGCCCCATTTGTGAAACAGTGGCACCCAGTGCATTCCTTAGTTCTGTGTGCCCACACAGAATAAACTGAGACAACTCACTGAAGAATTCTAAAACACAAAAACTAAAGAGCAGCAAATAAATGAAAGGAGAAAGCATAACAAATTCCTCACACACCTATACTGAGATCACCCATTTCAGGATGAAAAATAATTTTATGCAGTTCCTTAATGAAATAACAATCCCTTAATTTATAACAAGGAAACCTTCTTAAATGGTAGCAGAGCCTAGATCAATACCTTATATGTGGTTTAACACTTTACACTTTTGTTTCGGTGCCTTTTAAAGCATAACTCAGATATGAGTCCCTGATATTTGTTCTTAGAATTAATTATGTTCCTGTATTTGCTTGAATATGAGCCAGAAATGAACTACAGGCCTGATTGTCAGTAAAAAAAATATATGATCAAAGGTACATATGCCCTGTTCACTATTCCATACAGCCTTTAAATTGCTGGGGTGGGGGTTCTCGCAGGTTTTCATTTAGCTCACGCACTTTCAGCTACTGAATTAAGTGTTTGTTGATCAGTATTCTTTGCTTTCTTTTAGATTCCTATTTGCTGCCATTTTACATAGCATACTGCCTGGTCCTGACTGTGTATGAGTCAGCCCAATTATAAGAAGGTAGGTGGAGAGTCTGTGTTTGGGCCAGTTAAGGAGAATGATGGTTGGTTCCCAGTTAGTTTTGACTGGGAATAGATTATTGGGGAGCATGGGATGGGCATCCTCAGAAATGTGGTGGTGTTAATTCTAGAGGGTGCATCAGAGTGATTTTTCAAGGTGGTGTGCCCAGGAAAGAATGGTTTTACCACTGTGTTCTGATTTTGCATTTCTAGATGCTTACGTAAGATGTATTTGCTGACTTGCAAATAGAAACACTTGAGGCATTCACAGTGTATGAGTAAAACCCCTTTTTTAAACTCTAGATAAAATTCCAATTATTTTACTTTCAAAAAAGCATCTATTAATTATATCTTAAAGATTATTTATATCTTTAAAAAGAGCATACTGCAAGAGCTTGCACAAAGGATGTTAGGACAATCCCTTTTAGATAAGTGAATGAAATAGCACCCAATTAAATAACACCCAATTATCTGTACAAGCACCAATTTAGAGGAGATGCTCCAGGTCAGGCATACTGACTTTTCTGCCCACTTTGTGCTAATCACAGAAGAATACAAATGAATCTCATGCAAGGGATATGAACAAGTTTCAGTAGGTTAAGTCACAGCTATACAAGGCAATCACTGCCAAGAGGACTAGAGAATGCCATCAGAGTTCACTAGTTAGTACACTTTGACAGTAGGATACATTGTAATACAGGTATTACAAGGGCTTGTTCAGAAGGGACAAAGAGCAAAGTAGCCGGAGTGCTGTAAATTCATTTCTCTTGAATATTCCTGCATCAGACACATTGATGAAAGATGAGGTTTCAAACTGATTACACTGAGCAAATTCAAAAAGTTGTCCGATCACTGAAGTTCACATTCAAAACCAGACTTCCTGTCTTAGCTTAGCTGATTAGGAATGGAGGCCAGCATAAGTGGCTGCAGATGAATTCGGTCTAGCTTAAATGAATCATCCAAAAGACTCTTCTACACTGAAATCCTGTAGTATCTGTTTTCTCAGACAGCATGACTCAATCCTCAATTATCAGCTGGATTCTGACCTTGCCTTAGGTGGGGGCTCAAATAAAGGTGACCTGAGCCATCAGTCCTGACAACCCTGCCTTCTGTCAGGAGTTTATGGAAGCATCAGAAAAAATACTCTTTCCTTAAGGCAAATTACCACTTCCCTTGGAATTTTCAAAAATTCGTAAGCGCTTATGGAAACAGCAATACTTACATTGTGTCTGTACTGTACTGCTTTTTCTTGATAACTAGAGCATTGAAAAAGCTGTGGTGTTATGCACAAGCACAGTCAACACAGTGCAAATTGAAATTTAACTGGCATCATGTAAGGAGGAATCACTTCAAAGTTTGTATCTTTCCTGTGCAGGTGAAGAGTTAATGTTTTCACCATCTAGTTTTCCTAAGGGAGGAAAAGAAATCTAACACAAAAGATACTGTTAAATCACAATTACCTTTTCTCTGTTTGTTTGTTTGTGTATTTTGAGTTGATCCCATCTCTTCAGTGATAAAGAAGTTGGAAATGAGGAAAATGTATTGTGTTTTCTCCAGTAGTGCAGTAATGTGCTCACATTGTAGCTGTCAGGTCATTATACAGTTTCGTCATGAAATTTTAAGGCCTTTAAGAGCATTCATATTGCATTAAATAAGTTTTGGTCACTGTGCATGTGCTAGTTTCCCACAAGTTTGATCTCTATCATATATTGAAGAGGTCTGAGCATACGCCCTGACATGCTACCACTATTTTAGTTCAGAATGAAACACGTTTTGTTTTAAAAAATAATCCTGTGGACCCACCACTTTTGTCTGCCCTGCCAAGGTTTGCCAGTACTTCAGCTATACAGGGTTTGTGGGACTGTGCTATTATATTAATTTAATAATTGTGGTTTAGAAATTCCTCTTGCTTAAGTATAGAATTTTTAAACCAGACTACTTGACAGATACCCTCCACCAAGAAAAGTCACCATTATTTTCATTGGAATATTTTGGACACAATGGCAAAGTTGGCTTCTGGATAAATCAAGAAGTTAAATGACAGCCTCTTTGCCGTTTGTGAACATTGAGGCTTCAGCTGTGTGTCTCAGAGGAAGGTGGACAGAGGCTCTGCAGAGACCTGTGCTGGGGAAAGGCACTACCACACCTTCCCCACCTCCCGTTGCCCTTCCCCTCCACCTGCCAGATACTACTTCCTCCTGGGATTTCCCAGAAGGTAGCTAATCTGTATTTTAAACAGGATGAAGAATACTGGATGAGGCATAAAAACAAGCCACTCTGCTCATCCAGTTTCAGTAACTGGATGAACAGACTGGTGTGAACTTTTTCCTTTTAAAGTCCTAAGAGAGCTGACAAGAGTTTAAACAATGACAGTATGACTGTTGTAGCTGCTGAGTATAAACAATTGATCATAGATGACAGAAGTTGAAAAAGTGAGAGAGGGACAGGATGTACATCACAGCCAGCTAGTGATCTGCTGAACTGATACAAGCATACTTATGGTTCAAGTCACAGGCTGAAGGTCAAAGGTGAAGGCTTGATGGGTCTGTGACTTGATTTTCTGCTTTTATCATCCAAGGCCAGGAAGGGAATCTTGAGTCACAATAAAGCATGGTTCTGTGTTCTGTGTATGGACTAGCATGACAGGGAAACAGCTGCTTAAGTTTATCTTTCCCCCTTGCTTCAAAAAGTGAGGAGCTCTCTTAACAGCTCAAGCCAGAAACACATATTGGAATAGTAATTCTTTCAAAATTATTTTATCATACAGGAAAGATAACATAAAAGGATTAAAAATCTGGCTTCATTAAAGTCATTAGCAATGCCTCTTCTAACTTTAGAAGCTTGGAAATTTACGTGAAAGACATTAACTGCAAAAGTCTGCTTTGCTTTTGAACAGTTGCAATATACATTTACATCCCTCTAGTGTGTACCCAACACCCTCCTCCTCTTGCTGTTTCTAAGTACAAGAAACAGGAGAGACCAACAAAGCTTTAGGTATTGGAAGAGAAAATCCTGCAACAAAAAACTGCTGAACGAAGTAACAAAACAAAAGAGTGGTTGGGTTTCTCTTGATGTTCTGAATAACTATGTAGTGTTTTAAGTTTCTAAGAAAAGATATTGTATCACTAACATTAGGTTTCAAACCAAAAATATATTTTCTAACTAACACTCAACCAGAAAGCAACAAATACATATTTAAAAACAGACTTACTGAAAATTTTAGTGAGTCTTCAGTAATAGCTTGATTTAAACTATTATTAAATTTTGTAATATGGGACACAAAGAGAAAGCTAATATGGTAAGAATATTCCAGCAAGCCTCTTACCATAGAAAACTGTAGCCCCTTAATAAAACTATCTGGTGCATTAGTAAAACAGCAGACAAATGAGTAATAAACAATCTACTTGCATTTTCCAAGGTCTTTGATCAAGGACTGCAGATGAGACCATAAGTACAAATTAAGGAATAGGAAAGTAGTTCTCATATTTAAAATAACTGAAAGTCTTGATGCCAAAACAGAAAAATAAAATATCTAATGTCAATATGTGAAAAGATAACTGTGAGGTCTGTGATATCCCATGCTTCCATGTCTTTATATAGAAAGCCTGGTGCTTAATACAGTATCATCTCAAAAAGAAGACAACAGAAAAATATGTATTATTCAGACACCCAAATAATGACAGCAATGCCACTTCTGGTTCCTGCTTTATAACTCTCTTTATGGCAAATACTCACTCTTCTGTAACTATTAATCTCCGTTTAAAAAAAAGGCAAAGTAGTCCTAAATATCTGTAAGACACCAAATAATAATAATAACCTGTCAATGTTTTTTCCTCTCACTGAAAAATAGCAAGCTTTTATATCAGGATTACTCTTGTAGTGATAATAGTGATAGTTCTCCGGTAATTTGCTTTTTATATCCTGCCAATGTCCCATTCTGCTGTCTCAGCCGAGGTAAATGAGAAACTTGCCATCAACAATTTAGTTGCAACAGGTTCTAAACCTGTTCTTGCTCAAAGAGCCTCAAAAAATGCTTTAGGTTGCATCCTTTGGCTCACTTGAAGGCATTTTTCTCTAGTTAGCCTCTAGGTCAGAAATTAACTGCTGCTGCCTCTCTTCCTTACCCAAGGTAGGACTTGGCCTACTTTCCAATGTGCCCTTTATGAACCTACAGTCTCCTGTCCTTACCCTGCTACACAATTAGTCAAGAGGAAAGAGACATTACCTAACTCTGATAGGGGGTGGTGGCATGTGTGTTATCTGAATTTGCTTGTGAAAGTACTGAACAGCTTTTGATAGCTCTGGGGAGGTATGTTGTAAACTCTCCATAATGAATACTTGTAGACATGAATGTTTGTGCATACCTTCACTATAAGAACAAGTTGAAGCCTGCACCATTTATATTGTCTTACTTTTCAGAATTGCACCTCTCTGAGACTCTTCTCCTGAAGAAGATTTTATGTGATCACTGCATAAATTGGTAGAGTTCACAGATAAGCATTGTGACACATTTTTTGGAGGAAGCTGGAAATGACAAACAACTTACACTTTATTCTCAATTGGAAAAGCATGTGTTTGATTTTAAAGAGAATTCTTCTGTGAGATCCATTTAATGCAAATTATATTTGAAATAAGAGAGAAATCAGTACTTCAGATAATTATGCTGTTTTCTTCAGGAGGAAAGTAATCTCTCCCACAGAGAACCCTGAGCAAGCCTGATACTGCAATATTTATGGCTGTGGTAAGTCTACATTTAGAACTGTCATGAGTTATGAGGCTGAAAACAAAAGTCAAGTGATGTTTATCCAAGAATGTATTGATACATACAATAACTTCTTTGTCCTATACCTTTGCCTTTTACTTATGAAAAATTAAATTTCCGTAACTTGTGGAAGTGAATGTAAAAGCGTAACTTAAGGTCTCAACCTTGCCAGCAACTCTGTGTGAGAAGCCCTAACTAATGAAACCCCCCTGCTGAATCTCTAGGGTGTGTACATGGTGGGGTTTTGGGGGGAGCAGCAAGAGTCTGGAGAGAACAAGC
The DNA here is from genome assembly GCA_013398175.1 of Climacteris rufus. Classification (NCBI taxonomy): domain Eukaryota; kingdom Metazoa; phylum Chordata; class Aves; order Passeriformes; family Climacteridae; genus Climacteris; species Climacteris rufus. The sequence goes on from VZRZ01005378.1 coordinate 316,023, forward strand.
TCCTTTAAAGTCTCAAGTTAAAGGAAGAGATAGTAAACATGCCTTTTATCCCTACACTTTTCAGAGTCCAGTAAAGAGTTCAATGGCAAGTACAATGCCCACCATCAGGTTCACTATAAGACTCCAGGTTTAATGAAGAGCTCAGGATGCACAAAGGAAAATTTCAGACAGTATCTTTTATGAGACCAGCTGACATAATTGGAAGTAGACCAGCCTTGAAACACACCAGCCCTCCTTAAGTCTATTATGCAAGCAGAACCTTTTCCACATTGTACAGTCTTACAGCTATTTTGGGTGGTAATTTACTTGTGTTAATCAGTTACACAGTTTACCCAATTATGTGACACTCATAAGACCGACCTGTAGGCAGACACAACATTCATGTTAGACAGGGATTTACAGTTTAAGATGTGGTGCTTGTGGAAGGGGCTTTGCAGTCTTAAAAACCTTTCATTTAATATGGTACTAAGATTGTGGCATATCCAGAACCCAAAATCTTCATCACATTTGGCAGTGATGCCCGATTATTCAGTATAGGCTACTGAATCACCAAAACCACTTCCTGCAGCAGACTTTCTGTAAATCTCTTATCCAAGTGCTGACCAAGCCCAGCCCTGCTCAGCTGTATGAAATCACAGCCTAAGGTGGTGTGACTGCAAGCACAAACAGCATACATCTGCCATTTCAGCTCAGTTGGTTGTCTTTTTCAGAAGACAGCCTTCCTGTCAAGCCTGTCATAAGATGCAGTCTTACAGGAAGGGCCACCTTCCTGTAGCAAAATAATCTGACTCTATTCAAATATACATTTTCATATTCTGGTCAATGGTGAAAACACTGCCTATGCTACACAGTGCTGGTGGAATTTGATGGTAACATCCTGTTCTGAACACTGGTTGTCTAGTAGCTATTACTAAAATAGGTAAGAGATGATCTTAAAAATGATAAACGATACCACTGTGGGATCATTTTATGAACAAACACAGCTTTCTAGAATTAGTCAGAGCCTTTGACAACATTCAATATAGCAAATCTTTTCAAGCCCAAGTGTTTAAATTTAGGTGCCTAAACCAAAAATAAGCACAGGTTTAGCAGATTGATTGTATGTACCCATGATCACATTTCCAGAAGAGTTAGACTTTTACAGGTCTTAGTGATTTTACTGAACATCTCTGACAATCACAGCAGGAGATCTGAAAAGTATAGCCTGTATTTGTACCTGAAAAAAAGAAATAGAATAAGTTTACATAGATGCAGGCTTCTGTCAGGGCATATCCTGATCTCTGCCTAGAGCCTGAATAACTATGCAATCTGCAGGGCTGCTGTGCAAGTATTCTTGCCCCACAGCCACGAACAAGAAGCAGCGCAGCTGCTGTTGCAGCCCGTGTGCTATTGTAACAGGGCAGCTGCTGTAGTTCCTCACAATTATGGAAGCATGTCCCGTACATGCCATGTTCTCTGACCTGTTTCACCTTGAAATATGCTGTGCAGTAATTCAGGGTCAGCTTGCACAGACGTAGGGCTCCACCAGAGTCACAAGGTAGATATTCCACGGGCAAGTTCCCAGCCTCCCATCTCTCATGTGGTAACAAAGACACGTTGAATCCTACATATACAGTAAATAAAATTTGCACTGGAAATAAATCTGAATTAGTGCATAATTTCAGGGGGTTTTAGCTGGTGACACTAAAGATTTGGTGTTATTTCATTATAATAAATCTGTACGGTTAGTGTTATAAAAAGAAGGCATTTTCTATCCTGCTTCTCTTTGCACTTACGCGGGGCAGACCTCTAGCCCAGTTCATCTGCATATAAAATGAACTCAAATTTATAACAATAAGATCTTGCTACACTTAACAAGGCTGTATCACTCCCCCACCCCTTGGTAAATTATTTTGCTGGAGGCTACATCATTCTCTCTGAGCAGTATGCTGGGAGTTGACAGAGGCGTGAATAATTGGCGGCGCAGCAGCCTCGCCAGCCGAGCTGAGCTGCAGCATGTTGGGCCCGCCTTTGCTGCAGACTGGTTGGGCAGGTTCCTGGGCGCCCCGGGAACCGGTCTGGCGGGCCTGTTATGCCAACAAATTCTGGTATGATTCCATGCTCTCCAGAATGCAGAAACCTGCCCGGCCAGTTAAATGAAAGGCATATTAGGTTATCCATTGCACATTGTATATATCTTAGGTGCAGCAGATCTCCTCTCGGCATTCTCTAGTGTGGTCCACAGTGGCTTCCTCATCTCACTTACACTTGAGGTTTATAGCTGGAGGGGAAGTCAATAGTAAATATTTATCACCCCGATCAAGAACAGAACTTTTCACAATTCAAACAGAAGGGTGAGTTTTGAAAATCTTTCTTTCAAATTAATTTAAGATAACCTTAAACAAAAAAATTTCTCTGATGCTTGAAGTGGTATAGTGGCTATCTCCTTAACGTGTCTCAGTACTGCCAGTCCTATGGTGCTTGTTGACAGGATTGTTCTAATTGCAGCTGTTTGACATTTCTGTGTGCAGCTCAACATCGTCTGCTCTATCTGCAAGAGTATTTACTGGAGAGACAGTTCAATGAACCTAGCATGGGAGTGAGAGAGAGAAACTCCACTGCCAATGACTTAGTATTTTGAGCAGTTGTCTTAAGTATTGCTTATTGGTCTTCTCTTTTATACAGTGTTTTTATAATCCCTGTCACATAACAGCAACGTTGTGATAAGGCATAGTGCCATCACAGTAAGATGTGGGGTTACTAATTCTTGCCAGACGAACTTTTTTAATTGTTCAATTTTATGGAGTGAGCTACTTAAGCCTAGATTTAGACATTCAGAATTAGCTTCATGGTAAGGTAGGAAACTTACTTGTCATTCTTACTGCTTTCTTTCTGCACACTTATTAGAAATGTACCTGTTTAGAATGAGTAACGGTGGTGGTAATGGTAATAAAAAACAGCCCTAGTCATAAAGAGTAGGCTGACCTGAAAGTTGTACCTGTATCTGCAGCTGAATCCATTCACAGGTTCTGTGTCAAATAAGAAAAATTAAACAGTGTGAAAACAAAAGCTGTGGAATCTGGTAACTGATTAACTACCGGAGCACAGAAGTACTTGCTGAGCTGAATAGAAAGGAATGAAGACAGGTTTTGTCATGCCTGTTAGGACAAAATAACTTTAACTGAAGTAAATGTGAATCTTCTCGACATCTGTGTAGCTACATCTTTGAAAACCCTCACATAGCTACTTCCATCTCTCAGGAAATCTCAATTTTGTCTGTCTTTAAGTGAAACACTTACTGTTCTCTTTCATGATGTGAAAAAAGCCCCAAATCAGAATCAGCGGATACAAACCAATAGATACAAAATATCTATATAGGATTATGTAAGACTTTATGGTAGTCACACAACAAAAGCTTCAATTATGTTTACTGCCAGCTATTTTGAGGTTGATGCTAAAATGAATATTATTCTTTCGTAGAGTGCCAAGAAAAAAGCCTCCTGAGCATCTTAAAAAAAAAAAAACAATGATTTAATGAATTGAGATCACCTTCTCATTAGCAGCATTGTACTTGTGTGTAAAATTTTTTCTTCAAAGTGTGGCTAAACAGAAAAGAACATAGGGAAAGCTTTGTATTCTCACAGAAGCTAATAATATTCATCAGGAAAAATAGTTTAATTTTCTTATATTCTCTGTTGAGTCTGCTATCAAATACATAAGGAAAACCTGCTAAGGGATAAACCATTTTCCAAAGAAAAATTATAGCTGTTTGCACTCTATGGTTTGCACAGGAGCTCTGTGTAGAGCCTATAAAATGCTACAAGAGAGCTTTGATTTCTAAAGCGATAGGATTTTAACCCAGAACATGTTTAAAATTCACACTAAATAAACCACTTTTTCAAAATACTGCTTGCCATCCTCACTCTCTCCAGTTTATGTGTTCTTTTTATTGGGGTTTTCCTCAGCTGCCTTTTTTTTAGGGGGCTAAAAGAGCAGAGGCTGTTGTTTGGGGACTTTGTTTTTTTTTTCTCAAATGGTAAAGTATTATTTCCTGTACACTGTTTCTTTTCTGTCCCTGAATCAATGTTGTTCACTACAGCAAAAGGTAGGTGGCATGACTTTGTGCACAGATCTGTAAACTTTTATTTCATCCTTACTCTTCCAAAACTGAGATATGCATAACTACTTGAACTGGTTATGTTAACCTGAGAAACATCAGTAGGAGCAAAACATTTCCACATGCAGCTAACACAAATAAGTGCTGCTGCTTAGAGCCTGAAGACCAGGAACACTGCACTGCATCCCTCAGGTTGCTTTTTTTTTTTTTTTTTAACCTCCATCAAGATTTTCTAAGAGACCTGAGACCTGAGTGTTTCAGTTGAGTAAGTCCTGGCTGTTTCTGACTACAGATGAGGAGGAGTGAAAGCACTTCAAAGAAGAGGGTTCCTTAAAATGAACAGTGTTACTGGCATCAGGGAATTTGATCTTGGCTCATTTTCAAAAGCGGCTATGCAAGCTGTTTGAGAAGAATCAAATTCAGCTAGCAGGGGTGCTGTAGTGGCTCCTCCCTATTTTTCCAGAGAAAGCAGCTACCTGTGCCAGACAGCAGCGGTGTTGTCTGTTGTCTGTTGTCTGTGTGCCCTCCCAGCTGTAAGAAAACATCCCATTCAGAGGACTGCCAGCTCCTACACTCCCAGTTCAAATCCCATTTAGGTAGCAGCTGAACTGTGCCCCATACTCTTATTTGCTGCATCTGAAGTTGGGCTCCTTTGATGTCCTTATTGGCAATTGTAGCACAAGTTTATTAAACGAACATGACTAGAGAGTTAAACAATATATTTATCCCTCGGCTGCAGATCTCCAAGTTGAGTAGGTTGTGAACACACTGGCCATGTATGTGTATGTGAGATCCATTAAATGTGATGCAAATACATGAGGACCTCACTAGTTTATTTTAGACATACACACACATATATATGCGCAAAGAGTGAAGTAGTGCTTACCCTTGTGCTTAGAGCAAATAAAATATTTAAACTGGACGTCCCATTGTAATTCAAAGCTGATTTTAACCTTCACAGCTAAATTTAAAGTAATAGAAGCAATAAAATGTAAGCTTTCTGCTAATCTCTTTTAGCCCTACTCTGTATGAATATGAAGCAAACTAGGTCACCTGCTGCTACCTGAATGGTTAGAAACACTGATGCAGCCTCTGGACTACCCCTCAAAAAGGGGGGGGGGTGTGTGTGTGAATTAAAGGCTATTTTTTATTTTATCTGTGCTGCAACATTGCAGTACTCTTGCAATAGAAATTCAGTCATTAGTTGATATGCTGGTAAATAGTTCAGTCATCAAGAACAAAGGTATTACCACTAAACTGTAGCTGAAAATCAACAGCTCCACATAATTTTATAAGATTAAACATTTCAGACCATCCAGGTCTAGAATGGACTAGGAAAAACAATACTCCCTTTTTACAGAACAGCTCATGGATAAATGTTCTGTCACCTAATTTAATGTGCCATAGTAAGGTTATTTTGAAATCTGGACATGAGCCATGACACCACAGGAAGTTTCGTATCTGTTCAAGCGCAGCAACGGTGAAGAATTTTTCCCACAGTTTTATTGTCTAGGTGTGTGTGTTTATTCTCACGAGGTGAATGAGATGCAATTCCAGTTAGGCTAGTCAGCTTAAGACATCCAGTATGAGTGAATGTGGAATATCAGACTCTCCAGTAGTTTTCTAGCACATTCAATGAGCCAGGAATCTAATCAGTGGCCAACTATGTGATTATGGGATACATAAAATCAAATAAATCTGGAAGGGAGATAAAAGTAAAGTTCAACCGTTGGTGTTAATCCATTTTCACTTACTGTTGAGCAGATAAGGATAACACTGCAGAGATCAGTGGATTTATACTGCTGTAAAGTTCAACATGAGAGAATATGAAAACAAACAGCTCACACTGTTTATTGGGGAATAAAAGGGATGACATAATCATTTGCCAGAGTGCTTCCTATAAATAGTAAGAAAGGTACAGTTTATGGTAAAATATCTAATCAATCAGCAAGAGGGCTATTTTATTGCTGCTTATCAGACCTGTGCATATATTTAAGACATCTGTTTCTCTTAACTCTCAGGAAATTATTATTTGCCTACATCACAAACGTTTAGATTACAGAAGTTTCAAAAGTAAAATAAAAAGCTGCCAACAAACATTATTTAGAAAGACAGGAGCATCTATCACAACCTATTATGACATACAACAGCTACTTCCAAAATACACAGTTAATTTTAGTTCCACCATATGTGTACTGATCTGATAATGGATCAAGCTTACAATGTAAGTAATCTGCTGTTGAGCTCCTGAACACTAAATTTATTTTATTTAAGTTGAAAAATAAGTGGTTAAACAATGATGAGAAATGAGCAGAAAAGTTAGGTACAACATTTTTTCAAAATACTTCAGAATTCATGGTACATATTTGTTGGAAAACCAGAGTATTTTCAGCAACGGTGAACAACACATTTGAAGCCTGAATCATGGGTCATCTTGGACTTCTGTCTACCAGTATTTCAAAATATCTCAAAAATATTGAAATAGCATTTCAGATCCAGATTTCAGATTTAGATTAGATTTCAGTAGATTTCAGTTTTATTTATGCTGTAGCTCCTTATTTATGATACTTTCTTAAGACTTGAGTGATCTGAATAATGCAACAAGAGTAAGATGGAACAGGTACTAACAATTATGAAATACCTGAACACCTAAATTTTTACATATTGCTATTAACATTCTAGAAAGTATATGTTTGCAGCATTGGCCCTTGCAAAGTGATCACCATTGTGTCTTCCAGTCTTGCCACTGAACTGTCTTTGCAAGAGTTCCTATGCATACAAAAATGGTCCAGTGGAATCATGTGAAGGCAGAATAATAATAGTGAAAACCTGTGTTTTGTTTCTGTTTCATCACTAAGAATTACTTAAAATCAAGGGGTTTATCTCACTGAAGAGAGCAGGGTTGGTCCCAATGAATGAAGGAATATTGATCTGCAAATTGGGCAAAAAAAAATAACATTGAGAAGTGACAAAAATGTTCAGCAGCCTTATGTTGTATTAATCATAAGTGCCTACTGGTTTCCATACTCACATAAAACATCAAAATATGCCCAAGGCTGCTCTACTGTACACTAAAATGACAAGCCATGGAAACTCAAGATCAAGAAGGCAAGGGGGAAGCACTACAAATACTTCTGTGTGTAACCAGCAGATTACAAATCCTGCAGCACAGACATTTAACAGCACAGCCTTAAATACTAGCTAGGCCACTTCTGGCACAATTGTACATCCTGATGATCCTCTTTACATCCAAACCAGCAAGAACTTCTTTCAGGGAGGCAGGGGCAGCATTTATTTCAATGCAGGTTCTCACACACATCCTTGCTTTTCCACAGTGTTCTGTGCCTGCTGCCACACAGAACTGTGGCACCAGCCAGGGCTTGGCTTGTCCCCTTGGCTTTCTTCTGGCAGCTTTCTGTGGAAACCCCAAGTACCAGGCCAGAGGAGAGGGCTGGGACAGCGCCTGGTGACCTTGATGAATGAAATGGGCCAAGGTGTGCCCAGGCGGCCAAGAAGGCCAATGGCATTTTGGCCTGCGTGAGAAACAGTGACGCCAGCAGGACCAGGGCAGTGATTGTGCCACTGGTGAGGCTGCTCCTCGAGTCCTGTGTTCAGTTCTGGGTCCCTCACTTCAGGGAGGACACTGAAGTGCTGGAGCGTGTCCAGAGAAGAGCAGCAAAGCTGGCGAAGGGTCTGGAGCACAAGTTCTGTGGGGAGCTGCTAAGGGAACTGCGGGTGTTTAGCCTGGAGGAGGCTCAGGTGTTGAGGCTGGAGCAGGGTCTCTACAACCACCTGAAAGGAGGCTGTAGCCAGGCTGGGTTTGGTCTCTTCTCCCAAGCAACAAGTTACAGGACAAAAAATGGCCTCAGCTCGTGCCTGAAGGGGTTTAGGTTGGACACTAGGAACAGTTTTTTCACAGAGGGGTGATTAGACATTGGAATGGGCTGCACACGGAGGTGGCGGCGTTACCGTCCCTGGAAGCGTTTAAGGAAAGACTGGACATGGCACTTTGTGCCATGGACCCGCAGACACAGCGGTATTCGGCCAAAGGTTGGACCCGGTGATCTCAGAGGTGATCTCCAACCTACGTGACCCTCGGATTCTCTAACTCTGTCATTCCCGCCCTCTGAACCCGGAGGCTGCCGGGCCACCACCCGAGGGGCCGAGGAGGGCACTGACCCTCGCTTGCCGCTCTCTCGCGAGAGCAGCGCGGAAGCCTCGCGAGAGCTGCGCGCGCCCCGCCTCCCTGGGCAGGGAAGGCGCTCGCTCCGGCTTTTCCTTTTTTCNGAGCTGCTGGGAGCCAACCAGGTAACGGCGCGCGCTCTCCTCATCCTCCGCCGGGGAGCGACCGCGAGCGCCGCTCCCGCCCCGCCCCGGGGACGGGCCCGCCACAGCCCCTGCGGCCCCGCGGCCCCGCCGGCGCCTTCTCGCCACTGTCCCGCCTTCCCGAGGGAGCCCCGTTCTCTCCGTGTGGGAGGCTCCTGGCCGCTCGGGAGAAGCGGCGCGTGGGACATGCCATACCGCTCCTCTGCCGTCCCGGCTGCTGAGTGTGCCCCAAGCCTGGCGGGAAGCTCCCAGGTGTTGGTCATGGCGGGATTTCCCAGAGCATCCCGGCGTGTCTTTCGAGTGAGTTTTCTGTGCGGTGTTCGTGCAAGAGGGAGAGGAGAATAAAATTCACCGCCGGGAGGTACAGGAGAGTTGGCTTTGTAGGAGCAGCCGGTGCTCAGGGTTTTTGGTGGGGCTCAAGACGCCGTGTGCTCCCCAGAATCCCGGAGGGGCGCTGTGTTCCCGGCGGAGAGGTATCGGCACCGATAAGCAGCCTCGGCGCGTTATCGGTGCTGATGGATTGCTGCAGGCAATCACTGATAAAGCCTTGCGAGGTCTTACGGTGCCGGCGGGAGTTGTTTTGTGGAAGAAGAGGGAAAAGGGCGTTTTTAGGTGGTTCTGTGAAAGTGTCAGTGGGCAGGATAGCAGCAAAGCAGGACATCCGGCAGAGGGGCAGGCATTGTGCTTCCATTCCCCCCTCAAGCAGCTTCCAGTTCTGTCCCGGGCTGCAAATGTCCGTACATCCAGCTCTTTTTTTCCCTAAGGACTGGAAAGCCCTTTCTTAGAACTGGAGACGAAGCCATCGCTTTTGCACCGCTGTCCGGGCCTGTCAAAGGCTCGACTTGAACAAGCCCTGTATTTTAAGGCAGGTTGAACACCTGTGGAAAGCAATGTGTCATTTTGGGATCTTGAAGCAGGTGAAGCTTGGGGAAATGCGTTGCTTTATTTTTTCCTGTTTGCATTCGGTTGATATACTAATAATCTGCAGAAGCTCTGAGCGAGTTTTGTGCATTTTTTTTTTTTATTACAGTCATCTTGGGGAAAAACAAACACTATGGACAACATTTACTGTCTAGAGTCAGATGACCTTTCTGTGGAAGTGAGTCATTTGGCATACTTAAATCTCAAACAGTGAGTGGAATCAAGTTTGTGGTTTTCACTGCCTAGCACTTGGTAGAGAAAAAGATTGATCCCGAAACTTCTGTTGAAGGTAGAAAATCAAGAGTTTAAAAGGCATCCCTTAATGTCATTAGGCAATAGGTTCCACAAAGAAGCATTGTGAGATGGCTTAATGTGGCTGCACACAAAGTGGAGCATTTCAGCTACAAAGATGCAAGCAAATAAATATTCAACTTCCATTGAAGAATTGTAGGCATTGCTAATTTGTAAAGGCAATTTCGTTTTCTATTAAGGACTTCTCAGAAGATAACATTGGCTAACTTGCAACCAAATACTGAAACAGGCACTGAATTTTCTAGGGACAGAGCATGTTAAAGTGGAGCTGTTGGCTTCATTACTGTAACATTTAAGGATCCTTATACTATAGAAAACATGCAGTTCAAGTGTTTCTGTTGAGAATAATGTTTTGTTCCATTATTTTTAGTCCATTGTAAAGACAGCCAGACTGAAAGAAAAGTGACCTGCTTAAGACAGTACACAGAGATGTGAAAAAGGAGAGCAGACCCAAAGCCTCCAGGCCCTACCCTTGGTTATTGACCACTGGGATGAACATTTTCTCGTGGTGAATCTGGGGGACCAGCTAAACCAGGAGCTGCATTCAGATACTCTTAAGTTGTTTGAAGGCTCTGAAGATAGGAAAAGCAGCTTCTTGACTCATTGTAGACCTTGTATCATCTGAACTACAACGGTATCTTGTGCCTCAAAAATTGAAAGCAAATTGTTCCTTCTGTTTGGCAATGTGCTTGCTCAGGATGCTAGTTTAGGAATAGTACAAAATAACTAACTTTCTTTTTTTTTCTTACTGCATTTTGTATTACAAAGTCACAGATGGCTATGTCCATCTGGTAATGACAGTCCCTGTTCAAAAGTGTGTGTTTAAAATTGACTGCATGAAAATGGGGGAAACTGAAAATGTCCAGTTCCACACAGAGGGAACTGAAGGACAGAGATTACAGGAGTATGTCGATATTGGACACTCAGTGCCAATAGAACTGAATCTTACCTTGGCTCAGATCCAGATCTCAGTACCATACTTCCCCTGTAATTTGCCTGGGGGCATCATCTGTGCTAAGAAACACTTCAAAACAAGTGAGAATTATGGGTAAGATTATCCTGAGTTGTGCAGGCAGTCAAACTTTTTAAAACAGAGCTATCTGACTTTGATAGTTCTCCTCAAATATTAATGTTTTGGAGATTTATAAATTTTGAGGTTGCTTTCCAATCTTTTTCTCATCAAGGAGTGGAAATCGTTTCAATGTAGAATTATGAGGACATCAAGGGGACATGAGCTTTGCTTTGCAAAAGGGTGTCATTGAATCCAGATTTATATAAAGGATGTATTTAGACAAATACTTCTGATAAAACTTTTGACAAATACTTTTGCTGACATCCAGATTTCGGCAGTATGGGTTACTTTTGGAAAACGGGAGTTCTGTTGAACTGTGTCTTTTCATAGGAAAAGAATAAAGGCTCCTAAGTATCTTAGTATAATTTTAAGTTGATAGTTTTTTAAGAGGAGGAAAATTCTGTTAGTTTGTAATTACCTGCAGCAGAATATTTAGCATCATCCATGCTTCCAGCGTGACTGTCACTGTAAAAGTATATAAATATGTATCCTCAGCAAGGGTAGTAAGCTTTGTATTTCATCCATGGCTACAAGTTATGCTCTGATAAATGCAAATGTAAGTGTTGTCATTCTGTTGTTGCAGACATACACCTGTCTCCAGAAACAGTTTCATAACTATGTAATGTAAAATACAAAGTTTGAGAGTGAGCCAGTTCTGCAAATAAGTCAAAGAAGCTGGGAGCAGAAAAAAGCAAGATGAATGCATCTGGAGGAAGCTGTGGGAGCCCTAGTTCTGCAGAACCCGCAGGAGATTTCTTCAAGGAACTGTGGTCCAAACTGAAAGAATGTCATGATAAAGAAGTGCAAGGTAAATCCTTAAAGTCTGGATCCTCAAATTTAAGTTGGAGTTTGTCAGTTCTCACAGGAAAGCTTTGAACCAAAATACTCTGCATGGAACTAAATAGATTTTTAATGTCTTAAGTTATGCAGAAAGTTGGAATGGGTGGTGACAAATGATCCTTACAGATTGACCACCTAAGCCTGGTTTAACAGGATTAATCAACAAGTATAAATGATTAGCTAGGTCAGTGAAGAAAAAGTAACACAAGGTTACATGGAATCTGTGCTTGCTTCTGAAATATTTGTTGCTTTACCTTTAATGGATTATGATTCAAAGTTTCCAAACCATGTTATTCAATGGATATTTTTTCTTTTGCCTTTGACTTTAGTCACTTCAGATACGTTAAAATTATTTGCATTATTTCCCTTAACTTGTGCAAAAATGCACTGCAGATTATAGTTAATGAAGTGAAAATTATTTCTTCAGATTCTAGTGTTCTAAATTTTCTCAGCGGAATTTATAGTATTTTTATAATATGCTTATTCTCACATTATGTGACCTGTGATAACAATTTTACTACAGATTGTTAGGGTCTGTTCATTCTTCAGAAGTTCAGGAAAGATCAATTATTGCACCATATATATTGTTACTGTAGTATTGCTTTACAAGCAGTATTCATAACGTATTTTTGCTAAAAACATTACATAAGAAGTTAACATTTTGTTCTGCTAATCTAAAGTCACATGATCCATTCTTTTGAATGGAGTTAGAACAGTATTAGACTGTATTTCTTATGCATGAAATAGTATTTATATTAGGCTGGAATAAAAGTGGGTGAGATTTTGTGAATTAAGAGCTTTAGTCATGCAAGGGGATCTTTACCCAGACCCTTTCAGTGACCTTGGTTCTTTCTGCCAGCCTCAAAATAGTTTCAGCTCCATCCATTTAGGTCCAGTTGTACCATCACTTCTTCATTTCAGAAAGTCAGATTATTTTATAATTATAGATGTTACATACCTCCCACTGAAAGTCTGGATTCAATCATTTGCAGCACTGGTCCATGACACTTTATTGTTAGTTATTAAAAAAAAAAGTAAGCAACCAGAAAGCACTTATCAATATGGCAACTGAAAGGAAAAATATAGCAGGCAGTTGCATTTTCTTATATTAACATATGCAATATGATTTTAGATTGTGCTCCAAAACACACAAAAAATTTGCTTTTTTTAATAATTTTTTTTAAATTGTTGATGGTTCTTTTCGGAGGGGGTGTGATGTCAACCACAGATAAATGTGGAAGTACTGGCAGAGTGGGATCTGGCAATCTATGGCATGTCTGAACAACAAAAACTTAACAAACAAAAGTGACCCTTTCTCTAGTTTCTTGGGATGTGCAGCACGTGATTTTCAAGTTTTGGTTTTCTTTATGCAAGCAAGAGACTCTTTAGAATGCATGCAGGGTGTGGCCAGGTAATTTTGCCACCAGGCAGTCTTTTTCATGCCTAGCCCTTTGTCAGTATGTCCCACACCGTGTTAGGTAAAATTAGGTCTTCCATGATAACATCAAAGACATGCCTGAAGGATAGTTAATTTTTCCAGAAGGTGGGGATCCTCTTATAGAAAATGGTCCTGGAAGATATTTTAGAAACATCAAACACAGACTTGCCTGGACTTTGCTTGTTTCTGAAGTCTATAAATAAGAATTAAAATTGACTCATGAGTTTCCAATCTAAATGTCAGCAAAAATTATTTTAAAGGTGGTGGAAGGTGGATTAAGAGAAACTTAGTAGTTGTTGAAAAAGCTTTTTTCAATGTACTAAATGATGAAATGGTGGAATTCTTATTATTTATTAAAAATCTGTGAGAAGTAGGGTTTATGACACATGAACTTTACATGGTCCAACATGTTATACAAGTTGTATCTAGAGAACGTAGACTAAAAAATGCTCAAAATTCATACAGTTTGAAATGGATTTTATTGAATTTTGAATATTGCTACATGGTAAAGGTTTTGTTTTTCCACCATTATCTAAAGAAATCCAGCTTTTTATTCTTCTAAACTGATGATTTGTAAAACATTCCAAATTTGGCCTTTTTCAGACAAAACAGCTATCATTTAACTTAAATTCATGATGAGACAATGGGTAGGACACCTACATCCCAGTTGCTAGAGATGTTGGGCATAACAGTTGACTTTTCATGGAGTTCAGAAGTGCTCAGCAGCTCAGAATAATGGCCATTAAACCTCTATTTGCTTCTATTTCCTATCTGTAGAATGTATGGGATACTTGCATAGTGCCCCCAAAATTGAAAGGAATTTAGTAATACTCTTTGTAAACTGATTCATTTCTATGGGTGTTAATTCTTACCTCAAAGTAATAATATAGATGTTTGCTGCATGTGAATCTTATCAAGATGGTTTCTGAAGATTAATTCAAATCTAAAGCTCTGTATTAAAAATACATGTCAGCATAGAAATGTGAGCAGTGTTTTATGTGCAAGAAATAGCCTACTTTATTTCAATTATTGCTTGCCTCTGAAAAGCAGAAGATATCAATAGAGAAAAAATCGTAGTCATAGATGCAGAGAAACTTATGAGGAAAACAACCTCATTGATAGATTGCTGTAGGGAAGGAAATGGCTGGAAGTTCCTCAAAAGTAAATAATTATAGAAAACAGAGCTGGAAGGGATTTTAGAAGGTCATCTAGTCCATCTCTATACCCTTAAGGTAGGATTATGTCATTGCTGACAGAAGCTTGTCCAACCTGTTTCAAGAAGACTTCAGTGATAAAGATTCTGCAGTCTTCCCAGGCACTGTCAGTTTTAAGGAAGTGCATTTAATGCATTTGAAAATTCATCAGAACAGAAATTATCGCAGCCATTAATTGAAATATTACAGCTATGTAGTCTAATCAGTAGCAAGTTTCATAAAATAGTGTTGTGTGTTGAATTAATCTGCCTAATGATAGTTTAAAGAAGGTTTCCATCTTTTTAATGGATAGAGGGTGTCATTTTACTAAGACACTTAAGACCTTTTAGGTAATGTAGATTTATGTAGTCTGCAGCTTGTCTATTCCATAGAAATATTATATGAAAGATAAAATTGAGTTGGGAAGGGACACAGTGTAGTTCCACATAGTTTCATATGCTCACTCTGTTGAATAAGGAAACCTGGAAAAGCAAAGCTCCTTAAATGTGCTTGCTTAAAAACTCTCAATGCTCTGGAAAGGCAAAAGGAAGAGATTACAGCAGATGCAGTAATTCAATGCTCTTGGATAAATGTAACAGACTGGTTTCCTGCCTTCTCATTGCAGTCATTTGAACTAAGAAAAAATGCAACCTTTAAGTAACCAGTTTAGTTCCTCCTGAATTCAGGTGAGAGGGGAGATAGTGTTACCTGGAGCACAGTACTGGGCCTTTTGAGCCCTGCCTCTTCAACTGGTCTCTCAGGTTGCCAAAGTTACAATCCTAAATACTTGCTGAACAGACTACCTGTTCATACAGGAGATGCATTGTTGTGCAGCTTCATTCCTTCCGATGGGCGTGGAGCAGCATGAAAGCACACTTTATGGGGCTTCTAATTGCAGATGCCTAATTGACTTGATGAATAGCAACTACTTAAAAAAATAAACCCTCTTTCTGGGCTGATCTGCATGATAGAACATAACATCTCACAGGTGCTGAACACTTGGAGGTAAAAGAAATCTTGCTGTATTTCCTAAGAATTTTTTTTTTAAGTAGTCTCTGCATTTTTGTCTCATTGTCTCCCTGGCATCTTGCAGCAAGCCTGGGTTCACTGAGTCTGTGGCTGGCTTGACATTTTAAGTGGCCTGAAGAGTGAACCTTCTCAAGCAAAAAATTTTGCCCTTTGAGCTGTTCCCAGCCGAGTGTGGTAGGGGAGGAAAAAAAAGTGTTAGCTGCCTTAACCTATATTTGCTGTAGTAAGAGGTAATATCAGCTATGTATTTCGGCTTTAATTCAAAATTGTCTGAAGTTTTCTTACTAGTGTTCTGGTTTTAAAAGTTTGTCCTACTGTCCTAAATGCATAATGCTTGTGCAAGAGAGCTTACAAGACATGTTCCACCTGAAGCTGATAACAACCTTTCATAAGTAGAAGAAAATAATGGTGCTAGGAAAAAAATGTTATTTTCTGATGTGATATGAAAATTTCTGTTGTATTTCTATGTAAGAAATTGTTCTGTCATTGGGGTCTGATTATTTCTAACTGTTTACTTGGAATAGGAATGGCCAGCCTGTGTGTGGGTAGCACCCCATAAATTTCCATAGCACTGCACCCCACTTGTTAAACCATGCTGTACTTAACTCTCTGTATCTTCCTGCCTCTGTGCACATACAAATGCACCCAAGACTTTGCAAGCAGATGGGCTGGACAGTGTTCTGTCCCCTGGGCTGTCAGCTGGCCACTCCTGCTGGGAATATCAGTTGTATCTGCAAAGCTCTCTACTTCTGCACAAAATATGTTTAGGAGCATGGAACTCTTAGTGGGAGAAGGGCCACAAGTGAAATATCATTCCTGAGTTCACCTTCAGATCTTCCAAAGCAGCTTTGCCTGAGAGTCTGGTAGCACATCTCCAATGGAGTATGTTGTCCTTCTGTGCTCTAAAGCCTCGAATCACATAGTTTTGAAGTTTCCTTTATGCATATACACTGTAATGCATTTCTCAGTTTAGTGGTTGGATTCTTCATGTCCAGTGTAGTATTATGGATTTATGTGCACACAGAACGTATTTTATGTTACTTAGGTGGGCACAGTCGATGAAAATATATTGACAGTGCTCACTGTTCATGTGTGGTTATTTTACAAAGGTGTTTTTATACCTGCATAAATGGAAATCTGTGTGTTTGTGTAAGAAGTCCTTATTTCTTGGAGATCACAATGAATATATTTCTTTCCAAGATCCTGTAGAACACACTCAAAAAATCCAGAACGAACCATATTCTCTCCAGATTAGTGACATTTTTTATCTCTTTGCAGCTATCAGTGGCAAAAGGAGAGTTAACTTAGTGTTTCACTCATTTTTTTAAAATCGCAATTTTATAATGTGTATTTTCTTCTTTCTGCTTTTCAGGCTTACAGCTGAAAATATCAAAGTTGAAAAAGGAAAGATGCTTGTAAGTATTCATCCTAATGATCTAATTTATTAAAGGAGGGTCAGAGTCCATTAAGGAGCTGCAGCTCCTGTAAGATCAGTTAAGGTTTCGTGGCTTCTTCCTTCAGATGTGTACAAAACTCTGCTCACTTGAATAATTCATTTGAAGTCACCTGAAGATGTACAGAACTCCTTACAGGGTGTGTAACGTGGACACTGGATTTCCCTTCTTTGAACAAATGATTCCTACAGTTTTCTTACCTCCAGTATTTCTAGGATGCCTCTCAAGGTGTTGACATTTCTAACACAAAAGATAATTAGGGACACATTTCAAAAGAGGGGTTAAATCTGTGAAAAAGAAATGACAAGTGAAGAAGCCAGCTTTATTTAGATTTCTTTTTTTTTTGTTTTTTGCTACATTTGCCTTTAATATCAGATCTTGTGTGTTAACTCAGCTTTCAGTCATTCAGTAAAGATTCTGGTAATAACCTTGCTAATTTTCACTCAATTTTTGAATTTTAAGACCTATAACTTCTTTTGCAGTCATTATTTGCTACTTATTTTTAGCTCTGTTCATTGAAGCAACTTTGGGGAAAATCTGAATTACAAGATTCATGTGTACAGTAGACTTATAATATGTACTTACAGAATTAAATCAGCGTTTCTTTTCCTTCTGCTGACTAAAGCCATATTTAATTAAATGATAAGAGATGTGATTATCTCTTCTGTGATTATTTAAATTTTTACTTCAGAGATAATTACATTAGTATTATGTTACCATTAAATATGGCCTATATTATGAGTTGTACCATATAAAATTCTGTGCAGGAGGTAAAAGATTATTTACTTGATTTTTTTTTTTTCCACATTGGAAAAAATATAATTACGTTAAATATATTAAAGAAATTAAAGTCTTCTTAAAATTAGCAAAAATACTCCATATTTGCATTCCCAGCATTGCCATCTGAAGTCAAAGATTTGTAACTTTAGTTTTAAAGTGTAGCAACAGTGCTCTCAAGCATAGTTTGTGCTTTTGTACAATTAATATTTCTATAATTATCTAGTCAGTTTTATTCCTATTCATTTTTTTTGTTGTCTGATTTTTAGTTTCATTTTTCAAATCATGTAAACAGGAAATAACCTTCCCCTAGTCTAGAAAAATTAGGTCATCTGTTGATTTGCTTGTTTTTTGTTTGTTTCTACAATAGTAACTTAAGCTTTTTTGACAGTTTTTATCTAAGCTCCTTGATGTGCTTCTGTTTCTGATTGGGAGGGGAACAAAGCTGTTCTTCCCATAGGAGTAAGTGCCTTTAATGGCATACAGTAACATGACATATGTAAATACATCTCATAATGACACTGGCTTTTCTACTATAATTTGATTGTACTACTGTACATGCTTAACTTGTCTACTTTTATTATAGTTCTTCTTCAGCAGTTAGAGGTGTGTCTTACTTCTAGGAAAATTGTTTTAATTTCTTTCCACTGCTTGCAGAGCAGGTGCAAGTGCTTTCTTTGCTCTGTCTGAGGACTAAAGACTGCAGAGAAGCTGCTAGGAGAAGCAGTGGCAGCTGAAGGAATAGTTCAGGACAGGATCACAAAAAGAAAGGTCGATTAATAACTTCCATAACAGCATCCACCTTATTCTAGTACTGTCTGGGCTTCTTGCATCTGCCAAGCAATTCACTGTATCTGCAGCAGGGTTTGCAATTCCAAGAGCACCTATGTGCCAATTCCCCGTTCCCCTGCATATACAGCTGCCCCTCAGGATCAAGATGTATCAGCTTTTGTGTGACTTCTTGTTCCATCTCCCACAGTATAATATTTGCAGCTTTGTTTAATTTTGCAGAAGTGTTCAAAAATTATTAAAAAACCAAAAGCAGCAATAGAGTCCAGTTGCTTATTCTGTCTGCCAGTGAAGTTTTGGTCCATTGGAAATGGAATTATGAACTTTGTCATGATTTTGAGTTCAGGTTGTATTGTGGAGTGTTGTCAGATCTTTCATTAAAGTCCAAGCAGCATGTATGTTGTTTACATTTTCAGTATCTGCTTTCTGAACATTAAGATTGATATTGCATTATTACAAGGAATATGTTTATGTTAGTAGATTGTATTACATGAGGTTATTGTATGGCTTTCAGTTAGCAAATATCTGGTGCTATGTTTTTTTACTCTTAGGGGCTACACTTCCTTTCCTGGAAAAAATCCATTTAACATCTTGCTATTTCTTAAGTCTAATTTATAAATTAAGTGTAATTTATAAATTAATCTGAAAGGATGAAATTATGTCCGGCTGTTATTTAGCCTGGTGTATCAGAAGTTGCTTCCATGTTCTGGAATCTGAAGTTGATAGTCAGTTTTCTAGATGAGGAATATTATCAGTGCTGTGGCTGAACACAGTCAGTTTTCTAGATGAGGAATATTATCAGTGCTGTGGCTGAACACAGTCAGTTTTCTAGATGAGGAATATTATCAGTGCTGTGGCTGAACACGCACCGAATAGTTTAATCATTGTTGCAATCTTTCTACAGGTGCCACATTGTAGATACAGTACTGTTACATAGGAGGTCTTGTTCTCCTTGGTGCATCTGAATACCTGAGGTTTAGTATTTCACACTTGGTGATCAGCTGACAATGAGCACCTTATTTTGTATCCCACTCCAGCATTGGAGCTAATGACTTGTAAACTCTCGCTCAGAGCCTGGCCATTATGCAGTGCCCTCATAGCCAAAAACGTCTGTCACATTTATCAGGTGCACTGGGATTTTAAGGAAAAAAACTCCCAACCAACAATTTAGTTCCTTCTGTCATTTTACTGTCCTCATGGGACATTTTGCAGGGTTTAGGTGGAAGGCATGTAGTGTAAGTGTACATTAATGTCTTATGTATTTATTGCAAATAACTTAATGCCATAGAATGAATTAAAGTTAGCTAGAGAAAATATTTTAAAGCTTGTTATTTTAAGCCTCCTGTGAGTTGCATAAATAGAAAAACTGCGATTTTTTTTTTCATGTCTTAAACATCAGGAAAATACAACCTGCTTTTGTCAGACTTCAAATTTTGCCATGGCCTGATTGTACTTGGTTAATGAACTGAGGTAACAGAACTTTAATGCATTGTCCTCCCCAAGTGAAAGTACAAGTCTGAAGTGGTCCCTCCTGCTGTTTGCATGTAACTGTTTTATGGGTTGAATATGCAGTTGGAATGGCCTCTGTTGGTCTGGATGGCAGGACAGAAAAATAAAGCATCCATTCCTAAATTTCAGAATTACAAAATATGCTTGTGATTGTAGACTGTAGAAGCCTCCAGATGTCCCATTCACTTTATGGCCCATGATTGCTAATTTCTTGTGCTACTGTAACGCCAGCAATTTGAAAAGTGGTTGGCTAAACATATGTTAAAGGGATAATGCCAATTTAAAAGTATGTTTGTGTAAAAGAGCTGTATCAACAAGTTAGTAAATATGTTTTCATTTCCTGTGCGTGTGTGTGCTTAACAGCTTTTCCTGAGCCAATTTCATGGCTTCCTCAAATAATCCATCTCAGACACACTGAAAACAACCAGCTGCTTTCATGGATATATACAAAGGATTCTGTGGTAAAAAAGAGCTGGGAATGAGTTCTCAGAAGTTAGTCATTGTTGTGTTACACAGATTCAGTTGCTTAGCTTTTACTGAACATTAGTTCCCTTGTAGTAAATAATTGTGTGCTTGTTGCTTGTACCTTGTTTCCATCTGGAAGAGGTGTTGTGGTCTGATAATGAGAGTGAAAGGAAGCTAAAACTGGGAAGTTAATGTTACTGCTTTTCCTTAGCTCTTTTAAGGAAGAAATATTCTTTGTTAATTAATTGGTTCTGGTTTTTAGAGAAGGTATTTTCCCAAAATATCTACTTCTAAGGGTTTTGGAAAAAGACTTCTTTTCTTTTTATTCATATTATGGGAATACATGCTCTATAGACTCTGAGAATTTCTTCATGAGGAAGTAAGCTTCTATTGGATCTAAAGACTTTTCAGAGATTTCCAAACCTAGCGGGGTTTGCCACACGGCAGAATTCACTCACTGCTAAGACAAGACCAAAATGACCTGATTGTGAAAGCTCCCATTAGATTCCCAACAGTTCCACAACACAGTAAAATGTAAGAGAAATGTTTGAGCTTATGTTCTCTGAAATTGTTGCTTGCATATTACTAACTTCTATGCTTTGCCTGTCTTCGACTCTAATTTTTACTTAAGCAAAATTCAGATTTATCAACAGAAGTTCACCTGTATTATGAATTAGAATCCAGTTGCATCTCTCCTCTGTCATTTCAAAATTATTATTCATCAGAAACACTTGCTTCACTTTTCTTCAACTTAATATTTGTGCTGATGATAATCACATTTTCCAAGAATATGAAAGAAACTTACCAGAGAGAATTCTCCATTGAAAAACTAATAGCTGCAATTTAAAGGTAGAACTAATTTTTTCTGTTTCATTTCAGGGATGCAGAGAGGCTTGAAGAGTTCTATACCAAGAACCAACAGCTCAGAGAACAGCAAAAAGCACTTCATGACACTATCAAGGTTTTAGAAGACAGGTGAAGTAGTGTCTTCTAGCTTTAGATTTTGCTGTGATTTGCTCTTACAGAGTAGCTCTGGATACTTTGTGAGTTGAGTTTATTGTGTTTTGATGTGGGATTTTTAAATTTTTTTAGTAAACAATTCCTTTTCTAATACAATCCAAATAGTGTGTTAGAGGGGAAAGTGTAGAGTTTGCATTGTTCTGACTGAAGAACAATCAATAAACATATATATATTTATTTATATATATATCTCATATAAAAAATAAACAGAAAATTAATACTGAACAGAAATAAATACCAACTTTTGTTATATTGTTCTTTTCAAAGTGCTTAGCTTGTTTAGTTCAGTTAACATTAATAGAAGTTAAAATGGAGCAGCTTGGGAGGCAAGCAGACATTTTAAGGTACATTCTTTTGTATCCATCTTTGTAGAGTTAAATTGTGTATTGATCAAGATGTAATAAAAGTACAAAACCCAAAGGCTCTAATGTGTTGTGAAACTAATGATATAACCCACTAGGAAGTGTTTCAGATTTGGGGGGGTCTTTTTTACCAATTGTCTGTTTTACCTAAATTTAATCACAGGTTCTGTCTTTTGCCTTCTTTTGAACTTAGGTGTTCTCCTCACCTTTTGATCCATTCTGCCTTTCCCTATTTGTTCCTGTTTAATCTGGTATAGCAAAGTAAAACCAATAGACTTGAAATGACAGTGCATTTTTTCGTTTTTTAAAACTATACCTGTTGGAAAGTGTTTGTTGAATTTGCTGTTAATAGGCTCTCAGAAGCTTTCTGGGAACAGGAGATCATTACACAGTAAATGATTTTCCAACGTTCCTGTATTACCTCAAATTTTAGAGCTGTGATAGTCGACTTTTACTTTCAGCTCCCATTTCTCTGTGAAAGGCATTAGGGATAAACTTGTAATCATACAGGTAATAAACTTTCACACCATGTAAGTACAGAGACATTCATGGTGTGGATGGACTTTTCTATCTCCTAGCAGATGAATTACTCACATTGTGGTAAACAAAAGGAATATTTCAAGTGATTTAATACAAGGAGATTATAACACCCTGTGTAATTACACATTCAGATAAGCTAGTATGAAGAGGCATTTCAGTATTGTACTCTTTCCATAATTCCACAATATTAAAATATCAATAAACCAGTATGGTTTTTACTTCCAATTTTCAACTGTGAACCTGGAAGCTGAGATTGTTTGTTTGGTTGGGTTTTCTTAATGCTTCATGGGGTAGCAGCAGCAATGCAGAACCCTTAAGTAACTTATTTCTTACTTAGCAGGCAAAAGAGAATCTGGTTTTCACTTTGGTAATACTGTTAGCTTTTTGCTGTGTACCAGAAATAAATACATTGCAGTTACCACCTATAAAATGCACACACATTTAATTGCATGAATAAATGTGTCAGATAAGATGGAGTGATTGTAACAAGTCCTTTTCTGATCATGGATATGTTTTAAATAGCTGATCTAAACCATTAGAGACAGTGGAGTCAATGCCTCACATGAACTTTGGATCCACTTCTAATTATCGGTGCCTAAATAAAGATAAAGGATTTCACGTTTGCTTGGCATTTGTTACAGAGTGAACTTACTATTTGTCCTTTTTATTTTATTATCTTGCTTAATGACAGTATGTATCCTTCTTAGATGAAGTAGTAATTCTATTTACTGAAATAATTTGCTTATTTGTATTTTCTTGAATGAACTTTACTTAAAATGAATGGTAATTTATATCTGGAAGTATTTTCAGTAGGACACCTCACAAAGGTGTTCAGTGGCAAGGTGTAGCATGCACCACTCCATTAAATAAAGTAATGCTTATTGCTTTAGGAGTATCCAGTAGCTACAGTCATTTATGCAAATGTTAGTCCATGTGGTATTAGATTATTCAGAAATCTCAAAACATTGCTCTCTGAACATAGAAAACCACAGTACTTAGTGGTGTTCTGCATAATTGCCAGAAGTTTTCTGGGTTTCATCATTCAAAAGGTCTGTTAAGTGTTGGTATCTGCTTCATTCATGGTAATATTTTCTTAACAGAGGGACTTTTTTCTGCCACTTTCTTGTAGGTTAAGAGCAGGGTTGTGTGATCGTTGTGCTGTGACCGAAGAACACATGAGAAAGAAGCAGCAGGAGTTTGAAAACATCCGGCAGCAGAATCTCAAACTTATAACTGAGCTTAGTGAGTTTTATCCACAAGCCTGAAGGCAAAGCCTGCTATTTCATAAGCAAATTCTCCAGTAATTCCTGCAACTTGGTAATTTATATGTGATGTGTTTAGTAAGCCCAGAAAGTTCAGTCAGGGGATACTTAACTCTACAGACTGAAAATGTTACATACCAGTTAGCAGTCATTTGACCCACCTTCTTAGATTGAAGTGCTGATACTGAAAGTGAACTGACGTGGACAATCTTAGACTGTAAAGTAGCTCCTTTAGATAAAATGTGACTGCTTCTGTTTATTCCTACGGCTACAATGACTGATTGCCAGCTTTCCTAAGAAAACCCTGACTTCAAAAGGAATTGGTGGTTGTAAACTATCAAGTACAGACAGAAGTGGGTTCAGCTTGTGTCCTGTACTTGGTCTTGGACTTTAACTGCAGTAAACCCCCAACTGTCACATAACCAACTGAGGCCACAAAAGAACAGCTTTACACCAGGCAGCTTCTACCCACCTCATTTTGAAATCAGTAGATAGAACATATGAGACAAAATAATCTGTTTGATCCAGGTGATACACAAGCAGGACACAAATATGTTCATAAAGAGGGTTTGGAAAGATTGGTTGTAGAAAGTGCAGAATAATACAGGACAGAATTTTCAACTGTTAGTGATATTTTTACCATTCATTATTTTGTATCATTTAGTTGTCTCGCTTGATAAGAATGAGCAGACATTCAGTGAGATTTAAAATATGAGAAATTCCAGACAAAATTCGGTGCTTAATTAAATTATGGAAATATTAGGTTCTGTGCTAATACAAAATACATAAGTTTTTCCAGGATTTCTAATATTGGACATTTATATAAAAATAGTCTGTATTGTGAGTTTAATGATGAACAACAATCAAGGTACAGCAAACCTTTAAATAAAGCTCTGAACCTTAAAAATCAAGGTGACACCTATTAGGTACAAATCTTCTTGACCTGTCTGACACAACAGTAGGCTCCCACAGGTTTGGGTTGAGATCCACATAACAATGAAAAAGATCAGTCAAGGAATCTAGAGGCACAATAGACAACAACAACAAAATAAGAACAAAACCATAAAAATTAATGTGAAGAGGAAAGTTGGGAGCCATCACTACATTAGTTTGAGACAGCATGGAAAAAAGGCTGAATGGTGATGCAATAAGTTCATGTGAAGACAGGATGAGATGGAAATTAAGAGAAGTAAAATCAAAAAGTTCTGAGTAGGCTCTCTTGATTTCCAAAATATTTTAATAATTTTAAAGAAATTGCTGATGGGGTTTTCTTCATTCTCTCCAACTAGCAGTTTCCTTTAGTGGTTAAAACCAAATTCTAATTGCTTTATACTTCATAGGTTATCTTTAGCCTAAGGAAGCAATTTTGCACATGAAGGCAAGTGAACCATTCATCTTTACAACACAGTCTTACTTGTTGGTACATGGACAAAAGTAATTAATGATTGTGTAGAACTAACATTGTGATCCAGTAATTGTGCCACCTTTGCCTTTCTAACACATCATTTTACAACTTCTTTAATTACTAGCTTGAAACTTCATTTTTGTAAACCATAGAGAAGGTGTATGGTATTACATTTTACAATTAGTTCTGTTTCCTTAAAGGACCTGACAAGATTATGATGTTAACATGTGTATTGATTTTTTTCTCTTTTTTTTCCTGTAAATTGCAGTGAATGAAAAAAACAATTTACAGGATGAAAATAAAAAGATAACTGAACAGTTCCAGCAATTACAGAAGGAGCTAGAGTAAGTTCTGAGTTGTTTTGGATATTCCCCTATTCCTCAGTAGAAATGCCTGGGAATGTAAATATCAACTTTTAAGTCTTTAAAATTTGTTTCTCTTTTCTGATAGATAGACTGTGCACTGTAACAACGTAAGCCCAGTTTCTTTCTTTTGTGCAGATTTTTTGTTTTCTTTTAATTGTGTGCATTGTTTTTCAAACTGGGAGAAGTAAATTTATCATAGAAACTTTGCTTGACTTCTGATCACAGTGTATAGCAAAGCCTTATGTCTCATACTTTTATTCCTTAGTTCTCTTTACCAATTCTTTCCTCCTAGGTGAAGACTTTAGAAAAGTAGTTATTTAGATAGTCAAAAAGTCCCAGGATCTTGCAATAAATTTTTAAAACAAACTTATTATAATTTTGCAATTTTAAAAGAAAAAATATAGTAAATTTTGAAAACAAAGCATAAAATCAATGAGCTACAAGTTGACTGTCAATTTTTAATCTGATATAGTAAGAATGTGCCATCTAATGTTGTGGTTAATATGTAAATGTGATAAGGCAGAGGTAGTGTTAGTGTTCCTTTCTTGTTATGGTCTGACATCAGCTGAAACTTAGCTCACTTTTGCCTGTCTGTGACTGAGTTGTGTGCATGCATGGGAGAAATGGCACAGGATGTGTGGACTTGATATGGAAGGCTGTGATTTTTTTCTTGTCTCTGTCTGAATGTAACTTTGGTAGAGGAGTAAAACAGAGTTCAGTTCAGAATTACCATGGTCCTATTCCTTTGTATTTTTTGGTTTGTGTCTCATCTTTGCACCTTAATTGTCCTTTTTTTTTCTGTATGCATTTAATCTTGGAGTAACTTAGTCCAATGAGCGCAGCTTCCAATAAACATCTCCAGCCAATGTAGGAGAGCTGCGAATGACCAGTGTAACACTATGTTACTTGCTCTGCATGTTAGGTGATCTTTTAAATGAGTGCAGAGTTGAGTGGATAAACAGTCATTTACAAGGATGGTACTGCTGGTTTTAATATAGTCACTGCATTTGGTTGTTTTGGTTGAACTACAGTCATGTTACTTTATTTAGAATTAACAACTTAGATCAGTATAATAGCATGTAGGTGCAAAGTAGCAGGTTGTTTCTGGTGCAGGATATGAAATCAGGCTTTGAAGTATTCTGTATTTTGTTAGCAAGTTGTCTTATTAGGAATAAAAATCTAAGAATTTTCCATAGAAGTGAAATCAGAGAAGAATTGTATTATCTGATTCTTTATCAGATTATGATTCCATTATGTATGGAGGGAAACAGCAAGGAAATTTCTGCAAAAACCTTTCTGGGGTCTCAGATAAATCCATGATTCAGAAATTATTTATTACACAGTTATGATGTATGGCAGCTTCTTCATTTGATTTTTTTTCTGTGATGGTAGGTAGGAACTGCCTCTTGGTTTGCATGGAAGTAAGGTGCAGAAAAATATATTTATAGTAGGTTAATTTGTCACACAAGGCCACTTGTGCCAGTAAATTTAAAGAGAACTCTAACAGCTAACTTAAATTTGCAAAGTAAATGGATGAATATGTTGCTTTGCTATTTGTTTTGATTTGTTTCTTAAGATATTGCTAGTAGATAATACAGTTTTCCAGTGCTTTCTTTGTAAGTGTGCTAGAGAAGAGGAATTGCAAAATCACACAATAGGATTCGTCAAGGCTTGAGAACATCAGTGCATCCATTTTTGTCATTAAATATTCAAAGTTAGTCATGGTAAAAAGCCAAACTGCAAAAATGCTTTTTGTCTCAAGCCAGACAGCTTTTGAAAGTTTTCCATTACCTTATTTTATATAAGATCTCGTGGTTCACTTCAGTGCAAGCAAAAACGCATGTGTATTTCCTCATCTTTCCTTTTAGATCAAACCCTTGTATCCTTCCCTTTAGAGTTAGGAAATGATCTTTTGACCTGTGTTTTCTCTTGAGAATCATAAGGGAAAGTGCAACTGCAGGAAGATGACAAAGCAGGCTGAGTTAGATTTCTGTGTGGTTTTCTTTTTCTACCTCTTTGATTTCTCACTGCCACCACCATAGGGCAGATAGGCTCTTATGAAATACTAAACAAATTGTATTTAAGTTCAAAGATCCAAAATTGTGCTTTTTTGTTGTTGTTTCCTTGCTATGTCTTGATAGAGTTTTTGGAGAGAAAAGACAGTTATTTGTTACACTGTTTTTTTAATATACTGACTCTCCAATAGGCTGCTAGAGCTGACAATAAGAAGATAAACTTCATAACTCTTCTTGTGTTTTATATTACTTGTTTTACATGCTTTTTCGATTACTCCCTGAAGACCTTTGTGAGGTGAGTTAGAGGTAACATCCAAGGCTTTGGAGAGGGATTGCTTTGAATACAGTGCTGTTCATTACATTTAAAATTGTCCAAAAGCTTTTGATTTGTACTTAAGACAATATTTCTAGATCACAGAATATATTCTGAATTTGAAGGGACCCACAAGGATCATCTAGCCCAGCTCTTAAGTGAATGGCCCATCCAGGGATTGAAGCAACAATCTTGGTGTTATCCAGCACCGTGCTCTAACTGAGCCAGTCTCAGGGTCATCAATTCTCAGGATAAACAGGGATTTCCATACAGAGGGAGAGACACTAACCCATTCATTTCAGCATTCTTTTGTTAAAGTAGCACCCGTTTCAGAGGACAAGCTGTAACCTCTACAGTACCTAGTTTCTTTCTAGTTCAGTAATTGTATGTTGACTTCAAATGTCAAGAGCTAGGGTAGTATGCTATTCCTGGGCTTGATGGAGCAATGGTCAATTTTTTGTTGCCCATCTAAAAAACTGGGTTGTAGTATTGCTTTGTTACAGTGTGATGTTTTTGAGATGGTTGGATTTCCTAAATTGTTGCTTTCTTGAATGATGTGAGTGTTCTTCTTGCTGAAATGAAAACTTCATCTTGCTTACTTGGGGTTTTAGTTGACTGCCTGATTTGGTCTCCAGGGAGCAAAAGCAGCAAGCAGTGGAGATGGAAGAAGGAGTCATTCCAGATTCTCCAGTTCTGACTACTTCTTTCTCTATGGCGAATCGTATGAGAAGGAAAAAAGAGAATAGGCATGTCCGGTACACAGAACATACACTTCCAGATCTGGAACTAAGGGAAAGCAACAGTGGTAAGAGTATTGTGTTTTATTAAATTATCTCAAGGGCTAAAGAGAGAGATGATATATAAACTTGATTTCAAAGGGCAAAATCTAAAAAAAAAATCGAGTACTTTTTTTTATTTGCCTCTTTTTGTGCTACAGTGTATGAATCAGGGGAAAATGTCTTTAGCAGTAACTGTTACATCAGTGATATGCTCAGAACTTATCTCAGCCTTCTACTTTTATTCATGCACATGCACATGCAAATGTAACAGTTTTCCAACCTGTATTTCTCCTGTGAGTGCAAATGAGATGAAAAAGCATCTGTTTGGGTTTGACTTGTGCACGCAGTGATGTCACCACCTAGTGGAGAGTGAAACAAATGTTTTGCCACGTTCTGAAAGTATTCTGCAATTAAACTAATACTACTGAAACTGGTAGATATCTACATGATCCCTTTTTCTGTATTCTACACTGTTTGCATTTGTTTTGTGTCTTAAGTTCAGAATTACTGTGTGCATTTAATTTTCAGACTTTGTTCTGTAATGTCCTAGAAATAACTCTAACGTATTTTCACTGAAAGAAGTATTTTTGTGAAGTAAGGAACTTTATGCTTGTATTTTATTGATACACAGGAAGTACCTAATCTAGGTGCTCTTAATGTGTTAATTTATCTTGTGGCAGAAAGCAAAGGTATTTTAAATAATATATGAATACACCTAAATATTAGTTTTGACTAGATGCCTCTTTCCAAGAATAAAAATAAAGTTCACACCTGTGGAGTGAACAGGGTGGGCTGATTATTCGTGGCCTTTATTTTGCATTTGAGGTTTTTTGTGCTGTGAGTGGTTTCTCCTTTCTAAGCACACCTATTTCTCTCCATTTTCTGAATAAGAAAATGGAGCTACTAAATGAATCCAAAGTATATTATGTAAGAACTGGTGTAAATACCTGTCACAGGTCATGGCTATGCCAAGCTGTTGGTTGTCAAGGTGAAAAGGACTACATGGCGTATGTTGGTCATAATTTAGATCTTGGGGGTTTCACCTTTTTATTACCTTAGCTGATGCAAAACATTATTGCTTTGGATGATTTACTTACTCTTCAATAGTTTTGTTGCCATTTTAGTAGGTCAAATATAGCTTGAATACATATTTTTACATGGTAATTATAGATGATGGTGTCATTTTGTGTTACTATTGTTTTAGGGCTGACTGGCTAGGATCATACTTGTGAGAGGATTAATATGAAATATTGATGATTTTATTTTTATTCTGACGTATCATTATGACAAATTATCAGATGTGCTTAGATTGCTGGATTTACTGACGTGTTAAAACTCACATTCAAGTGCTTTTAGGATCGGGATCATTGTCTGTATCTACACAAAATTGTCACAACAGGATACCTAATTTCACCATGTGAAAATGTTTCTACATCTCCTAGAGTTTGGAAAAATTCCACTCTTTTCCACACAAGGGAACACTCAACATGGAGAAGAGATATTAGTGGCAGACACCTGTGATCCACAACTGTCCCCTGTGCCAAGTAAGTGTGTTAATAGATTTAGTTCTAATTCCATTCAAAATAAGGCAAAAATATTGTAAAACTGAGGGTTAATCTCTTTAACCTTTCTTTAACAAAGAAATGCAATAAAGTGCAAACCTTTTTAAACTCTTTAATGACTGTGAGAATCAGCATGGAATCATTCATGCAGATCAGGGTTGTAGTGGTTGTAGTTCTTGTACTCTGCAATCTTATTATCTTACCCCAGTATAATGAACTGAGTAATGATAAACCCCTTAAAGATGGGAAACTCATCTGTTTGTTTTCCTAATAAAGACACTTGAAAAACAATGGTAGCTGTTACCTAGGAAGTATGCAAGACAAGCACTGTACTATAAATATACATTATCTCTGTTTTACATGCTTTTATCAGACTACTCATGCCCTAGACTAAGAGTTTGAAAAATAACTTTTACGTTGACTTGTCTTTGGCTTTTAATTTTGGGCCGCTCTATTCACATTGGAAACATATTTCTCTGTGCTGTTGCAACAGTTGCTCCCCTCAGTTGCTCTCATTTTTCTGTTTTCTTTTGCTCCCCTTCTCCACTTACCAGTTCCAGATACAATTTTTATCTGACACAGATCAAACTATTCCCATAAATGCCAATTTTGTTATCTTTTTAGTTCTGTGTTTGTACCATTTCTGTGAGTGGAGCAAGAGACTATAACATATATGTAACTTATTGTGATGATCTTTCTACTCACACAGGTAAACCAAGGGTGGGAGGATACCCTGTTCCAAAGCCACCTTTTAACTTGGCTGCAGTCGTTGCAGAAACAATTGGACTTAGTGTTGAAGAGGAATCAGTAAGTAGTATTCCCAAATTTCTTACGTAACCAGCTTTTTGGGCCAGTTGTTTTCAAAAACAGTAGTTTTCTATTTTGCACTAAAATTCTGCAAAAGTATTCCAAGTTCCAGTAAGCTCACTTGGGTTTGCTTTGGCTTACTTGTTAGTGAATTGTTTAAGCAAGAAGAGATATAACTGTGCTGACCTGTCTGGGGGTTGAGGAGGAGGGTAGGGACGTGGTTCTTGCTGTGTGTGCAGCTTCCAAGTTTTGTTGGTACAATGATCTAAGTCCTTGGGTCTGCCAAACTCCTGTTGTGCAGAGTCTAAGACACTGAAAAAGATTTCTTGGCAATGAGACTGTTTGGTGATTCAGGTGAGATTACCTGATGTTTTTGATTGCTAACTATCGTGAAAATGACAGTGTGCAGACTATTTTTGTGTCCATGCATTTGAATGATGAATTTTTTTCAATTTCCATAAGATATCTTTAAAGCTGCTGGTCATAATTTCATCTCTTAGCTTTTATTATTTTTCAGAGTTTTGAATGTTTCGATTTGAATGGGTCTTCAGAGTATTTATGTGTCAGCCAAGCATTTTTCTAATTTTAATTTCAATATCTTCTCACGCTTCTTTTTTCTTGTTTTCCTTCACCACTTGCAAGGAGTCCCAGAGTGTACTGAATCTTCCCCTCACTAATACAGTTATGAACCAGGCCTCAGAGACCATGCAGTCTGAAGATTCAAGAAAACATCCAGCTTCTGAATCAAGAAATGATGACACCAATTTAGGGTGTGTTTCCACTCAGTTATAATAGTGTTGTTTTAAGCAGGCTTATATGAAGTTCTGGTTTTAGTAGAATTTCAAACCTTGCAGCATTTTGCTTTAAAGGTATAGACATAGAAATAAATTCATATCAGAGGGGTTTCTTTCAAGTAAATGACATTAGAAGCAAAGAAACTGATAGAATGCAAAACTCTGGACTTTTACTTAATTCACAAACTTCTGATTTGGGCTTTTTGTGTACGCAGTCCCTCCTTTCCTAACTTCTCATTTTATTGCAAGGTATCTTCCAAGCCCATAACTCTCTGGGTAGTGGGCCTGGATCTGGAATACATAAATGATCATATTATTCTGATCAGGTGTCAAACTGACTGTTGGCCTTCCCATTTTCCTCAGGATTTTGCGGTCTAAACTGAAATTTGTTTTGGCCCTGTTTGTCATCTTGAATATGTTTGATTGATGACAGGTAAAAAACAGAGTACCTGAAAGAAGCTTGCACTTTTTTCCTTCACTTGCAGAAGCTTTGAGAATCTGTTGTCATGGTTTTAAGATCTAGACAAGAACCTAGATAGACTCCTATTGCAACCATTCTCACTTTCTCTTTGCACTGCACTGCAAGGTAGGGAGTTCTTGTATAGAAGAGATTCCTGTGCAGGCTTAACTCTGTCTTTGGTTCTCAATTGAATGTGGAACAGAATTTTACACCATACACCAAAATGAAGGACAAGATCTGTGCTTTGTTTGCCTCTTACAGCTCTAAGTGCAACTCTACTTATCCCTAGAATAGTTTAATTTTTTTTTTCTGTTTTCAGTTAGTTCTAGCAGCTCGCACAGCTTTAAAGCAGATCAACAATAAGAAACTTACAATTTTTGTATATCCCTTTCTCTCCTTCCATCTTCTCTACACCAGAAAAATCTCTCATCTCTCATTGTATTCAGTATTTCAGATCCATCTCATAACACTCCACCACATGATGACTGGGATTCTCGGGTAGCTTCTCCTGTTTTTGGAGCTTCTAGCAGTTTGAAGAACAACTCAAGTACAGGTCATGCTCCTTGTATTTTAGATTCAGGATTGAAGCCTCATCTCAAAAACAACCTCTTCAACAATCCATCCAGTTCCAGATCACATAAAAATAGATCAAAATCTGAAGATGTTGCTTTTGTTGCACCACTGAATCTTGGAACAGAAATCAACTCTGTTATCAGCCAGGCCGCTATCCATAGGCAAATGGTTGTGAAAAAAAATTCTAATGAGGCCGTAACCTGTGTTGGAAACATCTGCACAGCTAAAAATGAGGTGATCAAGAGTGATTTCCTTCTCATCTATCAGAAGCAGCTAGAAGGCAGGTGTGCTAAGAGAAAGAAAGCTGAAGATGATCATGCAGTTAGCTGTGAGAAAACATCATTCAACAAAGAGAACTCTGTGCCCTTTCGATCCGATGTTCAGCAGATGAATGGGGAACACACCGTGGATAAACCCTTGGATCTGTCTGATCGCTTCTCCGGAGCTCGTGGCCAAGAGAAGAAACAAGGCAGTGAGGAGACATGTAAAAATAGACTGAAACAGGTGACTCTGCATGACATTTTTTCACACATAGGGAGGCCCATTCCTGAAGGTTCAACATCCGTTCAAAGTGCCAACAATGAGAGCTGTTTGCTTGGCAGAGATTTACAAGAGGAATCCTATGTACAAGAGGGAGTGATGGGAAAAACACTCCCAGATAAGAAAAACCAGATCCAAATGAAAGAAGAAGTTCCTCCCTTCAAATTTGCACCAATGCCAAGTTGTGCAGAAACAGAGGAACTTTTTGATGATGTAAAGGTAAGCTTTTCTAACTCTCTTGCTTCTCCTTTGAAATATTATATTTAAGTTTTGGGAAATAGTAAAACTGCAATATGTTGTTAGGTTGCCAGTGGCCATGTACCAAATAGAAAGAAAACAAGGACAGGACACGGAGAGTCTGAACCAGCATCTGTACTTCAGCCAAACCCTTGTAGAATATCAAAAAGTAAAGCACTGCAAAATGAGCAAGGTAACTTGATGAAAATGTTCTTTTTACTGCCTCTCTACCCCCCTCAGCCTGTGCTATGGTTGAGTAGAATTTTTCGTATCTTCCTTTCTTCCACTTTAATCCCTTTGTTCTGCTTCTAACTCTGTCACATTCTATTTGGAATTTTTCAAGATCACCTCTCCACATTTACAGTCTGTATCTTCCTGGCGTTCTTTTGCCACTGTTTAATAAAAATATCATTGGTACTCAAGTGTACCCTCAACAGGCTGGGAATCTTTCTCGTTTAATTAGCATTGTTATTTGTTGCAGTGTAATAATAAGTAACAGCTCAGAAAGTTTGGATTTAAATGCTATCAAATGCTTGAAAACTGTACTCAAGAGTAAGCATAAGTAATTTTGTAAACATTTTTCATTATTGCTAACGATCTGCTGAAGAAATTTGTACTGTTAGGGATAATGTACACAGGCTGCCATACACTCTTTCTAGAACTTTTTAGTGCTCCCAGTCTGAAAACTAATTTTTTTGCACTAGGATTGTAGAATCAAGGCTTCTGTACTCCTTAGCCAAGCTGTTACACTGCATACTTTATTTAGAAGTACTTGCATTATGAATTTAAAACATATTTTTAGTAGTTGGTGTGGCTGTGAATCTTGGAATCTAAATATTCCCCTTAGAGATAAATCAAGAGACATCTCTAGAACAATGATCAGACGCTTTTGTACTCTTTTCTTAGACCTGACTTTTGTGTTGTCAGTGATCTAATGTCAGTAGTGAACCAGCTAGGGAAGGCACCCCCTGGACCTGTTGTTTGTGAGCAGAGAAGGACTGGTAGGTGAAGTGATGGCTGGGGACCATCTTGAGCACAACAGTCAAGAAATGATAGTTTTGAATTCTCAAAGAAGTAAGGAGTGGAGGCCAGCAGAACTGCTACCTTGGACTTTTGGAGGGCAGACTTTGGCCTGTTTAGGAGATGGGTTGATAGCCTTCCCTTGGAAGGCAGCCCTGAAGGGCAAAAAGTCTGGACATTCTTCGAGGAAGAAATGTTACAGGTGTAGTAGCAGACCGTCCCCATGTACTGAAAGATGAGCTAGTGGGAAAGAAGGCCAACCTGACTGAACAGTGAGCATTGGTTGGAACACAGGGATAAAAAAAGAGACTTTATGACCTTTGGAAGAAGGGACAGGCAACTCAGGAAGACTCCAAGGATGTTGTGAAGAAGGAAGAGAGTTAGAATGACCACAGCTGAACTAGAGCTTAATCTGGCTGCTGCCATAAAAGACAATACAAAATGTTTCCAGCAATCCATCAGCAACAAAAGGAGGGCTAAAGAAAATATCCATCCTTTATCGGATGTGGGGGAAACATAAGGACAAAGGATGAGGAAAAGGCTGAGGTACTCAATGCCTTCTTTGCCTCAGTTTTTAATATGTGTTGTTCTCAGGCTACCCAGTCCCCTGAGCTGTAAGACTGAAATAGGGAGCAGAGTGAAACCCCCATAATCCAAGGGGAAATGGTCAGAGACCTGCTTTACCACTTAGACACACACAGGTCTATGGAGCCAGATGGGATCCACACAAGGGTACTGAGGGAGCTGGCAGAAGTGCTCACCAAGCCACTTTCCATCATTTATCAGCAGTCCTGGATAACCAGGGAGGTCCCAGTTGAGTGGAGGTGAGCAAATGTGACAGCCATCTACAAGAAGGGCTGGAAGGAGGATCCAGGGAACTACAGGCCTTGTAGTCTGAGCCAGGTGACCGGGAAGGTTATGGAGCAGATCACCTCGAGTGCCATCACATGGCACATACAGGTCAGCCTGTATCAGATCAGGGATCAGATGCTGCTGGCAGAGTTTGATTCTGATTGTCTTTTTTTTTCATGTTCTTTGCATACAGACCTGAAAGAGAAACCCTCTTTAGAAAACTTCCAGTGGAGCATAGACCCTGGAGCTGACCTTTCACAGTACAAAATGGATATTACTGTGATTGATACAAAGGTGAACTTTTATAATAAATCTGCATGTTCTGTGATATTGAAGAAGTCTGCAAAAGTAGTATCATGATCATTGCTCTGGGCAGACCAAACCCTCTTTCTAACAAAATTCTGAATTGGGCTCATTTGATATTTGCATTCCTGAAAAGTGTGTTTATGCACAGTACACTACAGTTATCCTAAGACATTTCCACTGTCTAGTTGTACTTGATAAATCCAGCAGGCATATTCTGTGGTGTTTTTGGGGGTGGTTTTGAGTTCCTTTTAAGACAAAAAAAAAAAAAAGTTCTAAATCTCATCATTTTTCCTGTGAAGATGTTCAGTGTGATATCTCTTTTTATTAAATAGTAGAAAATGTGTGAATAATGTTATCTTTCTTTGAGTTGGGTGCAAGTTGGTTATTAAGATCTCTGAGAATTTTCCTGAAGTCTGTTTGTTTAGTCTCTCTCACTTAAAGACTATCTTAAAATCTAATAATTTGACCAGTCTTTAATTTCTGTATGTTTCATGGTTACTTTTTATCTCTGTAGAATTTAACATGAAATTTTCTAAGGCATTTGGTGCCTACCAGATAAATGCTTCACTCTTGAATTTCAAAGCATGTTATTCCCTTACCTAGATTTTACATCTTTACCATAGAGACATTACTGCAGGAAAAAAAGTAAATCAGTGTCCAACAAGAAGCCAGTAACTGCCCTGAAAGTGTTTCACATACACAGCAATGACACTGACTACACCAGTTGGTTCTGGGTGCAATTGTTATGTTTCCTTTTTTTATTTAGGGTGACTCTCAGACCAGAGTTGAAGAGGAAGTTGTTGATATGGATTATACATATGTTAGTGACAGTGTGCTATTAAAAATGAAAAATCAAGAGCAAAATCAGGAAAGCAGTCCAAGTAAGACTTTTTTCCCCCCTTTTCCTCCCCTTTGGTTTGTTTTCTTGTGGTGTGATGGAGTTTTGAGGGTTGGTTGGAGTTTTTTGGAGTTTTTTTGGGAGGAGGAAAGAGTAAAGGGCATTTTTTTCCTGTATGACTAGATAGTAGAAAATGGTTTGCAGTGAAAAAGTGCTGATGTATTTTTACAAGTTGCACCAATCAATCTGTTGCCTAGTACAATTGGTGGTGGGTTTTCAGGGCATTTTTTTAACTTAGATTTTAAAAATTATAGGATTTGTCCTGAGAGAACCAGTAGCTATTCCTTTATAGTGCTAAAAGGGTTAAATACTGAAGCCTATAACAGTTCTCATCTCACCTGCAACAATCACTCTTGCAATGAACAGTTTGAAAGTTTTCTATTAAATCATACCAGACTTTCTATGGGAAGACTAATTTCCTTTTTACTGACATATAGATATGTTTAAAATAAATCCAAATGTGTTTATATCACTTTTAATGTATTGCATGTGGTGAGTCACAACTGCAGGGCAGCGACTCTTTCTTACCCACAGAAAGTATTTCCTTCTGCTTGGATAACTCCATAATTACAAGAACAAAAACTTCAGGTGTCCAGTAATAAGGTTAAAGGTACCTCACAGTGATTTAGCAGACAGTCAAATTTTAGAAATGGGATCAAAGGTATCTATGAAAAATAAATGACCACATTTGAAAGATTGACAGGGAAGCTGCAGAAAGAATAAATGTATTGGGTTGTTGAGTTGTTATTGACTTAATAGTACTGGAGCAGGAAGTTAATGTTAGTTCTTTGGATACACATTAAATCAACATGCACTTTCTTGTCTAAAGTCATTGAGACACTGATTTGGGTGGTTTTTACACTTTTTACAACAGGAGGAGAAATAACAGAGATGTTTGATCGGACCACCCATGAAGAATATGAATCCTGCCTACCAGAAGATAGTCCTTCTGCATGTGATGAAAAAGAAGCTCTTCATGATGAAGAGTCTGATAAGGGAATAACAGCAGCAAGCAAGAAACTAAAGAGTGGGGATATAATTTGGTTTTGTCGTTATTAGACTGGTTAAACTACAAGAGTTTATTTTAAATAAGACTGTTCTTTAGGAACAAATATGCCAAATAAACCACCAGTTCTTCTTTCATAAATTCATGGTGAAGTTGATTAATTGTAAGGACATAACATACACAAATATGAAATTTTTTTAGGTAGTTCATTTATATAATCACCACACAAATGTGGACTATAGAATAGAAGTTGGCACAGCAGCAGAACAGCAAAGTGACTCTTGGAGGAAACACCAGTTTTTGGCTACAGATTATTTACTTCCTTTCTTCTCACTATTCTAGGTTCTACTGAAGATTTTACAGTATTTTGTATTTTAAGCAGCCTTTCCTTTGATGTTCTTTTTTAGTTGTATCACTACTGTTTTCCTTCTGTTCCAGTGATGCTTTTTGATCACTGTTTTTATCAATTCTGTATTATTTTCAGTATCTGTTTGAATCTGTTGTCTCACACATGGCATTTTTGTATTAACTAATAGTTGGCTAATAATTTTACAGAAGTTTCTCCAGGCAGTCTGTTAACCTTATATCTTGTTTTGCGTATATATTTACAGAACATGAGGATAAACAAGATAAAGCCAAGCAGAAAGCTTTTGTGGAGCCATATTTCAAAAGTGATGAGAGGTAATTTAGTTTCTTCTGTATAGGCATTTTAAGGCTCTTTTTATCTTCCCATTAGGGAACTAGTTCCTCCATAAAATAAACATGTTTGTGTGTAACAGACTAGCAGTTGAAGATACCCAGGTAAAAGATCTACTAAATTAGATAAAAGACTTAAATAAAAGCTGGGGTAGGGAAAAAAATTTGAACATGTTGAGGTGCCTAGCACATTTGCTGAAGAGAAGGGACTGCCTTTTCTGCTTTTTATAATTTCAGTGATTTGTAATCCATGTGGTTT
This sequence comes from Climacteris rufus, assembly GCA_013398175.1. NCBI lineage: Eukaryota > Metazoa > Chordata > Aves > Passeriformes > Climacteridae > Climacteris > Climacteris rufus. The sequence goes on from VZRZ01005378.1 coordinate 354,315, forward strand.
CTTACAGGCATGTGGTCATGTGTGAGTTTATGAGCCAAGAACCTATGGGCTGCTTGTACAGATAAAAACCTTTCCTTCTGTGATATTTTTGCCTCTTGCTCTAGGCAATAAATGAATAGTGTTCAACAATTGTACCTCTTAGTGCATCCTCTATTGTCTTTCTGTATAATCATCATTGGAAGTCTGAATCTTTATTTCCTAATGTTACCAAGCCCTTCAGTTAGCTTATCTTTTACCCCAGTGTATGTTTTCTTTGTAGAGGAAAACTTGTTTAGTGTTTTGTGAGCTGTTAAATTGAAAAGAATCTACTGATCTTGAACCCCAGCATGTGTTCCTCTTGTGGAAATCAATCCAAGCACAACTGTGTCTTGGACAAAAATCTTCTACAGAAGATCTATATTTGAATAATTTCTATATAGTAATTACTTTCACACTGTGAAAAGCCATAATAATGAGACACATATCTCTGCTTCTGTAGAAGTCCATATTACATTTGAAAATGGTTTTATTTATACAAATAGCCCTATTCAGCCATGAAACACTGTATGATTTGGTGTTTGTAGGCATCTTCTGATTTTTTTTTCTCTGACACTCCATAGTGTTCTAAAAAATGGAAATTTCCAGTCATGTAGAAGAAATGAAAGTACTATAATGTGAAAACATTTTTGTTTTTCAGAAAGAACACTGTGTTAGATTTTCCTCATATTGAGGTTATTCGAAAAAAAGAAGAAAGAAGAAAATTACTTGGCCATACCTGTAAGGAATGTGAAATAGTAAGTAGTGCTTTAAAATTTGGTCAGTCTTCCATTCTCCTACTCAGACAGTATCTAAGTGCTAAAGTGCTGGTTTTAATTACTGATCTGGTTGTATCATCACCATCATTAGCTACAGTAGCAGAGAAGTGTTTACCAAAGCGGGATAACCAAGTTTGTGGTTGGTTGGTTGGTTGGTTTTTAATGTAGTAGCTGCATATAACATGGAAAGTCTTGGGTCTGATTTTTTTTTGTTTGTAAGATAGAAGCTTCTTACATTGTGGTTCCAGTAAGATTACTGTTAATACAAAAATACATTAGATATTCAAGGAACTGTTACAGGTTTCCAGTTGTTAGATCAAAAGCTCTACTGAACTTTACAGGTGCTGTAATAAGTAAGTTCTATATCCTGTTGTATCTACATAGAGGTAGACAGATAGATTGATCTCTTTTTTGTTTGGTTGATTTTTCCCTTGCTATCTGAAATAATTTTTTTCAGATAATTGAACCAGCATAGGTGACAATGTGTACATATGTGCAGATGCAAGCAAAAATGTTCACCTCAGTAGGTTAAAAAGTATGAAAATTTAGGTTTTGCTTTACACGTTTTTCCTCCCTTTCAATTTAATAAACTGCTTTCAGATACTTGGTGTAGAGATAAAATATTGATGTAATTACATGTGTAAATAAGGATAGATTGCATTTGGCCATTAATAGCCATTTATGATCCAATAAATTATGACTCATGATGAGTGGAAGGGTGGATTAATGACTGAACAATGATGGATTTTCTGGAATCTTTTCACTTATTTTCCACACCTATAAAGAACCAATATTTTTCATAGATTCTCCTACTATTCACTGTATAGTCAAGTCCCATTTACTTAGCTGAAGAAATTTATTGGAGTATAGTTTTAATGAAAATACTTCTGAAAAATAGTTTTGGTAAAACTCATTAAATACATATCTTTATTTTTTACAGTAAACTATAAACACCATTTTAAAAAATGTTTTATTTAAAGAGTTTGAAAGAGAAAAAAACAAACCCCAAACCTTCAGTCTGTTTCAGGGTTCCAGAACTATGTGTTAAGCATTTTAACTTCCTGTTTTTGTAAACTACAGATCTTCCCTCTGGAAATCCAGTTCTTGTTACTTTCTGTCAACTTAGAGTGATAACTATGGTGTCTGGAAACATTCACAGCTACAACTTTGTAAGAGAAGGTTTCTACATTAAATGTCAGGAAAGTTTGGGTTTGTTGTTGGTTTTGGCTTTCTGGGCTTTTTTTTTTTAAGTCTGCACCATTCAAGATTAATGTCTTGGAACGTATGGAATGCTTGGCTGTGTCATTGCACAATAATAAAACTAGCTTTGAATTAAATGCCTGTGGAAGAAGGGAGTATTGGATAAAGCATAAATGATGCTTTAAAAAAGCCTTGGCTTGCTAATTAGCCATATGGGTTTGAAAAGTTGCCAATGTCTAAGGAAATATTCAGGGAGTGGGTAGAAATCAGTCAATTATTTCTGGCCGTGTGTGCAAGTGGTGTGAGTGGGGTGAGTACTGTCACTCTGAGAAGACCTGAGGGATTTAACTTCTGCATGTGCCACAGCAGGCTAATATGAAAGTCCTTTATAAGTGCTTATCTTAAACCTTTGTGGAAGTATCTCATTCAATTTATAGTGTAGAACTTCTGATAAGAGATCTTGCTTTGGTTATTTATGACCTTGCCATGCTATCAGAGAAAGGCTGTAGGCACAAGTTATTGGTGGCTTATAAAAGTAACATTTGTTAGTGTGGTTAAGTGTAGCTACACTTAGATGAGTAGGAGAATCAGTCAGATGTTTTTATATGCATTTAGATTATAGAAATTATTCTGTAAGTAAATTTTCGCTAAACTAATGGGAGGAACATTTTAAGGGTTTGTTCCTTCTGAGACTGCAAACTGGAGAGTTCTATAAACAATTATTTTACAGGAAAGACAGGATGAGATAGTGCATATCTTCACACATGGAAAAGCCTAGCTCAGATGTTTTGTGTGGATTACAAATGCTGTGGATAGTGAGATCAATCTAGAAAACAGCTGAGAGTTCTTTTTACTGTTTAGCTGACATGCTCTCTCATTCTGTCAACTATAATAGATTTGTAAACAAGCCAAAGGAAAAAAGAGTTATTTTCTAATTTATTTTTAAAGCATACTTATCTTGATTTTTAATTGGTCTTATTTTGTGTTCCTACTAAACTGTACCATATTTTTCATTGTTAAATCTATATTTATTCCTTACCAATCATATTTTTTTTAAATTTAAAAGAAAATGCAACACTGCAAACTTTTATTAGATCAATTTCTAAAATTTCAGGCTATTTATAGGACAAAAGGAGCACTGCTAATTAACCCTAAATAAGACTCAGTATTATTTTGCTTACACAGATATTGTAGAATTCTTATACTTAATTTTCTTAATAGCATTGTTGCCTGAAAAGGCTAGCCCAAAAACTGAGACTAGTCAGGAGTAAGGGAACAAAAGGTGGGTGTTTATTGGAAGGGCCTTCAAAGGTACATTTTGGGCAGACAAAGCCCCCCAGGGGCATCACCCAAAATGGACAACGAGTCACGAGTTCTCCACACCTTTATAGGTTTGGTCCTTTTGCATATCAGCATAAATTCACCAATTAAAACTTTGCAATTTCCCCCTGGCTCCCCTAGCTCACTTCCACCCCCTTTAGAGGCTTGGGCCTGGGCACTCTAAATGTCCTTGAAGAGCAAGCCCAGAGAGGCATTGTTATGTGTATCTTAGCATGAGAGAACAGCAGCTAACAGGCTGTGAAGCATCTCAGAGTTACACATCAGGCAATACAGAATTTAAAAAATATAAGGGTTAAAACCTAAGGCAACACATGTTCCTAACTTTTGTCAATGTAAATTGAAGTGTACTGGATAACAATTACCTGTCCCTCCTCTTTTGTTAGTGTCCCAGTCTTCAACTGAGTGACACAGAAATCTTTCCAGCTGGGTCTCTGAAGTCCAGTTGCAAAAATGACCCTGCTCTATCTGATTCAATCCCTGAGCTACTGATGATACCCACTAATGACAATACCCTGCTGATGATACCCATTTATGTTCTGGTCTTGGCACAGGCTTTTTCCAGTTTAAAGGAACATTGTATAACACACTGAATCTTATGTTCTTGACCAGGAGACCCACATGTAGATCAGACTCCTGTACTGATAAGGGCTTTGAGAGCAGAATATGTTCTGGTGGCACACTTTGTAAAATAGCATGAAATCTGAATTGATTTGGGAGGGGAGAACGTGTGCCTTCTTCAGGAAGAGCTGCATCTCCCACAGACTACAGAATTACAAAATGAAACAAGTCTACTTTTCCAAGTTCATACAGTTTTGACATTGACATTTTCAGAGCTATGATTGCTCTTTTCTGGATGATCATCAGTATGTATATTGCATGGGTGTTTTTGAGGATTTTTATGCCTTAATATTTTGTCTGCAATTTGGTAGGGAAAAAAAGAATTTATTAGCATGCTTTACAATTCCAAGTAGGTTTTCTGAAATCCTGCCAGTAGTTGGGTGTATGAATGATCTCTGTGGATAGAGGTAACCTGTTCTTTTCCTGGTTTCCTCAGTCTAGGTCACCTTCCATCTGATTAAGTAAGTTCTAAACTTTAGTTTGCCTTTTTGAATTGTAACACAGCCATTTCAGTAGAATTGTTTTACCACTTTCACAAGGGTCAGGTGTCTTGTGTGGCTGTGACTGTTGGCTTGGCATTTGAATCAAACAGTGCATTCACTTTGAAAACCTTTTGACACTCTGTGTGCTGCAAGGGCCAAATTTGTATTTTTAGGAGATTCAACTGGAATTACAAATAAAAACAGTAGAACACTACATGGAAAAAAATATACCCTAACTTTCTATGATACTACTCAGGGGAATACCCAGCAAAATGATTTGGAGGGTGTATATACTTTTCTCACTGCATCCCCCAGTACAGCTGACAGGGGTGAAAGAGTAGTCAGTTTACTGCAGAGAATGCCTAGCTGGCAGATAGTTTCTGTGTCAGTGTCAGTCAGCTAGTTAAACTAGCTCTTTATTTCCTTCTAAATTGAGGGTAAGAAAGAAGAAGCATTTTAACTTAAGCTTGCTGTTACTACTGTAAATAATTCTGCAGCATGGGTTTTGTTTGTAAATGCAAGCTGACACTTAATAAATTAAAAAATTCCAATAACTTTCAACACCTGTGCTACTTAGCTTTGTAAAATCAGTCAGTAAAAGTGTTGACATAATTAATTGTATACATGCCTAAACCTATGGTGTGTTAAAAAATAGAAGGTTAGCACATTTGCCACCATAAAGTTATACTTAATCTGTAAATTCAGTAAGCTTTTAGGATAATTGCTTTTAGATAACTGTGTTAATAAACACAGTGATTGATAATGTCAATTGTGTAAAGCAGTCACTCTATATGTATGAATTTGTTAAGTTGGATTTTTTTTTTCCCCTTAACATTCAGTATTATGCAGGCATTCCAGAAGAAGAGAGAGAGAAGAAACTAGCTTCCTGTTCAAGACACAGATTTCGCTACATTCCTCCAAATACTCCTGAAAATTTCTGGGAGGTTGGATTTCCTTCCACCCAAACCTGTGTGGAAAGAGGTTTGTGCAAAAAAAAAAAAAAAGCTTGCAAGCACTTTTTAAAGCTGATTATTTTTTCCCCCTGAAATTATCTCTACTTCATATAGCAGTCTTTCTCACCCAGTCCTGTTGAGGTCTATTTATCAGCAGCCATCATTTTGAATAAATATTGTCTGGTTTTAACAATTCCTGTACTACTAAGAAAGGAATATAAGGAGACATTCTTAGAGCCTAGATAGAGAAGGCAGAAATCATTAGGATTTTCACAGAACTTAATTTAAACCTTGCATAATTTGAACCTAAGCAAGAATTGGATTTTCAGACGCAAAAGCCAAGAGATTGTGCTTACTGAGGAGAGACAGGCAGCACTACTCATGTCCTTTGTCAGTATTTTTAGAGCTTCATAATACCACGTGATAATGGAAATGTTGCAGGTGTGATTAAATAGTTCTTAATACATTTAGCCTCCTTGTTAGTGACAATGAAAAGTTGTGTGGTGTTTGGCTTTGGTTTTTAACTCCTCTTCACATACAAGTTTGTTCTTTCCTAAATAATTTTTCTAAATCCTAGAACCTGGTATAAAAATGGGTTTTTACCAATTATGTTAAAGCACATTAAGTTTTTAGTGTACTCTGTACATCTCTTCAGAAGTGGTGAAATTCTGAGGTGAGGAGCTCTATATGAACCCTGAGTTACTTATATCTTGTGCATTAACTGTGAATCATTAATCTTCACTTTTATCTGTTCTTGTAACAGTGTCAGGTCAGGCATAGGAAAACTTGGCAGAGTTGTGTGATAGTGTTGCAGTATCATCCTTAATCTTTCAGAACAGGGACCCTTGGTTTTTATGGACTTATATAACTTGTTACCACCCCTTTGGAATCTGCTTGCAGCCTCATTAAAAATTAGCTTCTTGGCTGTCTCCTTGATCTGCTGGAGTAAGAGCTGTTCCGTTGTAAATGGTCTCAACAGCATGTCAGAGGCAGACTGTAGGATCAACCCTCCCTTGGAAAAAAAAAGGATTTTATAACAGTGCAGCAAGAACACTAAAATGCTAAAGAGAGAGAGTTGCCATGATGAGCAATTGCAGCTGTCACTCCAAAGTAGTGGGGTACAACATATGCATTTTCTACTTCTTACTGGTATCTTGAGCCAGCTGTGGTTTGTGTTTGGGTTTTTTTTAAATAACAGAGTTACACAGACAGTATTTTCCAACTCTGAAGTGGGAATCTGTTACTCTCACTTTGGTGGAGGTTGTTGATGATAAACAGTATGGAATTGACAAAAGCCAGGTGCTGAAACTGTGTTGCATAAAACATCTGCTCACTGTCTGTCAGTGTTAGCTAAGTTGAGCATGTTGCAGAAATTTTCTATACACTTTTCTTATCAGAGAGCTTTCAAGGGGTGTTTGATACATAGGCTCATGTTTGGCTTTTGCCAGTCTTTAATAAAGTAAGGGTGTTCTTAAAACAGAGGGATGTACTGTTTAGACCCACAAAGCACATGAGCCTGACGCTTCCTCTGTATGACTAGGATTTACATTTTTAAAAGTGATTTTTATTAGTCAGCTGAATTAGCAGTACTTGCATACTTTGTTACTCAGTTTTGTTTTGAATAGAGGAATGATTCATAGTTTCTGTTCTCCAGTGTTAACTGTCTGTGTTGCATTACTGTGCAATCATCTACTAGAAAGCAGCTGAGTTTTAATGAATGATATTGCACCCTGGATCTCGAAACTTTCTATGCAATGTTTTCATGTGAAGTGAGAACCAGTTGCCACAAAAGGAAAAAAAAAGTGTTATTTTTTGAGGGTAAACACAAATTGAAGCTAAAATTATGCTGGTTTTTGTATTGTGTTTCTTACCTCAGATTTATTCTTTTAAGGCTACATTAAAGAGGATCTTGCTCCCTGTCAACGTCCGAAGAGACGGCAGCCTTACGCTGTCATGTTTTCTCCAAAAGGGAAACAGCAGAAGACATAAAGGATGGGCAAGTCAGGAGTGGCAGCCTGAAGTGTATCTGTCCTGTCCGTAGATATTTATAGTTAATATAAACTTGAAATAAAGAACTATGTGTTTTCCACAATGATAGAGAAATCGTTTAATTGAAGATGTAAATTTTATAAAATTCGTCGGAAAGTCTGATGTACCAGGAAAGAAAACTATTTAATGTATGTTTGTTTCATATTGTGTTAATACATTTTGTATTCATTTTTGCACCTGTCAGACAAGTCTCCTGCTTTTTTTCTTTAATGTCAACAGCTAAAATTCCAGCAATTTCTGTCTAAACTTTGTGTCAGTGAGTAACTGCTTTGGAGTCATTGCAGTGAGTTGTTGTTGCAAGGGTACATGTCTGTCAATGGGAACAGAAATGACAATTCTCTAGAGTGCTTTATTTTGCACTGGATTTTTTTTATATATCCTTTCTCTTATGGCAGTAATGGTTATATCTACTTGGAATAAAGCTGTATTAAATATTAAATTTATCTACTGTTAATAGTTTGGAGGTGTGAAAACCAGGAATTTTGTGTCTTTCTTAATTCTGGTGTCAAATGTATATCACCAGGTTTTCCTCAGTGTTTAAATTAGAATATCCAATATTCCTTTTTTATTAACTTGGAATCTGTTTGCATATATGTGTTTCATTTATTGATAGAGAGAAGCATTGTTATTTGTAAATTTGGGTCACAGCTCTGTCTAGAGTTCTTCTAGTGGACAGCAATGGTCATCACCTAGGTTACAAAGGATTGTTCAGAGAGATTATAAATTAATTTTTTGTAGCTGGGGATATAGTTCCATACTTGCATTTGCAAAGTAAGATCATATGGGGGCAGAGTAATACCTACATAGGTAGGCAGGCCAAAGATCACCATAAGTTACTGTGGAATAAAGAAGCCACAATCAGAGTTAGGTTCAAGCAGTGAGAACTCTTGAAAAGAGATCATAAAACAAGCAACCATTTAAATACCTTAAAATAAAATCATAGAAAGTGCAGATCCATCTGTGGGGTTGTATGTATATATTTACATATATAGATGTATCTCTGATTTCTGTTCTTGTATTTTACATGTGTGTGTATGTTTGTATGAAAAGGTATGTATTTAAAAACATGGTGGATAGGACTATTTAAATCCAAGTGCAGTGAATGCATAGGTTGTGGCATAGGCCTAAGAAGAAAGCTAAAAGAAATGTGATCAATTTAACTGTAACATTAAGTAATGCAAAATCCTCTTGGGTTGAAATCACAGGTCTTGCAAGAAAATAGAAGGTAAAACAGTAGGCACTGCCCCCATCCTACCTGCTTAGTTGATTTACTTGCTTTAGCATTTCACAGGCCTATATGCTCAGGAATGCCAAAGGCATAAAGCCAAAGAACAGTGGAAGTCTTTAGTAATTCCCTACTAATACATGCTGACAATAAATGTTTACACACTGTAAAAGTTCATTTCTTGGAGCTGGCAAAGAGCCCATGCCAAGGTAAGTGTGGTTTCCTGAAAATTAACAAAAACATTTAAGAAAATGAACAGGTGCTCCCAAAAAGTGGAATTCTTGCAGGTATCTTGAAAATTGTTTTAAGACAGCTGTTATATACTTTGAACAAATATTTATCCATTTAAAAAGTTTTTAACAAGGAAAGTAGGGTAGGAAACTGCTTTTAACTAGAATCTTTACACAGTAGAAGCTATGTCCACAAAAAGAAGAGTGGAAGCACATTGTAACTCATCAAATGTAAATTTTGCTATGAAGTAGGCTGTTTGAGAAAGTTTCTGAAAGAATTAATTATAAATCCTGTTTTAAGAACTATCAGAACGAACTTTATTAGTAAGTTTGTAGAATAAAAGATCAAACAATAATGGGAACATTTAAAGGCAAGATGATGAGAAAAATGGGGATTTTTACACTGATGTTCCTTATAGAAGTGCTTGAAAGAGCCTTTCTTTGCAGAAGGGTGGGTGGGCAGAGGTGTTGTGAACTGAAATGGCAGAAATGGTCAATGACAGGAGTGTCAGCAATGGGCCAGGACTGGAGTCACTGCCATGGATTGGAAAGTGAGAGAAGAAACTGCTAAATCCCTCACTGTAGGAACATGAGCTTTGGTGGTCATGGAGAATAAAGTGACAATTCTGCCATCAGGCTTTAAAAAACTCTCCAAGGAGATCAGCAGGGCTGCAGCCTGATGAGTTTTATGGAGTATTGGGATCTGGGCTGATTGATAAGAGTATAACAAACAAGATTTTCAGTCCTATGGATAAATATGTGAAAAGATTACACTTTTTAAAGGTGCCTTTCGGATGATTTCTGATGGGCTGAAGGTATCAAAGCATGATTTATCTGACAGCTCACAGTAGAACCAACTTGTCATGGTACAAAAGAAAAGTTCCCTCCTACATGATGCCTGTTTAAAGGTACATAAGTGATCAGAGCAGGAGGCAATTACAGTGAGGTTCTGCTAAATCCTGACTGAGCAAACTGAACCGGGGTGTAGAAGAGGGGGGAATTTGCAGAGTAGAACCCCTTCACACACATGAAGGGATGTGATAGATGCTGATAACGTCATGAAGTGTGGAAGCAGTGAAAAGCAAGGGTTCCTGTCCCAGGGGCAGCAGGTTTAGTTACAGGCAGAAAGGAGCAGGTAGTGTCTGTGAGGGTATTACTACTCCACTAGAGGACAGTAAGGAACTGCTTTTGAGCTTAAAACAGTGTAAGAACTCCCCTTGCCTTTTTAGTTGGCCAATTTTATAAGACTTCAATTGATTTTAAAATTGTGTATCTCTCTCCTATCTCTTCTAATGCTAGAAAAACTATTTCACTTCATCTCGACAAGAGATCAACTGTAGAAATCTAGAAACAAGAACAGAAACAGACTATGGTTTCCCCTCCAAAAAATAAGAAATTCCTAGAGAAATACCAGAAGTCTAAGCAACATTTGTATACCGAAAGATTATTGAAAATTGTAATTTTTTTAAATTTAAATATTTCTATTTGCATTAATTTTGAATTATGACTTGCCTGTATTTTGAAATACTCTTGAAATAATATGTATTTTTTGCCCAGAGGAAATGGAAGATAAAAGGAAGCCGATCAAATCCAGCAAGGAAAGTCTGCTAAAAGTATTAACTTTAAATATTGTTACATTTAAACATATTGGCTATCTTTGTTTTCTTTATGGCATGGTCATGCATTGCAATTGCACTCAGCTGTACTGTCAGAGGAGTGGACTGTGTGTTCTTGGAGATTTGTGGGTTTTTCCATGTCTGTAAGCAGTGGGGGAAAAGAAAGAAGTTTGGGATAAACACCATAAGCTGAAGTAGGTTCTTGTCATTGGAGGGAATCGGGGCAATTGACTAAACCCAATGTTTATGAACCAAATATTCAGTGACTTCTTACCTGAAGCCATTACTCAGAAGTTGAGAGAGCAGGAGAAATTTCTTCAGGTGTATTCAGGTGTGAGCATCCAAATGAGAATCTCTGAATAGCAGTGCCTGCTGGGTCATGCATCCACCATCTGGCAGAACAGCCACAGATGTCTTCTAGTTTCTCTCCTTTTCTGTGACTGTGTCTTAGGATTCATCCTGCCTCTTCTCATTTTATAACAGAAGACTTGGTGTAATTGATGTTGGGATTTGTGCACCCTGTAGTTAGGCAAATAAATACTGATACAACATTAGCCATTATTGAAAGAGCTTGAAGATTTAACACTGATGTAGTAAGAGCCCCCAAAGAAACAGTAATGTCTAGGAACTCATCCATTCAACGTTATCAAAAACAACCCTCACTGGAATGGGTTGAAGTGGCTTCTGAAAGTCGGTTCTTCTGAACTCAGATCAAGGTAAAGCTCTCAGGTTCCAGCTGAGCTCCTTCTGGCCTGCTGGAGTACAGCACATCCATCTCCCCTAGTGATATTTAGCATGTGTTGCAGCCTGTGATATTCTGACGCTGGTATGGGCCCAACAACTGTGCAACCTTCAAGTTGGCTTAGTGTCATTCCCAAAAACATGAAGAGGGCAAGGTCATGGCTTTAGCACTTCCAAAGTGATATCTGTGTGGTCTGCAAACAGCCTTTGATCAAAACCCAATTTTTGGGCTGCTTGGAGCACGAAGTCAGATTGTTGGTAAAATGTCCACAGGCAAGTTGGGTTCCCTGCACTGACTTTGAGGCCAACTCAGTTGTGAGTTGTTTTTAATTAGTTGTGCTTTTGAACTTTGCCTTTCTCATGCAGAAAGGATGAATGCTTTGTCCCTAATGAAGCAGGAGGAAAACAATGTCTGTTTGCTGATAATTAGAAACTCCTGTCAAAAGAAAAAACAATACAAGAGGACAAAATCATAGGCAGGGGAAGCACAGAGGCGGGAGCGGAAGAGAGTGATGGAGGTGCTCAGTGGTGGTATGTCATGGGGCATCAGTGGACTCTTGTTTTTAGAAATAATAAACATGAGCCCTGATCCTCAAAGAAAGGGGTTTGCTATATTCAAATAAATCAGTTGTGCAGCATTTGGAAGGAGATTCCTTTGTCTCATTTGTTGTAGTGTAGTCTGACTGCTTGGTTTGAACATCGTCCATCTTTACTTTGTTCCTGCACTGAGTGAGCATAAAATCTCCAGGAGTGTCCTCTGTGTATGAACACCTAACTATGAAGGAAAGGGAGCAAGACAGCACAGAAATAAGCCCAAGATTTACCTCAGTGGAAGATGGACCATGCTTGCTTTAGGCCCCTGTAGTTTCTTTGGATAAAAACTGAAATGTAGAGTGTTTTCCTCAGTATTCATCTTGCTTTAGTCTGTGCTTTGCAGTCTGTGTTCCTGTATGTCAGCACATCAAAACATTATGTGCTGTAGATTATATGAACAGTGCTGTCTTCTGTGAATTATTTTACAGGCTACAAAGTGATGGGTCAGCACAGGTTGGGTTGCTGTGAACACATTTTGGAGCAAGGATGTGCTATAAAAATACACAATTCATTTTGATCATCAAGTTTGAAATTTTGAGTACTCTAAGTATACATAAATCTCCCCTCAATGGTTATATTAATATGAGATTTTTTTTCTGAGTTACCATTGTCTTCTGTCTCCCACTCTTTTCAAAGCTGCTTCTCTTCTTCAGTGTATTTTTGTAGGATACATACGTGGCTAGACATTTGGCATCCTCAGCATGGTGTTTGAGGTGCAAACATCATCCCAGCAGCACCACATGGACTTCCAGTGGTCTGGGAGAAGTTCCTGTATCACGTTCATTGTGAAGAGAGGCACTGGGAGCCTCCAGTCAAGGACAGTGACGTGTGTCTCCCACACTTGGCAATGGTGGGAGATAACGCTGCCCAGCAGGAAGTTTGAGAAGGACATTTGAAGACCGCTTGTCCTTGGGTGGCTTCTGTCTGCATTCAACCTGCAGCCATGAACAAGGCTTATCAGTCTCATTCATAGCCATGGCTCCTGTTTAGCACCTTGTTAGGAAAATTACTTGGAGGCTAAGGTCAACATGGGAGAAAGGCTTTTCATTACAGATGGGAAAGCTGATTTAAGCTAAAAAGCATGTATTTATTGGGAAGGCATCCTCAGACTACCAGTTCAGGACAGTAACGTTTGGTACATACTTTTTACACTGGTAGTGGCTATGCTTGGAACTAACCAATGCACCAAAAAAGTTTTAAGTGCAAACTGGTGGCATACATGGCATATTCAGACAAGAAAAGTGAGGAAAATATCCCCAGAAATAACAGTAGGGAGAGCTCCATATCTACCTCTTTTCCACCTCTTTATTCTACGAAGATATTACACCCATGTGGTGATGATGCACGTTAATATATTTCAGCTACTGTATCAGAATAAATATAATATTAACCACAATTTGGAAACACAGAAGATCTCTCTTTTTCCCCCTTTCTTATTTCTGAGTGGTTTACCTAGGACTTTGAACTTCAAAGTAGAGATCAGTTACATTTTTGGTTGGATTTTTTTTCATTAAGAAAAAAATGTTGTGATAGAAAGGACAAAACCTGTATATGCCTGTGCTCCAAAGGCAGTAGGAATAGATAGGAGACAGTGCTGTGGATCAGACAGATGTGAAACAAGCAGAGGAGACAAAATTCAGCTCTAGTCATCAGCTCAAAACCATACGGTGATAAAGCTGCTCAATTCCCTCACAGTCAAAATTGCCAACTCTATGGGTCTTTTTAGAGCAGTTTTAAATAAAGTGAGAATAAAATGAGGCTAGATAAGAAAGAAAGAACTATTTAGGGGCCTTTAGGAATATGTTTTGTGTGCTTTATTTGTGCCCTTGGGTAAATCAGTTGTGGGAAAAGATAAAGAGATTAAATACAGTCTTTGAAATTACATTCCTAATGACTCACCATTTCAGAGAGCTTGGGAATTTAAGCTGCAATTGAAAAGAAGCATAAAATGAAAAAAAAAAGCTAACATTATCTTGGATAATGTGTATCAGATAATGAGTTGATACTCTTTTAATGTTGAACAGATGTCCTAGAAGAGGCAATTATTTTAATTCAAATTTTCTTTTACTTAAGCCAGTTTGCAAAAATACAGGTACTCTCTCACACATATGTAAGGATTAATATAATTAGAACCAAGATTCTAATAGTTGCAAATCAGAAAATCTAATTTCTTATTTCTATTCTGTGGAAATATTCTGTATCTCAAATTGTAATAATCTTCTACTTTGGAACAAAATGGCAAAATTTTCAATGAAATTAAATCTAAAATAATTGGGTTTAAAATATCAGACTTTTTGAAGTATTTCACTCTGTCCTAGCAATTGAGCTTATATCATTACTGTCAAATTAACAGAAGCAGGCAAGAAACTCCAACTCATCATGACAGCCCTCTCTGAAATCACTGGGCTCTTTATATGCATTTCTAAAGTGTTTTGCTTGCTGGGTATCAACTGAATACTGAAGCACACTCTATTAATTGCTAATAGATCATTAAATGCTTGGCAAATCATTCAGAGAAACCAATGGGACTTTTGAAGTTTAATCCTAATAATTTGACACTTAAGCAAGAAAAAAAGGAAATGTAAAAAGCTGCAAAGGATATTTCTTTTAGCCATACTTCCCTCTACTTATTTTTTGGTCTGTAATAGAGAAGCACATGAAATTATTGAAAATATTATTATTATTTTCTTCTCAAACCTGTGTTGGAAGAGTTAACTGTTTAGGGGAGCTGTCAGAAAGCCTTTTCTATTCCTCAGCCTCTGAGTATTGACAGATAATGTTTTCTGAGTGACTCTTGAGATGTATTATGCATTCCTGAGAAGGGAATTACATATATATCTCATCTGCTGCATCTTCTGCTGTAGTTAATGGAGAGCATCGAGCCAGGGGAGTCTGGGGTTAGTGGTGCTTACTGCCTAAGCCCCTCCACAACTGCACTCATCAGGACTTTGTTAAGGCTCTTCTCCACCCAAAGGATAAGCAAAGGAGGCTTTTTTTGAAAATTTTGTCAAGACATTAGATGACCATGTTGTTCTAATACAGTAGTGTGGAAATATATATGGAAATACATGACCTATTTCATAAGTCATTAAAGGTGATCAATACTTTTTTTAAAAGACAGGTGTGTGATGTGGAAACTGGTGGTCTCCAGGCTGTGCCAGCTGTTTAAAGTTACTGCATGTATGATCTCCTCACAGAACAGGGTTCATTTATAAAAAGGCATTTATGATAAAGCAAATGTAAACTAGTACTGAAACAATTACTTTTAAAAGATATTTCCTTTTGCCATATCAACAATTTCCAATTCAGTCTATATGAAAACAGATCTCATGGGCTTTCTCAGAAGAACACTTCAGCAGAATCTGTTTATCCTAGGACTGAACTGGGAAAGACATGAGAATAGGAACATAAGACTTAAGGCTTTTGCTACACAGAGACTACAAGTGGGTCTATAAACTTGACATGACCTATTCTAGAGGCTCTCACCCATGTCCCCATAACCCATGGCAGCTCTTTTACACCCAGCAAAGACACTCACAAGCTGTAGTATGCCCTGAGTCATTCTCCTAGAGGGAACAGCCTTCGACATGCAGTTATGAGACTCACAGGAGTCTCCCAAAACTGAACATTTCTTCTTTCTGCCACTCTAATTTGCTACCTGGAGGCAGCACCCTGCTTTAACCTGCTCAGCTCTTCCAAGTTCTAGATGTACATCCCTTTCCAGGAACAAAACTGATGCTTGCCTGCCATGTACCATCACTTGCATTCCTGGTGGTAAAATATTTTCCCCAGAAGTTTCCCATCTCTCTCACAATTCTGGATTCAGGCTTTCAGTTCAGACTAACTTGAAATGTTTTCAAAAGGGGATCTTGTTTCTAAGGGCAAGAGACTCAAGACACTATAAAAGGTGATGGAGTTCAGCAATTAGAAAGCAAAGTGCTGTAATTCACATCCCCTCGCAGAAACCTTGGCAGAGGGCAACCCATGTGGAGGGAGTTTTGTGGGAAGATATTCCATTTTCTCAGAGAAGCACAGTAACATAAGAATGAACCAAAACCATCTTGTCAGATCCTGGCCTACTCTGTAGCCATTTTCAAAACTCACCCATCTGTAGTAACCTACTCTGGTGGCTTTACTTAAGCCATCATGCAAGTTGTGGCTATTGGACCAAAAATTTCAAATTGGCTTACTGTATTTTAAATCCTATTGCCTCTTCTGTATTTTTTTACCACTCAAAGGGAAACATCATCTTTTTTATGAATTTATGCTATATACTAGACAAGAATAAATCATGCTAGTGGAAAAAATATCAAGGACAGAGTGTAGAAAAATAAAATAATGTGATTATGTGTGTGGCTGCTGTCTCTGCAGTCCTCAAACAGAATACTTGCTGCTCTGCAAATCTCTCGATTTTTTTAAAGTAAAAATAAATCTACAACATAAGAAATGTGATATTCCTTGGCCGTGGCTGATGCTGAAAGGAAGAATTTTTCAGGGAGGATTTTCTAGCTCCCACTCACTAGCCTTTTCAATTTTGTAAGGCTTTGGAATAATACAGACTCATCTATTGCTCAGAAGTGGCCTGCATGTAATTTTATATCATGGAGGTTTGATGAATTTTCAACATGTGAAATTCCAGGATTTTCCTGGCCTACTGACAGCACTTTTGAGATCTTCCTCTTTCACTACTTATGTGTGTGCAATTAGGTATTTTGGTGGTGTTTTCAGACCATTGCCCTTTCCTATTTTCATTGCTGCATTGCTTTTGAGGGTGCTGATCTCACTGCCAAGCCCACAGTTGTATCAATAAAGCCACAGCCCCTAAAATCCAAAAACTGTGTAAATTTGTGCTTTTATTTAAGCAAAGCTTTCAAAGCAACCTGAGAGGGCAAAAAGGTTTTTGTATGTCAGACTTGGTGTTGTTATGTGACAAAAGGTACTGGGGACACGATCCCTCCCTGGCCTTTGCAGGATTGTCCCAGAGGGCCCTGAGCCTCAAGGGTGACATCTATCAGGGGGATACAACAGGAGGGGCTCTCCTGAAGGGTCTGGCATGTTATGGGGCACAGGGGAACATCTTGGGATGGAACAAACTTAAAGGATATTATGGGGAGGAATCAAAAGTGGCAAAAGGGAGGGGTTATGGTGGTTTGGGGAATAATGAGTAGGGGAGAGCTAAGGTGTGTAAGAGGCCAGTGCACACCAACAGTGGCTGGTCAGTACCCTTGCCTGGCCATGCCCTGCATCTCTTTGCTGCCATCTGTCATGTCTGCTCATTTAACTATTTCAAACTATTTTCCTGGGTAGAGGGTCCCTACTGTTGCTGGCAGGCACATGGAATAGGTGCCTTGAGAGACAGATATCGAGGCAGAAATAGCCTGAGCCAGATGTTTCTCCATCCCTACCTGTGAGACAGCTGGGGGAGTTGGCTTGTGGTCCAGGCCAAGCACAGGGGAGAGTGTGGGGTCCGGGGTTCACTGTGAGACCTGTCTGCATATTTTGTGTGTGTGTGTGTGTGTGTGTGAGCATCCAGGGCCAGCTGCCAGGTGGACTGGGTGTCCATGACTGGTTACAGGAGGGGTCCATAGCCTTGTGTGTATGTGTACACACAAAAGAGGTTTGTGTGCCTGCAACTGAGTGGGGCTGGAGCTCGTGTGCCTCCCCTGGTGCCAGCAGCTACTGGATAGATTGGATATATGAGGACAGTTCCTGCCATCATGGCAGGAACATACATATATATATGTATATACTTCCAACACATGGACCTTCATGTTTTTCAGACACAGAAGGGGACAGGACTAAAACTGTTTTTACTGCTGGTGCAAGTGCTGTGTTTTCTGGGTGTGCTGGATTTGACTGGGATAGGGTTGTTTTTTTCAATGTAGCTGGTGCTGGGCTGTGTTTTGGATTTGTGTTGAGAAGAGTGTTGAAAACACAGGGATGTTTTTGTTATTGCTGAGCAGTGCTGAGCAGAGTCAAGGCCTTTTGTGCTTCTCATTGCATCCTGCCAGCAAGGAGGCTGGGAGTGCACAAGGAGGTGGGAGGGGTCAACTGACCCCTACTGACCAAGGGTGTATTCCATACCATATGGCATCATCCTGGATCCAGCAACCTGCAACCACACATCCAGAGCTCTGCTCTGCTGAATGCAATGGGTATGAATGTGACATAAAGTCTGATATTTACTGAGTTTTATACTATTGGGGTTTCTAAATGAAGGGTTTTTCTTATATGGGGAAGGCTGACAAACATACGGGGTCCACCCAGTCTCTGCTGGTGGCTGCTCAGAGATCTGTACAGAGGAAGATAGTTTCTGACTGCTGCACTGGCACCTCCAACTCGGCCACTATGCAAAAATAAGAGAAGTAAACTATGGAGGGAGACACTCTGGGCTGCCACTAGTGCAGAGGTTGTAGATTCTCCCATCAGCTTTAACCAGCACAAGGCCATGCCTCCAGGATGGCCGTGCCTGTGGGTTTCATTCTCTCATGCTGTAAGGGATTGCACAGCTTCCAGCACAAGATCATAAGCTACATGACCTGGGGCTGCAGCTCCCTCCCACTATCCAGTTACTAGGAATTTTCCAGTAAGTGAGACCCCATAAGTAGGTGTCAGTGATAAAAGCCAACCTGAGAAGAACCCTCTCAGCATCAGCGCTGAGCACCCTAATAAATCATTTAGCCCAGCACCTTCTAAATACCAGCCCCAAAGCAGCAATATTTACATAAGTTTCTCCAGCCCCTGCACAGATGGTCTCTGACTGCTGACGCTCTGAGAGAGCTCTCAGCATGAGCAAGAAGGGCCCTGGGTGGGGGAACAGCTCAGGCCATTCACAGCAACAGTTTGCATGGTGAGCTTTGGCTACGAAACAGTGCAAAATAAAACAGAGAGTATTTCCTCCAAGTCTGGGAATTCTGACCTATTTCTAAACAAGCATGTGTTTGCTCCAAGCATCAAAAACATAAAGAAGCACAGTAAAACCCTTCTTCTGAAGGCAGAGTGAGGGAAAGCTTTCAAAACCTTTAAAATTCCTGAGATCCTTTAAAATTCATTTCTAAATTTGTGAGTGGTGGTATCAAGGAGAAATGTCACCTCAGCCCTTGCTAGGGTGACTGGCTGGGTTGGCTGCTTGGAACTCCTGACCCACTGCCCGACTGAGTGGAGATGGGAAACTGCACGGGTGATGTCTCACATCCTCCCACCAGGACAGCAAAAGATGCAGTGGAAGCAGGTCAGCCTTGTCTACTTGTCTGCCTTTTGGTCCCAAGTGAGACAGTTTCTCTTTGCAAGCATTGCTAAGTGTGAATAGTTGTTCCACACTCTCACTTTCCCATGCAAAGCAGAATTTTTAAGTAAGGTTTTTTAAGCCATGCATTGATACAAGACAGTCCTATCACAGGAGATGCACACAAAGCTGGGGCTGTGACAGGGTCTTGTCGTGGAGGCTCTGTACTGGCACCTCCTGTTTGCTTCTGTCCAAGTTGTGCTCCTGCAAGTGCTTTGACAGGCAGAAATCTCACTCAGAGTCCTGCCCGTGGGATGGGGACAGGCATCTATCCCCATCTGCATCACACTCTACTGACATCCACCACCTACATGCAAGTATGACCATGCTACAACAAAGCAGGAACATCCTCTGCCTCCAAAAGCTGTACCAGCATGAGTGTGGCCCACACCCCAACACAATGATCCCTCAGCAGAGACCACATTCCAGCCTCAGCTGACCTTTTCAGTTCCCAGATGGGTGTGAGTTAGGATTTAATTCCACCCCACAACCTCATGATAAGAAAAATATCAAAACTTGGAGGAGCATAGCAAATTAAAAGTCATACAGGAAGTGTGGATAGTGCACCACTGCATGGAGTAACATGGAGCCCACAACAATCCTACCAAGGGCCAATACCACCATGTGATTTTCCTTGCAATTTGTTTGTCCCATTCTTCAGCACCCTGCACACCTTGGACTGCCCCCCCTTTTTTACAAAACACCCAACTCCCCGGCTTGTGCCTGTATCCCCAATTTCCTCTCTCAAGCCAGAGCATTTCTGCCTTGCCTGAACTCTCTTCCCTGGGCCTGTGGAAGGAAAAAGACATGTGGTTGGTCCCTCATCTCATGCTTACCCATGCTTAGGTATGCAGCTCCCTCATGCTTACCCATGCTTAGGTATGCAGCTCCATCTTCTTAATTTAGTTCCTTGAGACAGCAGAGCAGCCTTGAACATGGGGTCAGTGAGTCACGAGAGATAGGGCAGGGAGGGGAGGAAGGTGCTGTACAGCAGCAGATGGGCACCTGTAGTTTCCAAGGAGACCAACACAGGAGGAAGAAGCAGCACAGACACCCTTGTCCATCCTCCTGTGCCACTTGGGGAAAGAGGGATATAAATTGGGAGTGAAATTAAGCCCAGGAAGAAGGCAGGGATGGGAAGAAGGTGTTTCAAGGTTTGGACTTTTACTGCTCATGGCCCTACTCTGTTTTTTTTGGTAATAAATTAATTGCTCAGAATCAAGTCCACTTTGTCTGCAACAGTATGTGACCTCTCCCTGTTTTATTTTGACCCATGAGCTCTTCCATATATTCTGTTACATTTTATCT
Organism: Climacteris rufus; assembly: GCA_013398175.1. Taxonomy (NCBI): domain Eukaryota; kingdom Metazoa; phylum Chordata; class Aves; order Passeriformes; family Climacteridae; genus Climacteris; species Climacteris rufus. The sequence goes on from VZRZ01005378.1 coordinate 374,751, forward strand.
CCCCTGTCCAGCTGAGGAGGGGGATGATACAGCATCTTTGATGAGCACCTGGCATCCAGGGTCAACACACCACAACCTCTGATTGTGCATGCCTCAAGAAAAGGAACATGGATGTCTCTAGTCTCCACCTAATATTCAGCCTGCTCCCTCAGCAGGTAAATATTTCTGAAGCAAGGATTTCTAAAACATGTGCCAGGGAGATGAACAGTGAATGACACAGGTCAAAGCAAGTGGTCAATATAGTGACCCAAATGCAAAATAGTCTGGCACGATCTGTTCCACATGAGCACACTGAGCATCCATGCATGCTGCAGGGACAGTCCTCCTCACTGAGAGACAGACCCTGACAAACCTCCCCTTTCACCTGGGCTGAAATTTTAAGAATGGAAGGCAACTTCAAGGCTTGGTCCATATGTTTAAAGACAGCAGCAGGAAGAGCAGCTTTGCTAAACCACTGCTGTGACTTAAAGAAAGAGTCTAGGAAAAGACACAGGTAAAGTATAGCAAGCTGTTCTTCCTGCAGCACAGCATCCCAGCTTCCTGAAGTTCAGAGATTTCCTGCACCAGAGGCTATGCAGGGACCATCACGTGAATATGCAGCTTATTCTCACCCTCCATGGAGGAGAGAGGTTTGTTCCCATGTGAAATAAGCAGGTATCCCAGTGGAAGTGAACAAAACCTCTCTGTGGGACTGTGCCATTCTCATATACCCTGACACAAGGTTCAGGAGCATCCTGCCATCCTGACAAATGGTCCAGCTTGGAGTGAGCTAAAGCTATGAGTCAATAGCAGGATCCCTGTGCTGGGCATTGAAGGAATTATTTCCACATTTTCCTTCCAGGTTGTGTTAAGATTGCCTCTGTGCTGTGGGCCTGCCTTAGCAATGCTTGCTCATGGCAGGGAAAATCCAAATCTCAGGTCATGTGAAGTCCCTCCTAAGCCTTGCTTTATGTCCCTCAAGCAGAGCTGTAGCCCAGCAGCAACCTGAAGCCAAGGAGAGGGAGCAGGCCAGCGAGCAGAAAGCTGACAGTGTCACAATGACTTGTGACCCACCTGGCAGTCCCAGGAGGATCTCAGGATGCAACGTTCAGCTGCAGAGAGGTGTTTTTCTCCCTGCCAACCACAGTGCCAGCCTGGGGCACTGCTGCTTTCCACCAGCTGAGCTCATGTTAAAAGCATAGACCGTTTCCTTGAAAAATCCTCAGGAGGAGGATGCAATCCCCAGAGAAGCCCTGCTGGCAGCTGAAGCCTGTGCACCAGACTTTACCAGGCAGATTAGGCCAGGCAGGGGAGGAAGAGCACTTCCCACAGCCCTCCGTCCCCTCGGCTCAGCACACGCATGGCTTCAGACACAGGCTCGGCTCTGTGAAGGCCAAAATTTGGTTTTAATCATGTCTCTAAGAGAATATAACACAGAGCTGTGAGCATATTTGTTTGAGGTATGAATACCTAATGGAGCAAATACCAACCCAAACTGAAACAGCTGTAATTAACCACTGTGTAACAGAGATTTCAGTTCATCATCACAGTACTTTTAAATTAGGGGGCTATCTGTATGCAAATCGTGAGTATTTTTTAGAAAGGGAGGAATCCTAGAACAATTTGATTTGCTCTAGGAACACATTGTGGAAGTCAAATTTCTATTTATTTACAGACAACCAAAATGAAAATATTATGTCTATTTTCATGTGACAGGCTTAGAAAACAAAAACAGTCACAGGAAAAGCATTTTTGATGGAAAGTTACTGTCCTCTCACTGGGACTGCTCAGACTGTGAGAAGAGAAGGAAAGGGGAGGGAAGGAAAATAGATGTGTGTGTGTGTATATATATAGACATATATATTTATTGATACATATTTAGTGCATGTTTATTTATGTATATTTATAGAGAGAAGCAAGAATCATAATCTCATGAGAAACCAATATGAATATTTTTAGTTAACATGCAAATAAATAATACTTAGGCTGGAAGGGAGCAATGTGTGCACCACAAATGTGCACATCCCTGGTGGGAACTGGAGGCCTGGACTACAGTAATTTTGATGATGGCATGAATGAAAGACAACTAAATCCAGGCTCCAGTTCTCACCACCATGGCTCCTGAAGGCATGGAGGGCAGCTGGGTATGGAGAAGCGTGAATGGGGGCCCCAGTGCTTCCCCAGGTTTCCCATGAGAAACCTCCAGGGGAGGTATGTGCTCTATAAAAACCTTATACCCTGCACTCTGTGCATGTCAAGAGTGATTACAAAGACAGTTAAAATATTGTCTCCTCTCACTGTAATAAGGAGCATACCTAAGACAGAGAGAGAGAGCAGGCATCTCCCTCGCACTCTTTTGTTCTGCTGCACCCTGCATTTGGTTGAGCTGGTCCCAACAAACATCAGCCCTGACCTCACTTCCCTCTCCACCTGCCCCAGGGGCTCAGCCCCTCTGTAAAGAAAGCCACTGTTTCCCAAAAAAATCAGCATGCCAAAACATCAGCTGGTGCTTTTATAAATGAAAAGGAAGGGCCATGGGATAGCCCCCTCGGAGCCCACGCGTGCGCATGAGCCCGGTGCCGCCTGCCCGGGTGGGTGAGCAGCGGGCAGCGAGGCAAACCTCACGTGCAGCGATGCTGCCCGGCTTGTGGAGGACAAAACCCTCCACCAACTCTTCCAGAAAAGAAAACAAAAGCCTTGAACAAACCATCCCCGGGCCGTTTCAGCCAGCAACAAAGCTAACAGGCAAATCAAACAGAGAAATATCCCAGCAGACCTCAACTGGCTGAACAAACAAACGGAGAAACTCAGGTTCCAAAGAGCGGGGAAGCTGGGTTATGAAACAAGATTTTTGATACAAAAGGAAGCTTACAGCTATCACTGGTGATTAGACACGGAAGAGAAAGGTCACTCTGGGTGTTAGACCACACTTCACACACACACAGAGGTTATTCAATCAATATTTGTCCTGGAATCACATGTGGTGGAAAAAATTTCAAGTGAATGGTCAGCAGAATTTAATGCTCGTATTCATTCATGTTGGGCTCTTGGATGAAACATGTGTTTTTATATCTAGCACAACCTAAGCTTTAGAATCCAAGAGGTTTTTAATCAAAATACAGGAAAATCTTGGAATGAAACACTGCATTTGTATATGCCTTTCAATTACATTTTCAGCAGGACAGGAACCCCTCACTTATGATATTAGAAAGGGAACTGTGGCAGGAGGGAGATTATTTGAATCTCCAAGTTCTGGAACTAACAGGAAAAATAATTCAGTTAAGGCTCCATAAAGGCAACACTGTCCACAGAAACCTCCCCAGAGCAGAAGGGAGGGACTTATTCCTGCCATCACTGTGTTCTCCAGCCATGCTGCTGCGCTGGCATTAGAGGTTTTATTTAGGGTCACAGCAGTAACAGTGGGAAGATGTAATCCTCTGCTGAACAGGCAGCTGTTACCCCCTGCCTTTGTGAAAATTATGATCTCAGGTTGAGGATATTGTTGCCTTGAATCATCATATTTTTTTATCCCCCTGCGAGTTTATCACAACAGACTGTTTGCTTATACTCAGATCATAAGGCCGGGACTCAATTTTCTCCTCTCAGTAAGAGTTAAAGGAAATTTGACCGTAGGTGCCCTAACCATGGACTTTAGAATTTGGGTTCAAATAATGATGGTTAAAACACAAACAAAACAAAACAAAGCAAAACCACACAAAACCCAACCCTCTTGCCTGGTGACTTAATGACAAAATATACATGGGGCACAGCACAACATACACTTCAGGTTGTGATATACCTGATGGGTGGCATTCAGGTGACTATCACAGAGTCAGGATGCCTCTAAGTCCTTAAAATAGTGTCTTTGTGCAACTCAAGTGAGGTATTAGTGCTCTGTAAGATGGCATAGGGGTTAATTTCAGCAGCACTGGGCATAGCCTCGGAGAGGAGAGCCCCCTTGAGCAGCACAGAGTTAAGGAACAAAGGCAAATACAGGGTGGCTGCTTCAAGGCATAAGCTTTCAGGGAAAACTTTATTTTGATATCCTAGCGGGAAATTCATTGGAAAAACAGCTCCATCAGCCCTTGTCAGGAAGAGTGAGAGGGCAGAGATTATGTTCCTCTGGCAGTCTGTCCTGATGAAGCTCCCGTGCTCCAGCACAGGACAACGCGTTGCCACGTCCTGCATGCTATGGATGTGCCTTCCTCACGCAGCTAATGCAAAAGGGAAAAAGCCTTAAGCTGGTCACACCGTGTTAAGGATCGCTTTGATGGATTTCAAGCAGGCGGCTGCAATCCTGCGCCGTGCCCGCAGTGCCGCTCTGCTGCCAGAGATCTGAGATGCTGCAGGAGGGCAGGGGGCCGAGCGGGGAGCGCTGCTCGGGCCACGGACCACGTCCTGTTTCTCTTGCAAACCATTTTTCGTCACCTGTGCACTTCTTCCCCTCTAAAAACACCCTCAGGGCAATGCTGATGACCCACGCTGGTGTTGTCTGCGGAGAGGAAACTTCAAAGGGGGCACTCCGGCACAAAACAGGGTTTCTCCTGCAAAGGGGCTGGCAGGTTTCACACGGGGACTCGCTCTTTCTAGGTTTCGCCCACACGAGGCTACTGCATTGATATTTCATAACGCTTGTAAGGGAATATTCAAAGCAGAGAGGGGAAAGAAAGATCCCCCGTGAATGTGATTTGCTACTTCCAGAGCTTTGAGTCTCACTCTTTGGCACTGAGCACTATGGTGTCCTGTCTCACTGGTTCTCTGGCACTGAACTGGGGCAAAACTGCACAGATTCAGGCACAATTAAAATGAAGTTTCATGGGAGTCCCTCAATGCTATGCAGTGTATTTCCTTAAATAGCCACAGATTTGGCCTAATATCACTTGGCTTGATGCCCTTTAGAAATGTCTAGTTCAGGAACAATTGCAAGCTGAATTTGATCATTTGAAGTTCTGGGAGCAATTACCCTACACACATTTGTCTTCTTCTTAGCTTTATGGGCCATCACCCTCCTGCTTCTCTCTGCAGTCCAGGTATGCTTTGTACAGAGCAATAAGAACAACATATCCCTCACCTATCTTGTTCTGGTTGGCAAGCAAATGCTAAAGACTCAAGACCAGCAGATGGTTGTTCAAAGAAATTCAGGTCTTATCGAGCCTAAAAAGGATTGACACACCCATGTTTTCGCTGTGTGGCTCTCCTGTGAGCTGCAAGGGTTGTTCTAAAGACAGAACTGCAAGTTGTGTTTTCCAAGGGCAGGCTATGTTTTATGATATAGTATCATATATTTGATCCACAGAAATGCTGATTAGGTGTCAGCCAGTTTAAAATTCCTATACCTTCTTCAGAACAAAAATAGGGAGAGGTGAGAACATCTCATTAATGTTTAGAGCAGCATGAAATTTAAACCAGGAAATTGCTTGATATTAGAAAGAAGAATTTCAACACTAATTGAAGTTCTGCAATTTTTAAATGTTTTCTCTATAGCCTGTTCCTCTTCACTTTTTTTTCTCACAAACATGCTTTCTACCCCCCAAAACAAACAATCACTTGGATGAAACTGTACAGGGAGGTGGGACCTCATGGCCCCTTGCAAGCTGCTGAGGTGGTCCAAAACATCAGTATAACATAAACCAGTGAAGACAGCAGATCTCTCCTGAAATGTGCTTCAAGTTTCTCAACACCAAGAGCCAATCCTATTGTATCATGACCAAAACCTTTCCTTGGAGGTTTTTGCTGGTGCCTTAAACAGAAAGGCACTTTTAGGCACTTTTAGGATTTCTTCTAAGGGCCGCTCCACCACCATCTTCCCTCAGGTTGGCAGGGGAAATGACACTCACAAATGGTGCCATTAGAATGTTGATATCTCACCCTGGCCACTCTGCACCTCAAGTGAGGTGCAAGAGAAGTTGTATTGATGTTAGAGCAGCAGCGAGGGAAACCAGGACTATGTCAGCAGAGACAAGATACTGATGAACCAGGACTAAGAACAGAGCTAGAGAAGACATTTGAGCAGTGCTTACAGGAGGGATAAGATCATGACTGGAAGACACAACTCTCCTATCCTTGTTTCATTTCTTTCCACTAGAAAACTGGTATTTCTGCACTCACAGTACCAGATGGAACGTAATGACATCACACTTGGGGTTTCATTTACAGCTCTACTTTTGATGTACAGCACTTCTGACTCCATTTAACTATGTGTTTCCTCCAACTTACAATCTTTCCTTGAAATCTGAGTCCCAGCCTTCCTGTAACTTCCAGTCCATTCATTCATTACCTGCTGGCAAAGAATTGCAGATGAAGTTCTGTCTTCTTCATATCACTTACAGGCCTAACAGCTACTTTGCTGGCAATTTTAGCAGCTTGGAGTTAAAAGTAAAGCATAGATAGACTTCATCAGTTTCATATCAGGGAATGAACACTCAGAATACAGATTCAAACAAGTATTCAGCTAGTTGCAGCAATCACTCTGGTCTATGGCCAAATTGTCAGATCAATGCTTTTCTTCCCCAGAATCCCTTCTTTTCAAGGCATATCATAGAATCATAGAATTATAGAATATCCTGAGTTGGAAGGGAACCACAAGGATCATTGAAGTACAACTCCTGGCACTGCACAGACACCCCAAGAGTCACACCATATGCCTGAGTGCATTGTCCGAACACTTCCTGAACTCTGTCAGACTTGGTGCTGTGCCCACTTTCCTGAGCCTGTTCCAACCTCTGGGTGAAGAACTTTAAACTAATATGTAGGCTAGACCTCCCCTGACACAGCTTCATGGTGTTCCCTTGGATCCTGGTCACCAGAGAGAAGAGATCAGTGTCTGCCCCTCCACTTTCCCTCATGAAGATGTTGTGGACTGCAATGAGTCCTCCCCTTAGTCTCCTCTTCTCCAGGCTGAATAGATCAAGTGACCTCAGCCATTTCTCATATGGCTTCCCCTCTAGGTGCTTCCCCTTGTAGCCTCCTATGGGTGGTTTCTGATAGCTTTGTATCTTTCTTATATTGTGGCTTCCAAAACTGCCCCCAGCACTCGAGGTGAGGCTGCCCCTGTGCAGAGCAGAGCGGGACAATCCCCTCCCTTGCCCGGCTGGCCATGCTGTGCCTGATGTCCCCCAGGACAGGGTTGGCCCTCCTGGCTGCCAGGGCACTGCTGACCCATGTTCAACCTGCCATCGACCAGGATGCCCAGGTCCCCTTCCGTGGTGCCACTCTCCAGCGTTTCATTTTGGTCTGTACACACATCCAGGGCTGCGCTGTCTCAGCTGCAAAATCCAGCACTTGCCCTTGTTAAACTTCACACAGTGGGTGGCTGCCCAGGCTGATGTCACCCCATTCATTGTAACCCTTTGCACCCCTCAGCCAGTCGCTCACACATTGCAGGTGTGTTTATCATACTCAGGAGAGCTTTGAAGTTCCAGGGTTTTCTTCTATAAGCATTGCTCCTGCTGAAAGTCAACATTAAGACAACATAAAACTCTTACAATGCACAACACAAGACCTTGTTTCTCAGAGGAGAGCTGCATTTAAGGCAAACCTTTGCATGACGCCACAGCTCAATATGCTCTCTCACACAGAACTGTACTTTAATCAAGCAGTAGCTCATTAAAGCCTATGGGATTGCTCCTGCAGTACAGTGCTTTTCCAAAGGGGTACATCACTAGGGTGCAGCTCTGAGAAGTAACACTACAGTTGCACAGAGGGTGTGAACAAGCTTTTGCTACAGAGGATCTTCTAGTTAGTCCTAATGATGGTTTCAATGTGACTGATTGCATGTTGCCTCATTGGCAGAGTAGAAAAAAGCTATTACAATTAGTTTTGAAAACGAGTGAATTTAATCAGAATATTGCAGAATACTTGATATTTACAGAATATTTAGTTTTGTGCTAAACACCAAGTTTTTAGCCAGGATTCACCTACTCTTGCTATAGAACCCTCTTGCTTTGAGGGAGCTTGTTCCCATAGGAACACAGTCGCACTGGCCACATGGAGACAGTTAAAATACTTCCAAAATCAGCCAGCAGAAAAATTCTGCTGTGTATTCCTTCTACTGCTCTAGTTTGAGTGTCTGTATTATGTCCTATTATATCTAGTTGGAATTACATACCCTCAGCGCAGAGCGAAATATATATATATATATATATATACATACACACACACACACACACACACACACATATATAAAAAAATGCACACACACTCAAAGAACCAAAATCTTGTTAATTCTTTCTGGTATATATTTGAACTATTTCCTTTTTATTTTTTTTCCCCAAGGGACTGGCCAAAAGAACAGTCACCTCCAAAGACATTGCAGTAGATCAGAACTAAACCATTCATTTTTACTTTGGAAGAGGGAATTACCAGTGTGTTAAACATCCCAACAGAGACACCTGCAGATGCACCAAGCATGTACCAAATGCCATGCTAGGAGATCTGTACCGTCCTGCCACACTGTCATTTCTTTCAGTTTGCTTTCTGGCCCCAAAGTAGGTTTTATTTTGTCATAAATTTTAAAATGGATCTAACAGACTCTTTCCACATCTTATTTCTTCACAACTTAATGGATTTATCCTTTCCTTGGGGCTCAAGGAAGCTTGAATTTTAGTCTCTCAAGTTGAAAGCCATCTGTCTTCCTTTACTTTCTTCTACACTTGAATGCTTCATTTATTTAACAGCCTCATTGATCTCAACATGAAGATTATTACATCGAGGTGCTACTCAATTTGAGCAGAGAAATAGAAAACTTTGGATCTGTCTTGCCAGGTGCCTTCCCATTTTTGTCATTTCCATTTGTTGCTTACAAAATTTGCTTGCCAAAACATTCAGAGGACAAATGTAGCCTGTTTAGACCAACTTTTAGCAGTTTTAATTGCTATCAGACTATATAAAACATGTATGTGGCAAGTTGTGGTTATTTGGGGTAAGGTTGAGCTGCTGTTTTCCCCTGCAATGGCAGCAAGTCATCCCCACCCCACAGGCAGCCCCCCTGTCCTGGCAGACCCCAATGTGGAGCTGGGACATCCATGGCCATTCTTCTGGAGGTGAATTTGCTGTTCTTCCAGCAGGTGGATGAACTCCTTACCCTTGCAACATGAAGGCAAGCAGGAGGATTTGGGAAGTGGCGGCAGCCCCACATGAGCACCACAGCCACAGCCCAGGGCTGCAGGGAGCAGTGAGAGACACCTGGAGAGCTGTGGTGGGAAGCCTGAGGCTTGACCTAGCTGTGATGAGAACAGCATCTCGGCACATGCCAGATCAAAGCCTTTGGCAGCTCAGAGGTTTGGCAGAAGAGAAGCTGCCCATCTTCCTTCTCCCACCCAGCCCTCAGCTGAGGCTGGACTCATATTCCCACCCCCACCAAAGTCACTGCCATTTCACCTTCCTCCTCAGGAGCCCAGTCACTTGTGCCAGCTTTTCTGGCCACTCTGGAACAGAGGCAGAGCTGACCTGGCTGGGTTTTATCATGCTGGAAATTTGCCAACAGCAAATATTTAGCTGGGAATATTGCTCAAGGGATCCACACAGGATCTGTGCCTTTTCCTGGGGGCAAGGTCAAGTGGATGCAGACCCTTCAAATTCCCATGCAGGTGGCCCAAGGTGATAGACCACAAGGATGCAGGCACAGGTTTTATTTCTCTCCTCTGGCTGCCAGCTTTCCATACCAGCCTGCAAAGAGCACTATCCACTGAGGATCTTCCAAAGTTAAAAGAAGCCTTCCCTGAAATTTTGGAATGAGCCAAGCATGGTGCTCACAGGATATCACGTTGCCTGCAGACCGGAAAACGCCACAGCGCTGAGCGTAAAAACCCAGCTTCTGCCACCAGAAGTTTTCCGTCTGCTTCCTTCATTCCCCTTGGAGTCACACTCACAGAATATTTTCAAGAGGAAAAAAAAAATCCCTTTGAACATTTTTTTTTCTCTGTTTCTTGGATATTAAACATTTCCAGTCAAACTGAACTTGTAGAAGAGTCTCTGAAACATTCCACCAGCATGTTCCACTGTGAACTTTAGATTCTCTTTATTTAATGTTTTTACCCATTGAAGACTGTGTCTTAGAAGGTGTCAACAGCATTTTCCTTCTCATCCAGCTCCTTGGTCTGACTGTCCTGCGAACTGGAGGGTTTTCTCACCCTCAGCAGCCAGCAATCTGAAGGACTTGCCTACATGAATGTTTCAGAAACCTGCAGCCTGTTTCAAAATTATTCTGAGGTAATTAAAAATTAACAGACACTGTGACAAAGATGGATGTTCTTCCAGGCTTCCCTCTGAAATCTTAATGTCCAGTGATTTTGTACTTGATTCCAAATTGCCTCCGAATGGTAAAGAAAAGGATAAATCACAGCTGTCACTGAATGAAAACCTTAAAGCAGCTCTTCTTAGCGACCAGTCATTCTGTTCTATTGCAGTTACAAGTTGTGGTTTTATTTACACCACTGCCTAAGGTGATTTCCAAGCAGATAGGACATTTGCCCATTCCTTGTTTCAATAAAGATGACTCCATTTTGAACCTCACCATTATGATACTTACTGTGACACTGAAAAAACCCAGAAATCAAACTCTGATGTCAAAGAAGAAAACTGCAGCAAGACAAGGACAAACAAGAGACAGCGGTTGTTTTCTGTACAAGTGCCCACAGTTTTTGTTTTTCAAGGGAGGGAGGAGCTACGTGGCCCTGTTCCCATTTAATCACTCCAGTAGGAGCCAGTAAGAGCCAGCAACAGCCACGTTTCAGTTGCAGTTCCGACATGGCCACCTTCCTTGTTTTTGTCTAGTTATCCTGCAAGCTCACTGAGGCATGGGAAAGCATTTTAGCAGCACTCAGTAAAATGGAGCTCCTAGTTTAGTGTGGGTCTTTAAGGGATTCGATAGTATATGGAGTGAAAAAACAACAGCAGCAACAATAAAAAACTCAAAGCCATCTTAAGTTGAATGCAGAACTTATAAAATTCAAGCATGAAAAAAGAAAAGTGAGGAGGAATTCATGCTGGATGTGCAAGTCCTCAGCCCCCCTGCAGTGTGTATGCATCCAACCTGAGGATGGTGTTTTTTCCTGCTGCAGCTCCTTCCCTCTCCACATCCAGGCTGCTCCTTCCTCCACTCCATTTGTCTGCTCTGCACCCGTGGGCCAGCACTGCCTTCAGTGTGCCCCAGAGCAGCTGGGAACATCCCTCCCAGTGATCTGTCATTCTGGGGACTGCATGTGCTCAGCCCCTTCGGCAAAGGCAGCAGCCTGAAGTTTGCTCCACGAAGATACATCCTCACAGCACTGGCAGTTTCAGCTGCTAGGCAGAAATCAGTCCCTAGCTCGCATATGTGAGCTATGATTCAAAAGCCTTAAAATTGGACAAAGGTGGGTGGATTTTGACAGGAAGGGCACCCCCTCCTCCTTCCCCACCCCCACCTCAGAGATAGAAGCCCAACCCCTAAATTCTTATCTTGCTGAGGGGATGCTTGGGTATTTCAAGGAGAGGTCGTAAGAATTTCTAATGTGGGTGAAGCAATGTGTTTTTCTTGGTCTTGCCTTTGGAGCTCACATAACCATTTTGACCAGTTTTCCAAGAAATGCTTGGCTTGAATCAGACCTAGCATGGATCTAGAAATGGAAAATATTAAGTATTCTTAATGAAGGTACAATAAGCTGGAGTAATGATACAGAGGCCAGTTTTGATTTAACTAGACTGGCCTAAATTCTTCAAGAGACAAACAACTATCAAATTGGCTCTACCACCCGTGTGTGCACTAGCAGCTTACTGATGATCTCAGGAACCCTTCCACGCAAACACAAACACCACACATGCCGCACCTCTGACATCCAAAATAATTGGCAGGTTGGGTGCCCTGACCATCCACACCTCAGCTCATCTGCAGAGACATTGTTTCACTTTAGCTGAGGGCACCTGCTTCTGCGTGTCCTGCCCTCCACTCACACACACCACTCCAGCCATGATGTTCAGTGGTAACAGATTTCCCCCACCTTCTCACTGCTGCATCTCAATTTGGTTTTATATTAACTTGGAAATGTTGCCACCTACCCTGGAATGATGCAAGCAAAGTTGGGTTCTTCATAGAGAGTCAAGTGTGGACCTACATCTATCCAAGGAATGCTATTTTTCCAGAGGTGACACTCTTCTTAGTGTCAAACTTTTCAATTAGCAAAGGTGGCCCTTGACAAGCAAAACCCTTGAGCTCCTGAAAAATCACCAGTAGGAAGCATAAGTACTTAGCATTTCTGCTAATCAGGCTAAATTTACAACAATTTGAAAGTTTGGGCCTGGCACCAAAACAGGTCTTGCTATCCAGATGCAGTATTAGTCTTTTGTAAAGAATTTGTACTGTCTTTATCCAACTTCCATTCTTAACTATGGCTCTCAGTGAAATGTGTTCCAACTCCCCCAACTTTTTTTTCTGCCAGACACTCCTTCTAAACAGAAGGATTATTAAATTCACATTCCAAATATTTCTCCAGTGTTACAACTGCTTTCTCCTTTTGAAGTGCAATTATCTTTTGCAAAGGAAAGGAAAAGAGAAGTGTTTTCAGAGATTGGATTCGGATTGTTTCTTCAAAGTCTTGCACGGCAAGATTAGAGTACTCACAGGCTCTGGGAACTCTGCCTGGCTGTGGGGATCTGATAGTGATATCCAAGAGCACTGGTAATAACAATCTCTGTTCTCACCCACAGGAGCATTTAGAAGCATTATCTCCAGCCATCTTTGCTGAGCTTTGCATAACAGCATTACCTGACTGAGCCTGACAGTCAGAAAACAAGACCGTCAAAATTACAAGAAACAATCACATTTACTTTTTTTCCCCTAGCTTCCTCAGTCCTGCAGCTCTAACAAGTACCAGTGACAGTAAGAGACTTGTTTTTGTCACCAAAGCAGGCAAGGACTGTGCTGAGGCCACTCCAGAACCAGCCTGGTGACTCAGCTGGTGACTCAGGACCAGTTATTCCCGCCAAGTTAACTCTGGGTAGAACAAAAATCGCGCCTCTACCTCAAATTCTGGGTGAAGTTTTCAATTCACCTGCAAAGATATTTTTAAGCTTGGCTTGACAAATCGCTCAGGACCCCAACTTTAGCTCAAGATCTGTGGCCTTTTGGGTTGACTCTTCACATCCTGCTGGCCACACACTTGCCTTGCAGCAGAATTGCATTCACAGTAGTTAGAATAAACTCAAGACAACATGAGGATTCCACACTTGTATTAACTTTCCTCTGAAGGCAGGTATGTAGAGGCACTGTTATGCAATCCCATTCCTCAGACTGGTAAATTGTTGAGCTTTCATTTCTGTCCAAACTCCCTCCACCTCTTCAATTGCTACAAAGAAAGCCTCTCAATCACCTGTGTTAACAAGCCCCCCAAATTCTGTGCTGCCTCTGAACAGCCACAACTGATGAGTCTCCCTTGCAGATCTTGGTGCACTGGTGAAAAAGCAATTATGCTCTATCACTCCCATTATCACTTGTCTTCCAACCGCTTACATAAGCCTGTGACCTCTGAAATAAAAACATTTGCTTACACTTGGGTAGAGCTGGTTGGTTGGAAGATAACTTGGAGAGGGAAATGATAGAAAAAACAGTCACAGAAGCAAGCTTCCAGAATGTGCCTTTTTGGTTTTCCTTTCAACTTTGCTATTTCCTCTAGTCAACTACTGCTTCCCCATTAAAAAAAAAAAATTCAACCAGTGAAATGAATTTGTTTAACATTTTCACATATCCTCCAGCAGACAGGACTTCTATAGCACATGATCCCCTACAGTTTTTCTAAGCACAGATCAAGAGGACATAAGTAACTGGGAAAAAAATCACATTATGTTGTGCACATTGATTTAAATTTGCTACTAAATGTATAAATAGAGAACCTGGTATTTCTAACGTGCCAATTATCTTTGTACTGTGGTACCCCACTCATTATCAAAAATAGCTTCACTTCAGACTGAAAAAGTCATGCTTTTCTTCTTGTATGTGGCTTTCTCAAATGGGTTTATTCTCATGTGCAGTAGAGGGGATGTTTTAACCAGCCTTCACTGCTGATTTTTGGAAAAGGCAGTCCGTACCCCCAGAGGCAGCTTGCACACATGAGACCATGGGCATGCCTTTGGGTCCATGGGAGTATTTAGGCTCATGAGCACAGACAAGCACTTTGCAAAGTGACAAAGTCAGCTCAGCTCAACGAGCCAGGCCAGGAAAAACCTACAATTTATCCTGACCACTCTAACTTTGATGGTTGATAGGCTCAACCATTCACACAAGCATTCCTGATTGCAGAGATTGTAAAAAGTATTTTGTAAAAATCAGGTGCCAAAAGCACTGGGATGCACATGTGGACAAGGGAGGGGGTAACATTTCCCTCTGGGACAGCTCTAGAGGAGCTCTAGAACAGAGGTTGTGGCTCCATTTAAAATAATGCTTCCAACAGAGAGTGATTTATCCCAACACAAGAGTAATTTTGTGAAAGGAGTGCACACTTCTGCACTCATAAAAACTGTCCCAAGTTAAACCAGCCTCTGAAACTCCTCCTGGCATTTTGGTGGTGGTTCTCTTTCCCAGACCTGTATATTGTGAGAAGGTGAATTTGGAAAATACATTCCAGCACTCGATTGCCATAAAAAGTCCTTGAGCTCCAGATGAAAATACACAGTTGCTGCTACCACTCAGAAATGCAAGAGGAAAAGAATATCCCAGTGTATACCTTAGCTCTAACATGGGAGGCCTGAGTTTCATGACCTATTTACCACTTGGTAGTAGCCCTTGGGCCAGAGGTCAGCTCCATTCGGTGAATGTACCTACTATCAGACTGTGACAATTTTTCATGAACCAGGATCCTCCTCTTAAAAGTCCTGAATTCTTTTAAAAGCAGTACTGTCTCTAAAGAAGCATGTAATTCCTCCATGAGAGCCAAGTGCATCATTGTCCTGACATCACACTGCAGGGATGAGGCCTCGGGTTAGAAACAGGCGCTGCCATCAAGGGAAGGTGGCAGGCCTGAAATTCTTCAGCCTTCCTCTCCAAAACAGAAGTGTGAAGGAACGACTTTGCAACCGCAGGGGTACAGAGAGTCCTTCCAATGGATGGGATATGTCAGTTAGGTTTTTCTCTGGGGAGGAGAGTTTAGCACTCTGGCCTACCACTTCCCACTGAAATGAACCATGCTTGGCATGCCACATTAACAGGCACACCAGTGCCCTCTGTGAAGAAAGACAACATTGATTGTAAACCTCAAGAGAGCAGACTGAAATGAGAACACCCCTTTCTAAGGAGGTGTGATCTGAAAACCATCTCTTTCCTCCATTATTTCCCCTTCTCTTCCTCACTGCTTCCTGCTCAGGATCCTGCCCATGCAGTGTCCTTATCACACAAGTAGCACATCCCAGAGATTTTGTCCTTAAATTTGGAGGTTGTGGTACTCAGTGTCAATAGAGGCCAAAGGTTTGGAAATAAATCCAGGTCACAGAGCTCGATTCTAAAATCTCTGACTGGTCAAAAGGTCAGTTTTGAGAGGAACACAAACCTGGGTCCATAGCTTCCTCCAACAATAGGATTAGGTTCTCCATTCCGATATTTTTTTTTCCCTCATCAAATTAGCAGGGTTTTGATAAAATTGTAGGGGACATCACAATATTTTGTGACAGTTTGGGATGGCTTGTGAATCATCTAGGAGCTATAACTGGAATGTAATACAAGCCATTGTAATGCTTTACGAAGAAAGTGCATGTTGCTATCTTGCAACAACCATATGTTCTGCTGTTTGTATGTATCTGTTATCCAACCCTTACATAAGCCGTTGATGAAATTATCATCGCAGGACAAGCACACTTGTAGCACGGCTGAGTTGATCAAAATAAAGTCATGAAGAAATGAAGGAGCTTTTCGCTGAGGTGGGACCGGCCGCTCGCCTTCCCAAGCCACAGCTGCAGAAGGAGGCGTCGTGCGGACCTGCAGACAGCTGCACAACAGCCATCACTTTGGGGACGACAGGAACACACATTTGGGACTTGGGCTACATTGGGGAGGGTAAAATAAATAAATGTGCTTTCTCTGGTGCAGGGGACAGGGAAGGCTTGGGGAGGAAGATGAGGGAAAGGCTGGGGAGCAGGTTGCTTTAATGGTTTAGGGAACCCGTGAGATGTTACTTGCACACACACAGAGGCACTCACACGCCTCAGACTGCAGCCGGGGCAGCAGAGCCGGGACAGCCCAGCCTTGCCGCACCGCGGGCCGCGCCGTCGGCAGCCAAGCACACCCCCGGGAGCTGCCTCCATCTCCGACTCTCCTCCCTGCCCGTCGGGCACCGCCAGCGCCTGCCCCGGCACCAACCCCCACCCGGGAAACCCAGCGGGCAGCGCCCGGGCCGCTTGACACGACAGGGCTGCATCCCGGTGCCGCCCCCGGTGCCGAATATGGGCCGGGCCGGGCCGAGCCGCAGCTCCGGGTCCGGTGCGGTTTGTGCCCGGCTCCCAGGGCCATGTGCCGTGTACTACGGGCACAGACTCCACCTTCCCCGGCTCCCGCCCGCCCCCACGCATCCAGGAAGGGAAAAAGAGGAGGAGGAGGAGGAGGAGGAGGAGGAGGAGGGAAGGGGGTGAAAGGGA
>VZRZ01005378.1:392355-533144 GCA_013398175.1 Climacteris rufus
AGGGGCAGCTCAGCGGAGGTGCCCGAGCCTCTCGGGCTGCAGCAGGCGGTCGCTCGGTCGGTCGTTCCCGCCCGGGCGCGAGTGGCTGAAAGTTTCTGTCCCGCTCAGCAGTGTGGGCGTGCGGCTGCACAGCCACCGTGCCCCGCTGCAGCCCAGCCCCGCTGCGGAGCGCTTGTCAGCCCGCTCTCACGGCTGGTGGTGCATTCAGCCCGCCGTGCTGCCTGTCCTATGGACAGCACGCTGGGAACCACGCCTGAGTCAAGTGCGCTGTAGCCAGGTCTATAGCCCACAAGGGGGAAGGAAATCTGCTCCGACATCCATGGGTTACGGTGCGAGCGCATGGGTTAGGCAGCGTCTCGCTACCACCCTAAATAAGCTCTTTATCTGCAAGCACTTTATGTTCCTCTGGGTTGTTTCTTGCCGCCGGGTACTATTTTGCCTTTTAATTCCCGAAGGAATAACCTCACCTGCTTGAGCTCTCAGGCTGAGACTTTTGGCTAAGAAGGTGCAGTCGTAAAATGTGAATGCATGTGGATACAAAATCACCTTCGTTCACTTCCTCAACAACATACTCAGCTATCAAAGACGGAGAGGGAAGAAGCAGGGAAGAAGCTAGAGGAAATGACTGTGCTCCCCAAGCCCACATAGGCAGCCACTCCCACATTCCCCATTTGCCACACTCCCTCCTTGTTTCTCCCTTGGACAAATAGGTAGACTTTGAGTCACATGTTATTGCAAGGGTTTATAAGGGTAATTGAGCATAGATCGCTGTAGAAAAGTCCCTTTCAAAACCAACCAGCTTGGAGAAATTGGAAGAATTCCAGCGGAAAGTTATCTTAGCTGCATGCCCCACTGTTGGTTGTTTTTCTTTCCCTTCCATCTGCATTGTATTGGTGGCTTTTTTAAGCTCCTTTTCAGGTGCTGTGCTAGGGAGCCCCACCTTCCCAAGTATAATGCCTGCTGGTGGGTTACCACCCTTCTTCTCCCTGTCATGTGGATCTTAAAACATTTTCTGCAGTGACAACCCTCTAATTGCTCTGTGGATCAACAGCACAGTAACATGACACACACACACACACGTGTGTTTTAGTCTCTGACATGGTCCTGCACACAATTGCCTGCAGCCTCGTGAGGGAGAAGTGACCCACAGACCATGATCTGGGAATTGCTTTTCTACTCTTGAACTCCTTACTTAGCGTTCAAGGGAATGGATTCTCCTTGATCTTCTTCTTAGTCAGTTTATTATTGATGCAGGATTCCAATGTTACTTTTCTGGATTCCCAGGGATCATCCTTGGTTTTCCTTGCTTGCATGATTTGATCCTGTGCTAAGTTCTGGGAAGGATGCTTAGATCTCACCTGTATCACTTCACTTAGCCCACGCTCTTCCAGTCATTGTTTTCTATTTCACCCTGTTTGCCACATTCTGAATGTTTCCTTGCACAAAGTTTTTTTTTTATTACATGAGAACAGAGTGGAGTTGAAGAGGGAAAAGTAGTTAGTGTTCTTGTTTATAGCCTAGAAGTCCAGAGTCTTGCAAGTTCAGCTGTCATGCTAGCACACAAACAAGTGGAATGGGTAGCCCAAGTCCATGGCAAGGGAAGTCACCTAAGGAAACCTTGTCAGGATGCTCCTCCAGTCCTGTAGCAGCCATTTGGGCTGTATATTTTCTTGTGATGCAGGAGCAAGGAAAGTGCTGGTTTTCTCATGCTGTTTGTTTTCTTGAGAGCTAGATTCAGCTAGGGGACTTCGCATTACTCCGCTGACAAGTGTGAGGCTCTCCATTGTAGCACTTGCTTAAGGCTTATTCTGGTGCAGGAGAGCTCTGGGTAATGTCCCTGCCTTTGCTGGCTGTCATGGTCCTGCATGTGTGCAGTCCAGGGCAGACTTTGGCCTGCCTTCAACAGATTTGTTTCTGTTCTGGAAAAGGTACATATTTTAAACATCAGTAATGGACATCTGCAGACCACAGAGGCTGCACAGAACGCTAGCTCCTCATCTTCTTAATGAAAAGGTGTGGTAGGGGCTCTGATTGCTGGGTTCACTCTTGGCTGCACAGAAGATAAATCACAGGCATGCACCGGGCTGGCACAAGGCCAAGAACAGAGGGTTCGAGCAGACCTTCTGTTGCTCTCTTAATGGAGAGGAAAGAGCCAAACCTCCAGCACACAGCCACTCCTTAGGGCAACAGGGTGAAAGTCACAGCAACTGCCCAGAGACAGGCATTAGCTCACCTGAAGGATGATGCAGAGAGGAAAATCAGAGATTTTTTTTGGCAGTTCATGAGTGCACCTGCTGCCTTTCCTCCCACCCTTCTGCTTTTCTTGCAGTGAGCTTGAAATTGAGTTTGATGTGCTGCTTGATAGATGAGTCCTCTATGCTGAGAGTCGTAAGTTATAACACAAAACCTTTTTCTGTTACAGTATCGGGCAAGACAGGTTGCCTTATGTTGTTATTTTTTATTTAGTTTTCAGAAACCATATAATCAGAGTTTCCTGGCTTTTTTGTTTGTGTTAGCAGTTTGTATAATTGCATGCTAGTTTATATTTAACAAGGTTATCATTAATGTGGTTTGGGTTTGTGCTCTATGTGTGTTCACAGGAAACAAACGATACAGAAAAGGAACGTGGAGCTTCAAGCTGCTTGGAGGCTAGTATGTAATTATATGTAAATGGCAAAAAAAAGGCCTGTTCAGAAGTTGGGTGATTGGTGCCAAAGGCTCCTGTCTAGTGCAGGAGTTTGTTTCAGTTTGTGGTGAATAGGTGGATGAGGACATAAGTTTACTAGAAACTAGGGCCAGCGTTTCTTTCATGTCAAATTATAATTCATTTTAATAGCATCATTTTAAATTAGTGAGGAGCTCTGTGAGATAAGGTTTCAGCAACACTGGTTTAAAATCATTTCACTGTAGATTAGGTGATGGTCCCAGGAGCTTGGTTTTGTGTGTGCCTAGAATTTTATTGCCATAGTTTTCTTTGGGAAAGGTATTGCTGTTTCCATATGTGAAGTTTCCTTTTTCAAGTGGGCCAGGTGACTAGAAATGAATGCATGCTTTTTTTGTGTTGTTTGTTTTGGTTTTGGATTTTTTTTCTGTTTTGCTAAGGAAGCAAATTGGTGGTTGAATTTGGAGTTTAAACATTGCTTGTAGTTGAATTTGTCTGTGTCTCTGTGTCAGGTTTGAAGGCAGATGGGCAGGAGATTTCCTTCTGGGAGCAGCAGGTGCTGGGAAGCAAGGAGAAAATATCTGCTGAGTAATCACTGGGAAGAGGTCCACTCGAAAGGACATTGAGGTTATCATGGTCCGAACAGATTTTTCTCCAGAATTTATTGACCTACAACAAATCTCATTTCCTGAGTAATTCTAAAATTAATTTACTATTAGTAAAGCTTGTGAAAAATCAATTTATTTCTACCTATTAGAAAAGACAGAGCTGCATTTAGCCTCAGTCTTTATCTTCTGGCTAGATGCCGTAAAGGGGGATGCTGGAATGGTTGACTTGCCTGACTTCTGTAGGGCTTGCAAAGTTCCATGGGCTGTTAGTGCTGGAGGAAGCCTCCAAGATGTTGCTGAGGGGCTGAATCTCACCATTTAGTATTTGTGGTGAAGGGCTGAGAGGTCAGAATCCAGTTCTCCATGGCCTTGGGCAGGCAGGCAGTGTAGTCTCAGCGCACCACAGAAGATGCCTCCAAACAGAACACGGGAGAGACAAAAGAAGAGTCTCTTGAAACGTATCTTACAGGCAGAGTCCTGAAAGAGGAGCAGAACAAAGAGCTGGGGGCACCCTCCACCCTGTGGGGTCATCCCAGCATCAGGAGCTGTCTTGTGAGCTGCTGGAAGCACGTCAGACCTTTTGTGTGTGATGGACACTCTGCTATTCACCGAACCTAAAGCCCTTCAGGCAGCCTGAATTTCAGAATGATGTATACAAGCATAGCATGAAAACAGCGATTTAATGGTCTGAGAAGTCAGTGAGAAGTGCACGTGCTAAACTAAGTCTTTTCATAGGTGTGTGACCTTGTCACTGACCAGCACTGATAGCTGCTGCCTCTAAAGAAGGGGATGCTTGTTGATTTCAGCTGTCACTTCAGGAGGCTAAATGGCCATCCTGTGCCACCATGAAGGGGGAATGCTCAACAGTAGGGTTAAGACTCGGGTGATAAGGGCTGTTTCAGTAGTAGCACACAGTGTACAAGCTCCTTCATGAGTCCTGTAAGGGATGCTGAGCTCACCCATGTCCTTCAGCATAAGCACCTGGAGAGCTGAGCAGGGGCAATCACTGATGCTGGTGGGTTTTCTGAGCCATGCCTGTGCTCAGACTGGCATTCACCACCATTGGTCTCTGCCAGCCTTTTCCCTTGTTCAGGGCACAGGTTTGTGCCTCCCTCTGTTGCTTCCTTTGAAACTGCTGGATATGGGGTTATCTTCCAGGTGTTAGTCGAAGTTGGCCGGTGATTCAGAAGTCATTGGAGTATGATGGCACAGAGATGGGTGAACTGCATAGATGCAGCAGCCTTGTTGCCTTACTACACAAAGCTTTTAAAAACAAATCCCACAGAAATTTGCTCAGGCATATTTTAGGCTCTTATACTATTTAGCAAGCATCTCTGTCAGATAAAAAAGGTTAATATTCATCAGACAAGGTAAAAACCCCTTTGCTGTCAGTTCTGAAGAGTGGAACAGTGGGACAGAACACAGTGTTCATGAGTACTAGGGAATTAATTAGAGAGCTTCACAGAGGGACAGATGCTGAGAGGCAGCTGTGCCTGCCAGAGCCTCAGGACTCTGCAGGTTTCAGAGCGAGACAGCCTTAGAGCCGGACAGGTGAGAGGGGCCTGCCTGGGTGGGTGCACATTAACCCCTGTGAGAAAACCTGAGCTGGTAACACATGAAAAGTTGTGTTTGTGTTGGCTGCCTTCACTGGCTGCCAATTCAAAGCTTTCAGGGTCCAACCCTGCCATGGACAGTCCATGGGCAGGTGCTTGGCTGGTGTGCAGTGACCCTTCATTAATTGTCGGGAGAGCAGAAGAAGCAAAACATTTCAGCAGATTTGCTCATGTGGTGGGTGCATTTCCACTGCTTGATCTTTCTTTTCACCCTTTTCTTCACCAGCAAAGCTCCTGTGCAGGCAGCCAGACTGGGTTATTTCCTTACGAGCCTGCTACACAGCTTTCCCCTGCACAATAATGCTGTTGAAGGCACCTTGAAATGATGAAGATTGGTAGCAATGGTGTGAGTCACTGGCCCTCCACACCATCACAAAAACGAGTTCTGTGGTAGATAAATAGGATAAAGACAGATCATAGTTTGATGACAGCTTTTGGATAGGAAGTATGTTTTAATCTGCAATTATTATGACTTTGAGAACTCTTCTGGCAGAAGATATAGCTTAGCTTGGAACAGTTCAAAACACCTAAAACACAAATATGAGATTGCCAAATATGCTTTCTGAAAGGAAAAAACCCAATCCTCTGGTAGTTCTGTGATTTCCTTGTTTCAAAAAAGTAAATATCAGATGGGCTGTCTGGAGGCTCTGTGAGTATGATGGAAAGTAAAGATGAGAAGCAGAACCAAATCTTGATTTATTTTTTGCTTTAATTTCTTTCTCCATCCGATTTCAGCTGCAGTACTCTTTTAGTGCAGGTTCTCCACTACATGAATATAAATGCTCTTCTTTATAATTTAACCTAAAATTGCAGAAGTTTGGTTTTATGTGTTGGGACTTGGGTATGCTGAAACTTCTGTGGGCACCAGCTTGTCCCCTGAGAAGTGTGGGAAAGCAAATTCTATTTGCAAATAGGACAAGCTGGTGTCTACAGAAATCTATATGCAAATATCCACAGAATTCACCCCTGAACATTTGCCAATACCTCTGAGGATGTCCTCAGCCCTTTATGACAAACTCTCTCTTCTGGACCCAGAATTGTTGTGGGTGGCTGTGGAGCTGCCACCAGACACCAGGCTTAGCAACACAGCAGGTGCAGCAAGACACAGAGCTGGCTCTTTTCACAACCCAACTGAAAAATCCCTTGCCAGTTTGCTATGAGAAGTATTCTTTCTAGAAAATGGAAATGACATAATTTGGCATATGGAAGGTATCTGCTTGCTGGCCTGTCGTTTGCAAATAACATGCTGAGAAATTTAAGGAATGGTATTTGTTTTCATAAGAAGGGCTTTCAGAAGTGTTTTTTTTTGCTGCAAGGGTGGCGTAGAGAGCTTGGGAGAGCATTTAGGAGAAAAAAATTTAACCAGGGGTTGGAGAAAACACAATGTGCCAGTGGGAGACTTCTAGGACTCTCAGGGTTTGCTTTTCAGTGTGCATTATGTAGATTTAGGGGGGATACATATATAAGGACCTGTGAGGTTCCTTTACAGGTGCTACTGTGTTATGCTCCTAGCAACTGTTTTCCTGTCATCAATGCTAAATGTATTTTCTGTTCTCATGATGTATTTCAAAGCCAGCACTGCTCTTAGAAGCTACATTTCAGAGTGTTTGCCCAAGGAAGGTCTTCTGTTGTGGAAAATTGAGAAACAAATAAGAAGTGAAACAAAGGCTGTCTTCTTCTCTAGAGGAAGTTTTTTTTTTTTTAAATATATGTGAACATAAAATATATATGAATACAATTACATGTTCTTAGCAAGCAGTTGTGTTTCCTCCTGTGTTGTTGTAGATCAGGCTAGCAATTTGTGAAATTGAGGTTTGGGGAGAGATTCCTTCACCACAATTGAAGTGTGTTTTCCACTCACTTTCTTAGATGGCAGAGAAGGTATGTCCTCTCTGATAAGGGATCCTGCAAAGCCTGGACTGTACATTTACATATGTATAAAATCTCTCGGTTAAATCAAGCACCAGTGTATAATCTGCAGTATTACAGATTTTACTCTATAGTATTGGTGGGATTAAAAAGTAGAATGCTAGAGAAGTTTATCATAATTTTTCAGTCAACAATGGATTGCATTTTGGTGCTCCTAGAGATAATCATATTACCGAGGTAAATATGATTAGGTTTTCAAATCTACATGCTGTCAAGGCAAATCAGACACAGGCACATCAGTTTATAGGTAAATGCACTCAAAAGAAGCATAAATTTTCCTGCAAAGAAAAAGAAATCCTCATTTTGTGTAACAGGAAGAAAATCTACAAGGTGAAATTACGATGACTTCTTTCTGCACCATGTAGCTGGAACAGAGCTGCATGAAACAAACAGGGATGAAGCTCTTGAGCCTGCTTTTCCCTTTCTCTGGGCTTTGGGTAGGATGCTGAAGCATCAAGGATTCAGTAGTGCCACTCAGTTTGCAGCTTGCTTGCACTAAGCTGTTTTTTTCAGCCATCCATGTGCTGTCTGCTGTGTGTGGTTTCCCCATGACTGTGCAGGTCATACCTGCAGGGTTTTTGTGTACACAAGGGATAGATAAGTGATACTGGAATGCGGTGGTGGTACCACTGCGGTGTCAACAGGTACCAGCCACAGGCACTGTTGCTGTCCTTGTTACTTGTGCCTTTGGCAGTGTGGGAAGGCTGGTGACAGATTTCTCTCTATCCTCTCCCCTCTGTGGGGCATCATTTCCTTTCCCATTTCAGGATGAAGAAAGAGCCACTGCAGGTGGCTGGCAGGGTCAGTAACTCCCTGTAAGGAAAGTGGATGGACAAACGTGGGAGGCTCCAGCATTCCCAGCACTGTTGTTTCTCGTGGGTCTGCCACGGGTGAAAGTGCAGGGAGATGTCCCAGCCCTCCAGCAAGGCTGGATGACACAGAGGTTCATATACCAGAAAAGGGGAGAGAAGGTGAGAGACCCCAAGCTGAGCTCTCTGCCTTTTTGACAGGAGGCGTACATGCTGGCACAGTGGCATGGATTTCATTTCATCACGAATGAAGGGTCAGATATTATTACCGCTGCTTTTTACCGAGATAACTCATGGCACTGGAGCAGCCTGTTGCCCACTGCAGCTGCTAGCAGAAAGGGGACTGTACCCCAGCCTGGTGGTGTGCCCTTTGAAGGGTGCAAGCAGCACAACTTTGCCAGCTGGCTTCAAGAGGTCTGCTGAATTTTGGTTTCCTGGGTGCATGGTGCTGGAGGAAAGGAGAGCAGAGCCTCACTGCCCCAAGGAGACAGGATGCCTTTGGCACTCAGAGGGTACCACTGTGTCACCTGGAGGGATGTTTGGTTTCATCCAGTACCCCCAGCATGTGTAGGGGTGGAGAAAGGGGTGCCAGGAGATGAATGTCACATAAGGCCCTTTGCCTTCAGGCTTGGTTGGATCACATAAATCCATTTGTATGTGCACAAATGCAGTCCACACCTACAGTTCAAGAAGCTTTCATCGTTCCTTGTTCATGCTGGCATGTGCTAGGAACCTGCACTTCCCACTCAGCCTGTGTGAAGGATGTGGTGTAAAACAGAAGCTAGATGTCAGCTGTGGTCTGAAAATAATCTTTTTGGTTTTTGAACTCACCACACCAGCTTTATTTCTTGGTTTGTCAGTCACAGACAAACTTTTATTTTCGTGTTGCTTCTGCACCTGTGTTAGTACCTACAGGTCCAACAGAAAAGGAGATGAATTTCCTCCTTTTTCAGTTGAGGTTGCAATCAGCTACACCCAGACAAATGTAGGGTGACAGAAGGACTGCCCACGTGTCCATGGGGTGTGGTGGATGTGCACAACAGGAGTGAAATCCTTGTTAGGTGACAGCTACCTGAAGACACCCATCTTGATAGCTGGAATGTGGGCACAGTTGAGAGGGTTTGGGAGTTACAAGCAATCTTTGCAGTTCTCTGAATTTAGTGAAGTGAGTGATACTGTTTCTGACTGCAAAACGTGGAGATGCTTTTTGGATAATAGGTAGAGAGGTGAAACAGCTTCCAGATGTTACAGTGCAAAGTATGGTTTAATTGCTTATGTAGGTGAGTTGTGCAGGTGCTGCATCAGGTTATGGAAAAAGGTGTGGAAAGTTCTCCATCTGCTATTAATAGTATTGGAAGTGTGGCCTTTAAAGCACAAAGGTTTGTGTTTGTATTTTTAAAAACAGAGTTCACATAACCTTCTGTCTTAAACCCACTGTTTCCTAAGAACGTCCTTAATTTTTTGAGGCTGTTTTCCTAAAGCAAGCCTGGCTTTGATTTTTAATTGTTGGTGTGCAGTGCTTTGTAGAATCCCATCTTTTAGCATAAGCTAATCCAGAAGAAGTGGCAGCTCAGAGGTGGTTGCTTAAAAAGGCAGAATTATTTACAGCAGAACACAAAGTGCCACTGTCAAGTACCTCCATTGTGACCTTTGAGATTTATTTGGAAAATCTGTATTTTTCCATGTGCATGCCTTGCCTCACAATAAAATGCTCTTCTGTTTTAGAAGGCACTCCAGGTACTGCAGAACTTGAGAGCAGCCTCACAAGTAGCGAGTGTCTGCACACATTTGTTTTGAGGTACAGACATCATTGTCCAGGGCTTTTTGCTTCTGTTTGTTTAAAAGAGATTATTATAAATATTCGTTTCTTGTTTGTTCATTAGTTTCCTTATTGATGTAAGGCTATTCAAGTCAAAGATAGTGCTAGGGTGTAACATGGAGCAAGTTTGAGCAGACGCATTTGAAAATAAAAAATGCAGATTGTATGAATTTGCCAGCACCCTTAAATAGGT
Source organism: Climacteris rufus (assembly GCA_013398175.1). Taxonomy (NCBI): domain Eukaryota; kingdom Metazoa; phylum Chordata; class Aves; order Passeriformes; family Climacteridae; genus Climacteris; species Climacteris rufus. The sequence continues at coordinate 401,989 of VZRZ01005378.1, forward strand.
ACTTTCAAGGCAGTATTTTCTGTTGCTGTCCTCATACTCTGTGGGAAGGTTGAATGGATGGTGTGAATGGAAATGTGTATTTTCTTGCAGTGTGTTTGTGAGCTCTCAGGCTTCCTTCTCCTGGAAGATGTAGCATTGCAGCAGGAGCAAGGACTTTTTTTGTGATGCTGTACTGATGCTGTGCTCAGTGCTGTACAAAATGCTATTACTCCTCCATATTCCTTAGGAGCTACGCCCCAAGCCCATGACCTGCTTAGTGCTATAGGGCACTGCAAAAGGGTGTGAGTTGTAATTGGAATTCAGTCCCTTGGGGAGAATGGGCTGAAAGCAAAGAGGCTGGTGTGAAAAAGTCCTTGTAAGCCACTGCATGTTTGCAAAGATCGAGGCACCTGAAAATGAACGGGCTCTGAATTAATTGCAGGGTTGCTCAGGTACAAATGAGAACAGGATTAGGCCTGTCTTTTCTATTTTAAGTGCAGAGGTAATATTTCCAACCTGTCGAGCGATTGCATATCTTGAATATCTTGCTGGATAAATGAATGTGATATCAGCAGTCGAGGGTGGCACGGTCTTTCGTGTAACTGGCACTTGCAGTTGTTGCAGTTCTTTGTTTTGTATGATTCCCTAGGAATATTTCAACATGGTCTTGTCTGGTTTTTTGGTTGGTTGGTTTTTTTTTTTTTTTTGTGTCAGTTATATACGTTAGAAGACACAATCTTTTGAGAGGCTCTTGACCCTCACATCCACTTTCCCAGGATGAGGGGTTATGCTAGTGAAGACTTGACTTCACATTCCCAGTGAGCTGGGGAGGGATCTGTTTTCTTTTTACTTATCAGCTGTGGGCTTTGCAAATTTTCATTTTGTAAATGCAAATTTGTATATTACTTTTTTTTATTCAATTATTCACATTAACAGACATCTTTCCCTTCTGTTTAGTGGAAAAAGTGAAACAGGAAAACCAGAATTTCAACATTGTGTGTCACATGCTGATGGCAATTGGTGAACTTGATCAATGTAGAGGTCTAATGTCATACCCAGCATGGTTTTACCCCTGTCCCGGGCTGTTTTTAGATGTGAACATGCAGTGACAGAGGAAGTAGTGGTTTCTGTTTGTGTGGTCTGGTGAGGAGGGATCATTTGTTTAATCAAAAGAAAGAAAAAAGCCCCATTCTTATACAAAGTATAGCTAATTTCACTTTTCAGTGGAAGAAGTAAGGCAAAATTTTGCCTGTGACTTCTGTGTAAGTAGCTACCAAATGAGCCTTCATGTGGGATCCCTCCAGAGACTGGCAGGGGAAACCACACCAAGGTTTTGCACAGAGAGGGAGGGTTGTGCTCTTCCTTTGGTGCTGCTGTCTGCAGTTTCTCACCTTTTGTGAGAAGCACCTTTGTGTTTCCTCCCTTTCCCAGCCAGCTGCAGGTGGCATTTGGCAAGCACATCTATGCATCTGTCCTCTCTGACCCATCCAAGCACAGAGCCATTCCTCTCTTTCCTCCGTGTTAGACAAGCTCATTATTGTTCAGGTCTGAGGAGGCAAAGGGTGACAGAAGCAAAACAGTACAAGTTTTGTAGAATTTGCTTTTTCCATGCACCTGTGGGGTGCGTGTCCCTCGTATAGCAGCACTTTGTTCAACCTTCTTCCTTTGTAGAGGCTTGCAGGGAGAAGGGGAAATGGTGTGGGTGCTTGGGCAGTCAGAAAGCAACAGAAGTGCATTTTTGGTTCCTTACCTGGACAGATTCTTAAAATCCTGCTGCTTCTAAAGGAAAAATAAAAGCATATACGTCTCCTCTTTTCCAAACAGCACTTAGCAGATCCTGCCCAAGAGAGAAAATCTTCACTGTTCTCCTTGTCACTCTGTCAAAGGTAACTGCTCTGTTAGCACTTGCACCCTGCATTTTACTTGTTGAATTTGTGGAGATGGTTTCCTGCTGTTGGGATCGAGTATCCCAATTCCCACTGCTGGGAATGCTGCTCTGCCCCACGACAGTGCCTGTGGGTGAACATGAACATCAGTTGTGGGAGAACCCCAGCGCTGGCTGCAAACCCCTTTTCTGCTCCCCTCCTCACTGGTGCAGCCTCCTGACACCTTCTTGCCCTGGAAAGCTTCACCACAGGTACATGGGTTACTTGACCATTCCTTTTCTTGCAGACATTGTCCTGGCAGACTGCGAGGCTGTGCAGCGCCTGTTGGAGCGTGGCAGGGGGCTGGAGCTGTCACTGTGAAGGCTTTGGATGTGCTTTTCTTCAAACAATAGCTGTGTGTCTACATTATATTTGTCCTTATTAGTACAATCAAGGATGTTTATTCAGTATTCATAGGTGTATTTGTTCTTTATGAGGTGCAGGAATAAGTTTTTCCGGTTGCTAAAACACAGTTTTTCCTGTCTAGAACTGCAGCAGTTCTACATCCAAATTTGGTTATCATTTTTTTTTCTCTTTCTTAAAAGCCTTCAAAGCATATATGCTTGGGTGAAAAATTAGTTCATATATTAGAAAAAAAAAAGGGAAGGAATTGGGGAGGAGAAATACTCATCCCTAGGACCTCCTTCTCTATACCCCTTCTGTCTAATATGAATACAGAAAAGATTTCGTATGCAAGCAAGGACAAAAGGATGCTAGACAGTTTATCTTCATGTGTTGTTATATTGTCACCACAATACTATTTTCTTGTATTACTTACCCAGATATTACATTATATATGATTTGAAAGCTTTAAGTTACCAAAATAATGCTACAAAAGCATATGTTTCATGAGTTCCTACTTAAAGCCAAAAGAGAGAGGTTTACAGATGTAAATTTACAGATGATGAAACGTATTGTTTGGGGGAGGATTACTGTTTCTTTAATTGCCTCTCTGATATCCTCCCTGGAAGATTAAGTATTTTTGGTAGCAGCTCTGTGGTCTGTACCCTGTTAGCTTAATATGTGTCATGAAATGATGTAACTGCTACTGGCACAGGTAAAATTGAGCTTGCGTTCGGCTCCCCGGGGGGGGTATTGTGAATGGGAAACTGTTGTGTGTACATAATCCCATTAGTCAATATTGTTGTTCAAAATCCTTTTTTTTCTTTCTTTCTCCTCTCACAACAAAGCTCCTAGGTCTGTGGTGAAGTGTTTTGTGACACATTTTTGAATGGGCCTTTTACCCTGCTTTCAGTTCTTTAATGCAAGAAGCTTTACAAGGAAACAAGAATCTCTTTCTTCTCTGTCTGTGTTTTTTCAGCTTGGGGCTCTGATTCTGAATATGCAGATAGACACACAAGTCAGATGATCTAAGATGTGTGATATTATGAGGTTATCCATTTCACATAATTAGTATCTCTGTTGGAGTTGTTTGGTCTGCATTTCATGTCTGTGCCATCTAAATATGTCTTAATCCTTTTTAAAAGATAGATTTTTGTGTGTTTTCACACACCCTCAAGGCTGTTGCAAAGTAAATCTTCTTACATTATATTTAGTGCCATCTCTTGAAAGAGGCGATTAGTTGGAAAGAAGTATTTTCTAAATTAGCTTTTATCATTGATAAAAGGCTGTATAAAAATAGAGCCTGATCCTGCAAACACTTGCAGATGTGTTTAGTCTTACTTTCCCAGGTAACTTGTTGCCTTTGGCTCATACAGGCATTGCCTAAAATAGTCAAAATGAGCAGCTTTGTAGTGTCATTTGAGCACGAGCTGCATCAGCTGAGGTTTCTGCAGAAGTGCATCATTAGCCATGCTGTTAGTACCTTTGTTAAAAATACTGAAGTGCATGAGTTTTTCCAGGATCAGATCAATTTATTGGTACAAGTGGCTTTTATGCATCTACTGGACTGGTATATTTTAAAATCTTTGGGGGAATGTGATTTCAGTGGTCGCCTTTGAGAAATTCTTGTAAATGAATGTGTGCAATTAGTTCTTATAATACTGAAAGCTGAATATAACCTAGGAATATAATGGACACTAAATCAGCGAAGTCTGTGACAAAAATAAAAATTTATTCAAAGTGGTGGCAAAATGATTTTTTTTCCCCAGGCATTTCATGCTTTATGTTGTGCTTTATATACTTTGTCTTCTAAGGACACTTGATGAGCTGCTCTCAAAATTTTCCCTGACTGATTTTCAGTTTTCAGTTGTCTGCCTAATGCTGCTTATAGAACAAAGATTTTTTAGCCTGAAGGTGCCTCTAGGTGATTTTGGGCAATTACAGGGATTACTGGCCCCAAAGCAGATGCTGGCTGAAGCAAATATGCTCACAATTCCAAGATCTTACATCACAACCCAAAGTAACACCTTAAACTGAAATAGCCACTGGTTTAAGCCAGAACACAGCCCTGCCTCTGCTCTCGTATTACCCCACATTTAGGGTTTTCAGCTTTCAGAAGTACATGGTTTTATTGATCGAATGGAGTAGGAGAGTCAGATCGATTTTATCTGTTTTCAGGCACTCAAACTTTATTTCTTTTATTTCTGCATGTGTAAGTGACTTCAACAGATGAAATTATTCCAGTATTTCCAATTCCAGAGTCTTGAAATATAGTAGAGGCTTTCTAAAGTTCATGGACTGTTGAGAAGAGGTGATGATGCTCAGTCTAATCCCTTTGTATTGTCTTTTTGACAAAGTTCCTGGCTTTCAAGATCAAAAAAAGATTTTAAAAGATGTAGCCCTAAAGAGCTACATAACAGAAGGCAAAAACAAGATTCATTAAGGATTCACAGAAATTCATGAATGTTTAATATGTTTTAGCTTTGTTTTTGTTGTTTAAACAGAGTCACGGGTCTCTCATGCCTTCCACTCTCAGAGAATCAGCAATGAATACTGAATGCAGTCTATGCACATGCAGAGCTCTCATGTATACCTTTCCATGGAGATGAGGCTCTCTGAAAAATGCCAGATACCACCCTGGAAGTGGTAACAACTGTGCCCATCGTGATGCTCCTTTTAGTGTCTGCCTTTCTGCCTTGGTCCTGCTGTCAGGGGAAGATGCAGCTTCTGAGGCAGATGTGGATACAGTGCAACTGGGTAGGGGCAGCCCAGGTACCGAAGCGTGCCTCAGGAGTGGGGCTGTGTGGGGAGTTGCCTCTGCACTAACATCTCCCATAGCAGGAGCCAGGGTAAGGAAGATGTGAAACTGGAAAACAAGCCAACACACCTTCACCATCAGCAGTGTGATTCCTGAGTTACAGGAGGAGGTGTAGAGAAATGCAAGGGGAACCATGCATCCTTTTGGCTGCTTAACTTTGTTCTCAGATCCTCCACCCATCCAGCAGTATCTGTGGTAAGGGTCTGGATGTGTGGATACCTTTTGTTCTCTTCTGCCAGAATCCTGTGATACTGAACTCAGTCAGGAGGGACTTCTGATTTTATTTCTTTTTATTAGTACTTTTCTTTTTTAGCAAGGCAATTGCCTTCTGTTTCAGAAATGCCTTTCTTCTGTGGATGTGACCCGGGGGCACCGTTACCTGTCTCAACAAAACCAGCCAGCTGCTCTGTGGCGTGCTAAATCCCCAACAGGCTGTTAACCTGTCATGAGCTGGGGTGTCATCTCCTACAGGATTGAGATGTTCAAATCCAGCTTGGAGCTTTTTCAGAATTACCTGTTTGGCATGGATACAAGTTTTGTAGGAGTGTTTTGTGGTCATACTGACAGCGGTGCCTGCAAGTAGCTCCTCGCCTACCCTTGCTGAAACTCGTCCCAACAGCAGCTGCTCGCTTGGGTTGTGGTGGCTGTGGGGCTGACAGCTGCCCACAGTCCTGGCTTTGGGGTATGAATCCAGTTGTGCTGTGGCTGATTTAAATGCCTGGGTTTGGTTGGCCTAGCAGTTTTTGACAGTACCAGGTTTACTGACACTGGTAAAAGTACCTTGAAAACCGAGCCAGTGGCACTGCAGAATTGTCCCAGCATGCAGTGTTGGGATGGGAGAGACAGCTGTCCCTTCTACTTGTGAGCCTTATTTTTAAGAATTTCTTTCCAATTGTAGCTGAAGTCTGTGAATTGAAATAAGGTCATATTCCCTCCCAAATATTCATTAAATTAGGCAATTCCATGGTCAGTTTCCCAGTTCATGCAGCTCGGGAGGTTGGTATTACTGAATTTCCTTTTAGTTTCTGATTCTTTATGTCTCCGTCAAATCATTTGCCCATGCAGTCAGAGGTTAGAGTGAGCTTCTTTGGAGATCAAGATAAATGTTTTTGAAATTAAAGGCTTGGTTCTGTGAAGAGCTTAATGGGCATTTTGTTATGCTCTGGAGTAGTTCATTTGGCTTCAAATGGGAACTAAAAATAAATGCTGGGAGTGCAAGTTGTCTCTGCACAGGGCTCTGCAGCCCAGCAAAAGGTGCTGCTCCAGCTCCACGGCAAATGTGGCAGGGACAGGGTAGAAGATGTGCAAGAATAAAGGAAGGTAAGACTATTTTGTCCATCTTTTTCTGGACAGAGGAAAAGAAAGTAGCTCCCGTTTTACTCTATGTATAAAGGGGAGAGCAAAGCTTTCAGAAGAAATACCAGATTGGGAAGGGGAAGCAGCTGTTTCCTGCTTTCTCTCACTTTCCTTTTCACTTCCCTGTCCTCCACCATTGCTGTGAGGATCTCAGAATACTGCAGAGGTTGAGCTCAAGACTCATTTTGTGGTTGAGATGTGGATCGTGAGATTGGTTGGGGGTTATGGCTTAATGTGATTTTTCCTACATTTGCATGAAGTGCAGAGCTGGGGGCAACATTCCTGAAGCCTGCCCTGGAGAGTCAGGCTTTTGTGGTGTCATCCTTGTGTTGCCCTGGGAAACTGCAATTTCATTGACGTATAGAAGTGTCTCTTGACTGTTCTTGTTTAAGAATAGGATGGGTAATTTGGTGTTCCCTGTTTCAGAGAGCATGTGCCCAGAAAATTGCCCTCCTTTGACATGAAGACCTGTGGTTTTAGGGTGTGCACACTTGTTTGCATATGGATATGAAATTAGGCAGACTTTTCAAATGACCAGGTTGGTCTCATCGCTTTTTTCAAATGCTTGTGGCAAATAACGGAGAACAAGACTCAAAGGAGCTCCTCATGAGAGAGATAGGACAGCTCAAGAAATACACAGTAATACAGGATCCTAGGATCATACAATGGCTTGGATTGGAAGGGACCTTCAAGATCATCCAGTTCCAATGCCCCTGCCATGGGCAGGGACACCTTCCACTAGACCAGGTTGCTCAAAGTCCCATCCAACCTTGAACACTTCCAGAGATGGGGCATCCACGACTTCTCTGGGCAATCTGTTCCACGGCCTTACCACCCTCAAAGGGAAGAATTTCTTCCTAATATCTAACCTAAAACTACTGTATTTCAGTTTAAATATGATTTTATTTGTTTACCTTTCAGGATAAAGATGTCAGTTTAGTGATGCTTTGTTGTAGCATCACACTGTGGCCAGATGGGCAGGAGGAAAGAAACTTGCCACCTCCAAGTGTTTGGGAACACTTTGCAAAACACTTTGAAATTATTTTTTTTTCCCTTTTCTGTCTTCCACTGGCTTGCCTGACAGCAGTGGCAGAGCACCTCCTGCTCCTCTTGTGGTTACAGCGTGGAAGTAGCTGCTGGAACAACTTCTGGAGAATAAAATTGAGGGGTAATAGACGATAGAGAACAGCATGGCCACGCTTCGTATGTTATCTGTGATGCCTAACAGATCTTTAATAGGAGACAATTCTTCCCTGCTGTCCTCGTGTTAGCGGAGCACAATCCTACAAGAAAAAAAATTGGTTAAGTGAGTATTAATGAAATCTGTCGTTAATTATCACCAGAGCAGACTGTGGAGAATTGGGTTGCATTTTCAGTGGATTTAAATATAACTTTGCTTATGCAATCCTGTCAAACATTGTTGAAGTGTGTCACTGAGAAAGCTCATTATATTTGCTATATAAAGATTACAACTTTTGGGGGGGATTAAAGTTTTAGCAGCAATTGCCGTCTTTCTTGTGGTCACAGCAGCGACTTGTTAAATGTGGAACAGAGGGGGGAAGCTGTGGGTAAGCCAGATTTTCTGTCTGTCTGGAAGCACAACCTTTAAAGCTGTTAAGCCAAACCAGAGGAAACTCTGTGAACTTTTCTTTAGGAAGCAAAATTCTTCAGAAAGTTGACATGTGCAAACAGTGGGAAACATTTTTATTTTCCTGAGTATGAGTCTTTTATATCATATATGCATATAAATATGTATGCTTGTGTGTGTATATAAGAAGAAAAAAATTTGAAGTGAAACATTGGCTTCAGGCAAATCAAAATTGCACCATGAAATAGATTTTTTTTAAATTTTGCTGAGAATAGTAGCAAGAATAAAAGCAGAAATATTGGACAGAGGGTTGTATTTGAATCATACCCCTGCACCCAATGACTGGCAGTGCCTCTGCCCCCCCAGTGCTGTAGTCCATGTTGCTGATTGCTGGCGCTGTGTGGCATTGTCAGCCACCTTGATGAGCTTTTTCTTTTTTGCTGTTACAAACCTAGTTGTGTCCCTTTGTCCTGCTCATTTCTGCAGCGAAAGTCTGAGCTGGGTGTAAGGGAAGGCAGATCTGCCTTGGCTCGTGGCTTTGGTGTGCTGGGGTGTGTCTGAGGGGGCTGATGTGCAGACACTGTTCTGCAGTGTGCTTTATTCACACCAAGCAGCACTTGCCTCAACAAGTCATCTGCCAGTCTGAGTACCAGCCATGTCTGCATATCGATGGCTCTAATTAGACACAAGGCACCTGGTGTATCAGTGATTAAAAATAAGCAACATTAGGACTAGTTATTGTACAACTTGCTCGAAACCACTGTATAATGATGATACATTTGCCATCAGATTAGGTCATGAAGCAGCTTTACTGCAGCTTGGAAAATTAGGATCAAAAATAGTCCTGATTAAAACTTGAGCTTTTGAAAGCTCTTCAGAGAAGAAAGATATGCAAATGCAGATGTATGGGAGAAATTAAGCAATCTGGATATGCACAATTCTTGAATTTAAAGAGAGTAATTGCTGAAACCACTGTGCTACTCATTTCTCACAGTCAGACTGTCTTAACAAAATTAAATGAAACATTGGAATGATCTGGGAGTAAGTTGCCTAAAACACGATCCACAATGCCTCAATATATTAACACAGTGAATTTAGGAGTTTCTGTGGCCATGCAGTTGTTCTGCATGTACCAATGTCAGCCTGCAAGAGCAGTTTTCAGGGATTTAGATGTATTAATTTCTCGCACATGTGAAAAAAAATTACATAATTTTATCACATTTATCAGCAGTGAAATAATTTCTCTTTAAAATAACATTTGCTTTTCTGATAACGTCTGGAACTGGTCTCCTCCTTCTTTGCTACAGCAGCCTGATTCCATCAACCTCAGGGCATCCACAAGTCCCTCACGTCCTGTCAGGCAATTCTAAAACACCAGGAATAAAAAAGAATGTTTCAACCAATAGACAAAAATGGTTAAGTTCTAAAGACTGGATGTGATCAATATTGATCACAGAGCTGTTTGGCATCTATGTCTGTTGAGCTTGAAGGAGTCCAGGCTATACCTGTTCCCTGTGACTGCTTTAGATGCTGCTCACTGGCTGAGTTGAAGGAGACTCCTGTAACTCCAGGAAGGCTTGGAGACAGCCAGCAGCTATGGGAGCAGCCTCCAGGGATGCAGGAACAGTTTAGTTAGCCCCTGTGATTTGAGGATTGTTTTGGGCTTGGTCCCATTGAGGATAGCAGATTTTTTCCTTGCTCACAAGACCCAGTAGAAGCCGATCACTAATGATCTGTGTGCTTGTTAGCGGGATCAATTCCCTTACTTGTCTGGCTGCAGGAAACCTTCTGCTGGTGTGATGGCTGGGGTGGTAGATGACTGAAGCAGCATGGAGCCTTTTGGTCACAGCATCAGCTTATTAGTCTAAATGAGGCTATTTTAAACCAATTTGAATCTGTAGTTTGCAGGAGGTCTGTGGGGGAGCTGACCTTTACTTTGTTTAATCTTATTTTGATGTCAGGATGTGCTGTAGGTCTCTGAGGGTTAAGTTGTCCACAAAGAAGGTTTCTCTGCACATGAAGCCTGCAGTTGTGGGCTATTCTGCACGTAAGGTATCAGAGTTTGATAAGTCTTGATGGTATTCGCTCTTTGAAACCTCATACCCATTTTAGACAAAACTCAGCACAGTGTTTGTTGACCTCTGTTTACCTGATGTCTGTTTACACCTGGCCCAAGCCCATTTTTGTATAATAAAAGTGATGCTCGGTTGAAGTAGGTGTTGCTTGTTGTCTAAGACATGGACTTGATTTATGCTACTGGTTAAGGGTCATGATCATGGTGAATCCAGTTGCTGCCTGCTCCCTCTGCAGCAGCTCCATAAACTTGAACACCTAAAGTGCCTCAGTCTTGGAGAGTAGCAAGGAGTGTGGAATCACAGGACAACACAAAATCAATGATACAACAAGCAGTGTCCAATACGATGTACCCCAAGCTCAAACACGATGCACCCCAAAGTCAGAGGTTAGCACAAGTCTTGTCCCTGTTAAGAAAATTGCCAAAGATTCAGCTGGAAAGAGCAATGGTCCTGGCAGTGAGCACAGCCCCGGTCCTGGTTAGCTGGGGCATTCAAATTCCCTTGCCTGTTTAACAGTGTTTCCAGGCTGAAGGGCTGATAGAAAGTGTTTCCTGATCAGCATGATAAATGGAATTTTGCATGATAATTATGTTTACAGCAGGACAGATGTACTAATAACACGTTCCCTAAAGACTTCAAATGAGCTATAAAAGAATCAAATCTCTGCTGAAAATGCTGGCAGCAGTATTATTAATTGTGTAAGTTACAGCTGATAATTGTCTTGTTTCATTTGAATGAGGCAGTCAGCTATTAATGGCTTGTGCTCTGTAGTACCAAAACAGCAGACTGTGCAAAATTTGGCAGTCTGGATAATATAGTTGTATATTAGCAATGCATCCTAATGGACATACTCTAGTGGATAGGGAAGAGAAGAAGTGTTACAGTTAATTTCTAATGCTGTTTCATCTTTTCTATCAAAATACTTGCTTATGTGCCTTCAGGAAGAGAACTGGTTTTTCTTATCTACAAATTGTTTGATGTAAGACAATGCCTGCAGTAAAAAAACAAGCTCTCATTGTGGTTATTGAGGATTGAAATGGAGAATGACTAATTAGCTGTCTTGTTCCGCTTACCTCTTCCACAGTGGTGATATGAATGAAAGTCTTACCTTTGTTTTTATGTGTGTGAAAGATCCCACTGCTGTGCAGATCTGTTACAGAGCATCCATAAATGTACAATTGCATCAAGATATACATATGCATAATAGAGACATGACCTAAAAATCTGTTAGAAGTTATCAGGCCTGATTTTTAAAATAGCAGTAAAATTAATTTCAAGTTAGGAATCATACTATGTATTGTACCACGTTTGCAGTTAAATAAAGATCTTGTAGGTAACTAACCAAATTCAAAACCCTGCTGGTGCAAATTGAATTACTTTTTGTGACATCCTAATTCATTTGCATTCCCAAAGCGAGTTTCATTTCATCTGCAGTAAGTTGAGCTGTAGATAATATCCCAGAGGAGCACAGTTCTAGTCGTCCTAACCTACATCCATGCTCTGCCTGATTAATCTGTAAATCCTTCAAAATTTCTCTCCCCTGCTAGTACATCAAAGCATCCCTGAGTAAAAAACATGTGAGCAGAATCCTGAAATGTGTTCCCATAGCATGAGAAGGACTCTTTGTGTGTTTCATTAGGCAATACTTTGGGATTTTTTTATGGGGAAACAGACAGTTGAATTTCCAAAGGGTGCGAGATGTGTTCCTTGGTTAGCAAAAGAGAGCTGATGGTCTGGAATAACTGACTGGAGTTGCTTTGTAAAAGTTGTCCTTGGTTCCTTGTGACCTTTCATCGACTTAATTCATTGCTAATGAGCTGCAAATTTATTGCAATTCATTGCAGAGCTTTAAAATTGCCACTGAGTCAGATGACAAAGTGCCTTGTTTTATGTTATCAAGAAAAATCCTCCAACTGAGGGAGGACTGGGCAGTAGCACAGCTCTGAAAAAAGGTCATGGGCCCTTTGTCTCTGAAGGCTGCTGGTGAAAGTGCAGAGATTTTGAGAAAAGAAAGGAAGCGGGAGACCAGAAAAACTTAAGTCTTACATCTGCATGGGTTCTATCCGTATGCCTCCTCACGCTAGGGAAATGGTAATGTGATTGATTTGTTCCACACAAATAGGCAGAGCCTTTAATATCAAATATATCCATTTCTGCGTTCGCTTAGTGTTTTTTCTTCCTAAAGCTGTTTAAAAAGTGCATGTATATAAAGAAATGAAACACCAACAAGGAAAAAAACCCAAAAATAAAAAGGGTCTCAGGTCTCAGCTAAAGAAGAATTAAAAACATTTTTACATCTGTAGTCATGGCATTTGCCATCCAAAGGTCTGCCTAAGGTTGTACTTAGCATGGCTCCAGTTGTAACCACAACACTACTTTTGCCAGACCCTGCAAATCATTTGAACTAAGTCATTTCAGACTAAGTCAGGGTACTTCACCTCCGCTTTGAGAGAAGCAACCACCACATCAGCTCAGGCTCCCTTGCCAGGCGTTTCTCAGGCCTGGTACTGTCATTCATTCCTGTGCAGCCCAGACATTTGGAGACAGGGACCTCGAGCAGACAGCTTTGCCTGCTGGGGAGATTTGGTAATGTTGAGTGGTGCCTTACACCCTTCTAAATGCTTTTTTAGTAAAGCTATTGACAAGGGGAAGGTTCATCATCAAATGCCTGGGACTTTACTGTCATTTTTAGACTTTTTGCCCCTACCTTCTACATGTATAGGTATGTGAAGTATGGGTTACATAAACTCACTGTAGGCAGCTTAACATTTGTGTTGTTTGTGATGGGGAGAGCTGGGTAACTCAGATCCTCCAGATCTCCCATAGGATCAGGGTGCGACCCCACTGTCAATTAATCATCTCTACCAGGAGATGGGTTGCAGCTATAACTAATTGTTGATTATTTCTGCTTTAATTATTGTTTTATCTGTTTGTTTGCTTGTATGAGTATAAACTACATCAAGTTGAGGGCTCAATACACATTTGAAGTGGATCACTGTGAACATTAGGGGTAGGTCAGCCAGCCTCTACCTTTCCTCACTGTATAATATGAGGGCAGCATATCTTTTGGGTGTGTTGGGAAGCGACTGAACAAGTCAGGAATCGTCACTGAAGTTATTTGGTACAGCAATCAGTGTGCTTTAGGAAGGCTGCCTGTTCTTGTATCTGCCTGAAGTTCTGCCTCTGATCCTCCTGCCATGGCATGGATAAACCAAGGCAGGGAAGTACAGAAAAAGTGGAATTTGGGTCTTGTGCTGCATTCTCATGGTGTTTATCTTGAAGCAGCCACCTAATTTGCATTGTGTTGGCCAGATTTGTCATTATGAGATGCTTTTTGTCACTCTGATAGTGTAAAGTTTCAGCAGACCCAGAAGAGCAGAGTTCTCTGGCAATTTTCCTCACTTTTGGTGTGTTAATGAATCTGCTTTTAGAATAAAATAGAATAAAATATTGCAGTTGAAAGGAACCTGCAAGGATCATCTAGTGCAACTGCCTGACTACTTCAGAGCTGACCAAAAGTTAAAGTATGTTGTTAAGGGCTTCAAATTTCCTGAAGATTTTTTCTGGGTTTTTTTTTTTTTCCCCAAAAAATTGATTGAAAACTGTTACTTCATTACTAGGTATTTGCTAGGCAGCCAACTTGTTGGCACCCAGGAAAATTCAGTTCTCTAATAATGACAGAATTTACTAAGCAGGAGATTGTCAGATTACATTTTATAACCCAGCACTGTGACACTATGTGGGGAATATAAGAAGATAAAAGGCCATAAATTTGGGAACCTTTCAAGTCCACATGTCCGGCTGTTTGTGGGGCGGCAGAGCAGCGCCTGTTCCCTGAGTGAGTGGGGATGGTGCCCTGGGAAGAGGCTGTTTTCAGCAGAGTAGGGAGTTGCTCTCTGAGCCTCTGGCCTCTGCCAATTGCTGTGTATGCTCTTGGGGGCGTATTGATCCCGGGAAAGGCAGTTCCCCAGCCTGCAGATGTAGGCTACATTTGCCAAGTCAATGAAAAGTTCATTAGGGTGACTGCTGGGTACTCTCTGTTGTGAAAACAGGTGGGAGGCTTCTTGGTCAGCTTCCTTAAATATTGGACTCTACTGTAGACACCGTACCTTAAACGTGAGCAAATGATACACAACCAAATGTTACGAGTAGCATGAGGTTTCCCATAACACTTGCTTAATGGGAGTGAGGGGAAGCAAGGGTTGCTCATGGAGATCTCTTAAATGTCACCTCTTAAACCATGATTAGTCTTTGTGTGTGTAGCTGTGATAAGCTGAACTGTGATGTTAAGTCTCTAGCTGGTCTTTTGCCCTGTGGAACTAAATGTTCACAATGGAGTAAACTGGTTCACGAAAACATACACATTTTTAATAGAGATCTGAACAAGGGGAGAGTAGCCTCAGAGTGGGAATGAGCCAATTGCCATAAGCCATGGTAAGCAAGGGACCTCAACAGAAGAAAATGATCTAACCCTCTGCTACCACCTGTAAACCCAGTGCCCAGTAACAGGAAGGTGCCATGCACGGTCATGGTGGCAGGGATGGGGGACAGAGGAAGTAGTTTGCTTTTCCCAGAGCAATAATGCTGAATGGCTCACTGTCCCTAGCGAGAAGAGCAGGGAAGAACCAAGCTCTCCCCCTTCAAGACTCAGGTCTACAAGCCCCCATGTACATTGATACAGTTCTGCTAGGCAGTAAGGAACTGCTTTTACCCTAATAATGGATTTTGTGGGACTGTTTTTGGAACATGTCTTCTGTGTTACAAATGTGGTTTCTAGTAAAGCATAAGGAAATGCAGTATTTAAAGTAAATACTTATTTTTGTACTCACGTGTCTTTGGCATCAAAACTGGCTGTGCATGAACTAGCAAGCAGGAAGGCATTAATTCTTGTGGATGTACTAGTATTTAAAATTATGGCACTGGACTGTCTCACCTTATCCAATATGATAGCTGATCTCTGAATTATATGAATTGGCTTTGTCTGAAGCAATGCATGACCCGGGAAAGCAGGGCATTGACTTTTGGGTATGTAATGAGATGCTGGGAAAAGTGCCTGATCCCAAGGGTATATGTAGCAAACATAGCCAGAACTAAATGCAAAGTATGCACCAGTAAACACTCAGATTGCCACCACGGGTGCCAGCGTTCATATCTCGTGCCCGAAATGCCTCATTCTAGGCTTTCTCCTATTTGGTTTGATCTTTATGCCCTGCTCACATAGGGGACTTTCCTTTCTCTGTCAAGAGCTCTACCCAGACCATTCCCAATGTCTCCTGTATTTTTTCTTTAGCAGTGAGATTAAGGGTCTGTTCGAATCTCTGCTAAATCTTTACAAGGTTAAGATGTGAGGTTGTGGAATATGTTTTCCCAGATACCACATGTACATCTGGAAGCAAGAGAGGGATGTGAGGTTGGCCTGTAGGTGACCTAAAAAACACCGCAAATGAAACAGGAAAAGGCGGGAGGTTTAATTGTGTGGTTAGGTAGGTGGGCTGGAATGAAAGTCTTTTTTTCAGATGATTTAGTAGTGCATGTGTGTGTTTCTATGTGTTGTGGTATCTACTGCATACAGCCTTGACTTGCAAGCCAGTTTCTTAGTTAATTACAGGACTTTGAGTGCTGTGGAATACAACGTTAAGTGATTTGATACTTTAAAGGCTTGCACTCTTGCGGTGTGTGGCTTCCTCAGGTACTTGCTTTAAATGTTGATTCTTCATTTCCCTAGGATGCAATGTCTAAGGAGAAAATTACTTGTGGACAGAGCTAAATATTCATTGTTTTGCAATGCACAGAGTTTGTCAGGCATAAATGATACATGAAGAATCTGTTAGATTAATCTGGATCAGATGAAGGCTATTATGATGTGGGTTTCTGTAGGAAGAGGACATAAAGATGGACAGCTTGTATGTTCTTTACAGTGCTGTTGTATCTGCTTTGACAACCATCCTTGTTTTCCTAAGGTCAGATGATTAATCTTCTTGTTTGCTTCTTTCCTAGTTTTGAGCGCCTCTAATTAAGCTGATGCCCATTGATGTCTTACCATGATAATGTATGTTAGGTTATGAGGTAATGGTTGTTCTGAAAAATATAGCTGTGGCAATGTTTGGGCATACTCAAAATAAATCACTGCACAGAAACCTTCTAAAAGCTATCACATTGCTGCAGAGTCAGTAAAGTGAAGACAACGAATGTATAAATCATTAGTTAAAGATAACAGAGGATGTAGATTTTTGGTGCTTCAGGATCTGTGAGAGCTTTGCTGTCTTTAAATTAATATTACAGAATTGCAGCTGTGGTTCCTCATTATGGCTTGGGTAGAGCCAATAGTATGAGGATTGGGTGCAGAGGCCGCTGCCTGCAGAGGGAAGATAGCAGCATTGAATCATGGAATCATTTAGGTTGGAATAGACCTTTAAGTTCATTGTGTCCAGCCATTAACCCAGAACTGCCAAGTCCACCACTAAACCATGATGGTAGGTTTCAGACAAGGTATGTCTTTGGTGAATTGCAAATCCAGCAGGGGAAGGTGAAAATTAAATGGCCTCCAGAGTCAACAACATGTGGGGATTGCTCTTATGTTCTCCCTAGACTAAACCCTGGGGATTTTTTCCTTCACTGGAGATTTCTAGAAATCAGTCTTCTAGAAAGACTAATAATCAGTGTGTCAAGTTGAACTGTGCAACACGCTAAAAAAGCCCAAAAGTCCAAAAATTCAGGTCTACCATACATTCTGTTTTTCTGCACGTATGTATATACACATTCACACTGTGCAAATGCTCTGTCAGTGAACAGTTTGCTACTCAGCATTTCTAGTGTAAGTTCCTTGTATCTTCACAGTGCTGGTACTCTTGATGTTATATTTCATATAACCAGACCCAGATGATCCCTGTGGGGCATTGGGACAGGGCTGTGCTAGAGTTTTGTGGTCTCTTTGAGGGATCCCACGTGTAAAGTTACATAATGATTTGTGAACAGAGCGGTAACATGGAGCCATGTTTGTGGTTCTGTCAGCAGGATACTTCAGTATTGTCATGTTTATTTTCTTCATTGTTTCTTACTTCTCTCTTCATTCTTATTTAATTCTTACTTACATCCTACCTTTGGGATGGCAATGTGGGTATTTTTCATGCTGAGATGTTACATGCAGACAGGTCAGGAAGAGCAGTTTGAGTGCTGTGTATTTCAAAGCTCCTGGTTTAGGTATTGTGGGAGGATGAGGCTTGGAGAAGGAGTTGGATGGCAATATAGGTGGAATACTCAGTGCCGGGGGGAAGCCTGGTTTGTAACATGGAGCCATGTTTGTGCCATAGCTCTCCCTTCATCCCCTTGTCTTCTGTCTGTCTTCCTGCTTACCACCAAAAGGTTGATGGAGACTGAGCAGACATCTGGCATGTCATTATTCTTCTAGTATCATTAGATTTGAAAATCTCTCTCCTTGCAATGCATATCCCAAGAGAGCAGGTTGTTGAGGGTCCTGCTAGCTCAGGATTTCTGCTTCAAAGACTTTCCTCCACAGCCCTCTGCAGAAGTCTGTGATCTTAGACCATATTGGCATCCTGCCTGCACATAGGTGACACCTAAATGGAGGGCTCTTGGTATGTTCTCTGTGTGTTTGGGCTGGGCTGCTGAATTAACAAAATAGCCCATTTTCATCATGTGCCAGATGCTTTTAACTCCCATTGTGGGCAGCCTTGACAATATGTTGTGCAGTGTGGAAGTCCTAAATGGGGTTTGATGTTCTTTGCAGATATTGGCTCTGCTGTGTAATTATGATAGCACACAATTAAAAACTGCTTTCTATTGCTTTGGGTAGCTCCTGGAAATTCTATTTCCCTTAATAATTTTCAATAGTCTCAGGGTTTGTTTTTCCTGTGTTTGTCTTCCTGTAATATTGGCAAAAGATAGGAAGAAAAGGAGCTGGGACATAAGAATCCCAGTAAAAACTTCAGAGGGAGGGCAAGAGGTGACTCATTAGCGGGCCTTTCATCTGGGTTCATGATGGGTCATGAAGTCAGGGGTCAGGAAGTGAATGGGAATTTGTTCACAGCTGATGTCTTGTATAATATTTCAGAAGAGTGCATTAATTGTCACAGCTTAGCCTGGGAGTTTGGGCAGAGGCGTTCAGCCAGTAGGCTGAAGAGTTGGAGTGAAGTGGTATTTAAGTTTCCCTGGAGTGACAAAGGGGCTGGAGCTGCTGGGGACAGGGCATGGCCTGCATCTGGCAGCTCTGCTTATACCTGCTCCCCTGGCCCCAGGTAGAGCCAACAACTGCACTTCTGTTCATACCCAAATCCAGCTCCAGAGGAATTAGGGAAAAGAATGGCAAAGGGTACCTTACTCAAGACAGAGTAGCCTGGAAGAGATATTTGTAGCCATAATATTGTAATATATCATATGTATATATTTATTTACTTTTAGTATTTGTTTCATTTTACTACATCTAATCTTAGATCTCATTGAATATGCTCCTTGTTTTCCTTTCATTGTTCAAGCTGTTTTGGTGCTGAATGGAACAATGTGGAGCCCAATGAAAAAACAGCCCTAGTGTTGCTGTTCCCACAGAGGATCAAGGTGGTGCTTTGCCTGATTTAACCTATGGGAGCTGCAAGTCCAGAGCATGTTTTGGTACCCCCTCAGGGAGTGCTTGCAAAGGACAGGTTGGCTTTTGAGCAAGACCTCCTCTTTGAGTCTGGAGCTGACACCTTTCAGAGACTCAATGGATGGCAGAGGAAAACCCTTCACTTAAACCTCTAGGCAGGCCCTGAGGTATCCTTACAGGTATCCTGATCTCATTTCCAGTCACTGCAAGTTTTATGCTTTCTTTCCAGTCCCCTTGTGTGCCTTTCTAGGGTAGTGTTTCTGTGTGTAGGATACATCTTTTGTGATGCAGGCACAGTGGAAATAAAGAATCCAACATTTTCACAGTGTCAAGCAGTCTTGTGTTTTTGTAGTGCTTCCAGACCGCATCAGTATAAACACAAAATTGTGACCAGAAGGTAATAGCCCAGACATTTCTGCCCCGTGGTTCTTGCCCATTTTCTCTGGCCACCTGAAGGCAGGAGGTGACCCAGTGGACATCAGTCTTCAGCTCTTGCAATGTCTTTGTCCTCTCCAATTTTCCCATCAGTGTTAATGCAGCCAGCAGGTGTTCAGATGGTTAGCGTTCATGTGTCCCATGTCACTGCATCTCTGAAGGGATGCACTTGCCCAGACAAAGTGAAGAAGCTTGTCTTGAAAGGGGTATTTTTTGTTCTGGGTGCCAGCAGCACTCATGGTACTGCCTTCAGCTGTTGTACATTTGTAATCTTAATAGAAGCAGGGGGGAAACTACACCCCCAACTTTCACAGAAATTAGTTGTATTTAAAATGCAGCTTTTTATTCCTGATTTTGTAGCTGTGCTAGAAAGTCATTACACATGGATTTATTTTTCCTTATCTCTTGGATTATCATTGGCTTCCTTCCTTCCTTCCTGGATGAATTTATCCAGTGTTCTGATTGCAGCTCCTTTTTTTCCTTTATCACCTCCTGTCTATGTGTCTTAAGATTTTGTATGTTTAACATAACTGAGCTGAGTATTTTGCAGCAATTGACAGTGAAGATAACTTTTCACTGATTGATGGGGTGGTTGTGGTGAATATATTTTCAATCTATTGCTTTGGCTATTTGCTGTTTTGGTTACAGACCTGCCTTATTTTATTTGTTATTCTATTTAGTTTCTTTTTTATTGCCCTTGTATTTTATTTCATTTTTGCAACTGAACTACATATTAATTGGACTTTGGAGAGGGGAAATGAAGACAACATTTTAGCTTTTAAGAAACTCCTGCAGAGATTCAGACAGCTGGTCAAAGATAAATCCAGTATACAAACAGGGTCATGAATATCTTAGAAAACAGCCATTTAAAATACCAAGGCATCAAATATCTGTTTAGTTTCTTTCTTTGGTCTGGACTTGGAATTTGATTGTAGGGTCTTGGTTATTTCTGGGCACAGGCACAGGGAACAACATCAAGGAAACAGACAAAAAAGTATTTTAGGTAGGTGTTTAAGGGGCAGTGATATTACATGGTTTTTAAACAAAAGAAGTCTGTAAGTTGCATGAGACTGTGACCATTGTCCCACAGGGGCTGATCATTGGAACGAGGAGATCATCATCTTTCCAGTGCTGAAACGCCTTTTTCTGTGTGCATGGGACTATGGGGAGTGAGGGGTGAGTTTGGTATATCTAGAATGTGGTTATTAAACTAGAATTAATTTTTTAAGGCTTTCCGTGGACTAGCAGAAATTAACATTTTTATTGAAACATCTTTAATTTGGTTAATAAGGGCAATTATATTTTTCTGTGTTAGCTGACTGACATTTACTCCACACAAGTTTTAAAGCATTTTATATTGCATCTGCTGAAAGACTTATCCCAAAGCCTGAATCCTATATGAGTCACATAGTGCTATTTTGTTTTGTTCTGCATGTATTCTTCCTCAACAATAGAAGGATTTTCCTATAATTATTATTGAAATAGGGCATTTTAAAATACAAAATAGGTATCAACACAGCTTTACATCAAAATGATGGTGATGTGTGATATAAAACAGTTTGAGTTATTTCAGTGCAAGTGTCTACATACACCAGCTGCTAAAGCATGTTAATCAGTTTTTGAAAAATAACCCTTTTAGGAGTTGTATAGACAA
Organism: Climacteris rufus; assembly: GCA_013398175.1. Classification (NCBI taxonomy): domain Eukaryota; kingdom Metazoa; phylum Chordata; class Aves; order Passeriformes; family Climacteridae; genus Climacteris; species Climacteris rufus. Next base: position 422,760 of record VZRZ01005378.1, read on the forward strand.
ACCCTGGCGGCTTGCCTGAAGACAGAAAGATGATTAATTTAAATATTAAACACCAGTTGAGGTGATTAAATCTTAACGAAGTCAATGAAAAACCGATTTTGCTTGTATTCCCTGGAAGACCCTTTCAAAAGCTTTGCTTTTCCAAAATTGTTTTTTGTCCTGTGTGTGTGGCACAGGATATGACTTTGTTCACAGTAGGTAGGTTCATTAGTGAGCATTTCTGGTATAATATCCAGCTGTGGAAAGCTTAGAAAATACTGGTATTTAGGTCATCTTAATTAGGCCTTGAAATAAAGATTTAAGATAAAGTGGAATAATTGCACATACTTCATGGTGGCTGAGCTTCTTCAGTGGAAAGATTCATGGACAGTGTGAACTGATTTCGACAGAGTTGCTCCAGGTCTGCCTCTCTGCTACTCCTTTGACAGTGCTGAAAGTAGAACTGGTTAAAACTAATAATTCTGGGGAGACGTGAAATGTGGCCATTTTCAGCTGGGCTGGGGGCTGGCCTGGATATTCTTGCTCTCATTGCTGCCTATGCCAGTACCTTTTATGTGTGCTTTCTTCCTTCCTTCCTGGATGAATTCATTCAGAGTCATGCTTACATTATGCCCTGGTTGAGAAGGGAACTCAGGTATCAGTGCTCCTCTCTCAAGTCTGGGTGAGCAAAGAGCTTCCCTCTCTCCTCTGTGCAGACTCCCTTGCCATGTGTAGATAGATACCCAAACTGCTGCCAAATTGCTGCTGCTGAAAACCAGTGTGAGGTCTTTCGTGCCAACAGGGGTGGCAGCAATTCCCATCCAGGCTATGTTGCATTTGAAGTTAGCAAGCAAAAATCAGAAGGCAGCATCCCTGGTGGTTTAAGAAGTTGAGACCAGCAAGGAGAGTCAGAGGAGCCTGAAGTCAGCAGACAAGTGGACAACCAGCTGACAAAATGCAGTTGTGTGTGTTCCTGCCAATCAACACATCTGCCTTAATGACAGATGCAAATTTAGGGCCTTCAAACCTGTGTCTGCCAAGCCATTGGCAGCAAAGTTGAGGATGGTGCATAACTTGGGGTGAAAAGAGTCTTGGAAAAGGGTTTCAGTGGTGGCTGGAATATGCATCTGTGCCTGGCATCTACCAGGCATCTAGAGGAAATACAGTGTGACTAATTGGATAAGTTTAACATGACGAAGGTGGCAAGGTTGTACTGTTGTTTATCTCTCTTTGACTAACAACATGCCAAGTATGCTTTTGGTGTTGTAACACCACAAGATGGGAGCATGCCATTATTTGTGTTATTAAGCTAATGATGTATAAAGAGGTATAAAAAGGCCAACAGCTAGCATCTGCTACGTTAGTGGCGCTCTTAGTTGAAACTTCCAGCTTTTGCTTATGGATCAGTGAAACTGAACCTGGAGGAGAAGCTCCTTCTGATCTGAATTTGCTCCCAGCAAGAGCATTCCTGTGTCCTCTCTGGCTGTGGATGGAGCTGAGGGAGCACCCATCGGTGCAGGAGACAGACATTTGGTCTCTTCTTCCTTGTTTATGCTAGCAGATCCTGAAATACAGACTTTTATTTCTTAGCATTTTAAAGGTGTATCCTATCTTGCACCAGATCTTCTGAAAACCTAGTTTAGACAAAGCCTGAGGGGATTTAGGTTTGCATATTTTTCCTAAGAGGATTATGCTTCACACTTAGTTGATCTATAAATTGTTTGACCTTTTTTTAATGATTTTCTAAGTACACAAAAAGCTGCATGCACATTCAAATTGTCCTGAAATGTGTTGTCTGTGGGTTAGTGATAGAAATCTGGTGTTTGAATTAATAGCAAACTGAATCACTGAACCTCAGGGTTATTTTGAACTGAAAAACATTTTGGTAATCAGATTTGCAGCACGGCTGCAGGAGCAGTTGTAGCAGCACAACTGGAGGGGCAAGGGAATTGCGAGAAGGATTAGAAACTGCTTACACTGGCATCAGAGAAAACAATTTATTTTGAAAATACAGCCCAAGAAAAAATTAATGAGCACCTTCCCAAGCATAGGAGTGCTCATAACATCCTGAAAACCCTCTGTTTGCAGGTCAAGGGAGTAAGGCAGCTCAGTGGGAATTGGGCAAAAAATAATGGTAGTCTATGAAGACCTTTATCACTTAAGTTCATACTCATGAAGTCATGAGTAGGAGGGAGGTGCTGTCTGCCTCAGCCATGGCCCCTGGGATCGATGGGTGCTGGCATTGCTCCTGCCAGCCGGGTGCTGGGGCACAGTGCCATGGCTCTGCTGGCTCTTGCAGCTGTCTGACGCCCATCGACGACGGAGTAGTTTTAATGATTGCCAGCTTAATTTTTCTTCATGTGCCTGTGGGTGGGCTGTCTCTTACACATTGGTTTATGATATTTACAGTGGTTTGTGGAGGGCTGGGTGTAGTCCTTGTTTTGTGCTGCTGTCAGGGTGTTTGGAGGTTGTGCAGCAACAATTGCTGCTAAAATAAAGCCTGTACTGGGGCTTCTTCCCTGCCTGCAAGAACAGGCAGAAAACCTGTAGTTCTAAGGTTTCCGTAGTTATTTCCCTGGAGGTGGAGGAAGGATCTGGCTCAGACATAGGAAAAAGGTTTAAACCAGAACTAAGCTCCTGTTTTGCTCATAGGGATGGTAAGAGCATCCTTTTAAACTGGTGTTTTATGCCCAGTGCTGCCAGCACTGTCATCTTCCGTCTCACTTCAGACACTCCTCACAGGAGTGATGGGATGGACATCTTTGAGGAGCAAGTGGCACTTACTTCTGCACAAGGGGCAAAGAGAAGTGTCCCCTGTGCAGTGTGAAGGGCAGGCAGTCTCTGTACATCATGCATGTCTGCATTACTTTATTGACTCGCTGTACTTGTAGCTTTGCCAGCTGCACTGCAGCACTCGTGGGACTGTGTTAGATGGGTGTTAAACCCTTGAAGGAAGGAAAACACAAACTGAGGAGGAGCTGTTGCGAAGCTCCAACTTCTGTTTTGCTGTAGAAGCTTGTATGGGGTAAGTTTGCTTCTGGGTGGAATCACATCGATTAAGATAAGCAAAACGGAACAGAATTTATTCATATCCAGAGGTATGGCTTGGCTAGTGAAGGGGGGTTTGTGGTCTTTACTGAATAGCAGCTCTGAGGATGCTTTTGTGCCCTCTAATCAGGTGGTGTTTTGTGTTCTGTTCTCTCTGCAGACGTCGGCTGATCTCCCAGCGATCTTCTCTGGAGACTCTGGAGGACATAGAGGAAAATGCCCCACTGCGGAGGTCATTTTATTTACTCTCTCTCTGGCTTCTTGTCTGTAAAGCACATGCATGGACAGGTTTGCTGTGCCTCCCCATGTTGAAAAGTAGATGTTCTTCATAGTGAGTAAAAGTGTTGAAACGTCGCGTGCCCTGCGAGGTGGTAGGTGATATGAATTGCACCTTCCCTGGCTTTATGTCATTAAACAAAAAGTCAGTATTTAAATGAAATGTCAGGAATTAAAATGTCAGAATTGATTAGTAGAAATGTTTAGTTGTCACTGATATGAATGACTAGCTCCTAGTCACTAGTACCCTATTGTCTGTGGTACATTTGAAAAGTAAGTACAGATGGTTTAATATAGTCAGTTTTTGAAGGCTAGTATTTTTTATGGATTTTCACTGTTTATTCTCTCAGCACGTGCATTCTTATTTCAGTCACCAGCTTTACTGTCTGTGTGTTGGCTGGTAGATTTGTGACTGCTACCCCACTAATAAATCTGCCCCCATCCTTTTTATATTGAGAGCTCCAGTGTGATTTTATTTCTGCATCTGGGAGACCACAGCTTCCTTCTCTGGGGACCACAGTAGTTAGTCACTAGGCAATCCTCTGGGGTGATGGAAAATGGAGAAACTGCTTAACAGTTCAGAAACTGACTGGTCAGTAATCTGACCAGTGCATGGAATGCTTCCAGGTCAGCTGTTCAGCAAGACAGCAGCCTAAGTTTGACTGTCTCTTTATCATGGAACCTGTAATTCAGCTGGTTTATACTGGTGTTTAGCCTATAGCCTTGTTTATCCACATGCAGATTGGCTGTTTCTCCCTACCTTGAAGCAAAGAATAGCAGAGGCTCTACCAATTGGCCTATTACCAAGGCTTGATTATTTTTACAAAGCTTACTGTTGCATGCTTACCAGCATGTTATAAAGTGTTCCCATAAGTGATTCAAACACGTGTAATTGGCAAAAGATACAAACAAAGTATGGTTTGCCAGGCAGTATTTTTACTTGCTAATTTGCAGAATTGGTAGTAGAATATCTCTCTCGGTGGTATTTTCCTGTGAAGAAGCTAACAAGGCTAATTGCAATTAGAGGGTGAGGGAATCTCAAGTATTTTATTGGTAGGAAAAAGGCAGAAATGGAAAAGTGATGGGGTCCCCTCTCAGGGTGTCCTGTGCAGCACGATGGTGTTTGGGTACAGCAGTGGGGGCTGGCACAGTGGTCTGTACATTCAGTCCAACAAAAGGACCTCTCGGGCTCGAGAAGCTGCTGTGCTCTGCCTGTGCAGAGGAGAGGATGGCAGAAACAGGTTAGGGAAGCGTAACACAGAGGGACTGTGCTGGTCCCGTGTGCCAGCAGGGGATGCCTGTCCCGGAGCCACAGGACTCAGCCCCAGTGCCTGCGAGCTGCGCCGCGCCTTGCAGCGAAACAGCCCTGAGAGGGAACAGAGAAAGCTTTCACATGAGCTGTGGTTTCAGCTGATTAGAAGGAGCAGGGCTGGAAGGCGGTGGGAGGATATTGCTGTTTGTCTCATCTCTCCTCCCTCTGGCAATTTCTTTCTGTAACTGCAATTTAAAAAGTGCATTCAGATGTAAAATAGATTTAAGGCTTAATGTTTTGAAGAATGATTATTTTTTTTCCTGGGGTAGTTTATTTTATTTTCAGTTCTCTTGTACACTGTCAGGAATGTGAAAAGTAATATTTAGAGTTAAAACCAAATAGGAATTATCCTTGCAAATGGGAGATTTTAAATCTTTCTAAAATTAAAACAAGAAAGAACTTTTCTGAATGGTTCCTTTATCAATAGCTGAGGAGGATACAAAAGCGTGGGTGTTGGTGCAAGTGGGGAAAATTGCATATTTACTAGATTTTGATTTGGATTAATTTTTTTTTCCCTCTGAAAGCTTGGGCTAAGCTGTCATGGCAGATTAGAGGAAGTTTTACTTTGCTGAGATTTTTTTAAATGATTTTTTTTTGCATGAAGGGAGGGGGATGGTGCCTTTTCTTCTTAATTTTTTTTTGTTTGAGCTGTCGCATTTCCAGACTTATTGTCTTTATTGTTCTTGCTGATTCCTAACACAGGGTGACTTGAATCATTTGTCTCGTCTTTCCTTCCTGCTTTTGTGTAGACTTCTTGGCGGTACAGCAGGGAACTGAGTACTTTTTTTTTTTGTTTCTTCTCCCCCCTCCCCTTGCAACTGATTTATTTTTCAGATGTCGGACACTCTCAGGATCACCCAGACCAAAGAACTTTAAGAAGGTTCACTTTATCAAGAACATGCGGCAACACGATACCAGAAACGGCAGGTACTGAGCGTGCGAAGGCTGCTTCTGCAAGGGCAGCCCATGGGGCGTGAGGGAAGGGGCAGCATCAGCATCCCCTGCAAGAGCACAGCCCTTGCCACTCACCATCAGTCTCCTAATGGCCTTTCAAGTACTCTGTGAGGGTGCAGGCTGCAGTGCATGCTCCTTCCCCCAGAGAAATGCTCATCCATGGAAGTGCTAGCCCGTAGATTTTAAGACCTGTGTCTGCTTAATAGAAATAACCTGCATAAAAGGAAAATCAGTGATGCTGTCAGAGTAGACTAGGCATAATCTGGTTGCATTTCTTCAAGGGTGTTGCCAGGTTCTAAGTGTGAGAGGGGCACATAGCTGAACCTGCCTGGACCTAGTTTAGCAAGGGTTCAAGGATACTTGAACATCTATTATTGGATACAAAGTACTGGTAAATGCACAGCCAGAGATGTCATGGCAAGGTGAGGTGTGGGATCCTGGTTTTCACAGCAGACATAGGCAGAGAGGCTTCTGAGGGGCTGTGTGAGGGGTGGCGCTGTGGCAGCAACACACCCTGAGCTGGGGTGTGGACTGCCCAGGTTACAGCCACAGGCACCAGTGGGACCTGTGCAGCACCCATCGGCTGGGACTTGGCTCACTGCAAAGGCGTGGTGTTCCCAGCAGCACAATGGGTTCTCTATTGCAGTGTCATCCAGCTCAGAAGTGAAACTAGCTCCTCCCTGCTTGTAAAGAAGATACTTGTCCTCTCTGATTTTTGCAAAGACAGTTTCTCCGTATGCCTCATGATTTTTTTTTTCCTTGTTCTTCCAAACCAGAAGAGGTTTGAACTAGACCACTTGAATAGGTTTCATGTGGACTAAACTGTCCCACTGAGAGTTGACCCTTTCACATGCCTGTTCTCAGGAAACTGCCAGGGCTGACAACCATGTATGTTCTGATGGACCAGTTTGTGCATGCAGCCTTTGATTTCCATCAAACATGGAACCACGTCAGTAGAAATTCCAACATTGCATTGAACCACAGGTTTAATGAATTGGGTTCTGGTAGGTGTAACTTGGCTCAAGAAAAATTTTCTTCACTTTTATTGTCACACATACAACCGAATGCAGTGAAAGGTGGTAATCAACATGAATGTTGCAGAAGGTGGCCCTGAGAGATTTCAGAAACAGCTTTTAGAAACAGCTCTTCTGTCAAGCAGACACATGCAGAACTATTGTCTTGACTATTATCTGACTAGCAGCTGATTATTGTCTTTATAACAAATAGATGTGGAATCAAATGCTGAAAAGCAGCCCTCTAATTTTAGTTCATTTTGTGCATAAGTAGATATGCTCTGGGAATTTCTTACAGCAAAAAATACAAGGTATTATGCAAATTCCAGAGAGAACGAGTAATTTTGAGATATGTATGTAAAGTCTATGCATAAACTTGATAGAAATATTACCTGCAAAAGAATGAATAAATATTTGATTTGTAAACTCTTTTCTCCATGTTTCGCAAAAAAGTATTTATACCATGTATGCAACATTTAATCTTAATTCACAGATCAGTCATTATGCCTGACAATATAACTGAATATTTTTCTTGCTAAGAAAGCAGTGAGAAAGCTTCTGTTATTCAACTGGCTTCTTATCTTTATCAGCAGACACAGTTTTCCAGAATATTTCCACAATCATGATAAAGATCTCTTTATCTAGAATACATTATACAATAAGAATAAGAGACACAGTTTTGGAAATAGTTTTCATCCTATGGTCATAGAGTGACAATGCTAAAAATAAAATGCAGAGTTAATACTGCATGTCAACCCTATGTCTAGCAGTAAGTAATCTGAGTGCAGACTGTTTTTCCCAGGGGTTTGGATGCAGTTGCAGTCACTGGAGTTAATAGGCAATCTGAATGAAAAGGACCTCTAGAGATTCGGGTGCATCTGCGTTAGGTATCCAGCCTGAAATCAACTGTTTCTGAGTACCTTAAGACCTTTGAAGCTGCTGTCCTCCCCAGTTCCCTGCAACACAGAGGAGCACAGGTGTTGCAATGGATAGAAACTCTCCTGGGGCTCCTTTCCATGTGTGAGACCTTGTCCCAGGTGGCTCATGCATGGTTGTGCAGGATTCAGGCTCTGAGCTAGGCTGGAGTCAGGCCCTCTGAGCTCCCTCCAGAACCCCTGACCCTTCTGTCACAGCATGTCAATCTTTCACTTAACACGAGGAGCCCAGCTTTGAAAACATCTACACTGAATATATTTTTGGGTGGTGAATTTGATGACTGGGCTTTAAAATAACCAGCACTTTTCAGTAATTGTTTCACTGGCTTGTGACTGTGAGTGTCACAGCAAAGAAAAATCCAGTGTGTGTGATAGCTCAGGGCTTCTCTCTCCACTAGCTGCCCTTGTTTGCATCTCAGAACCTGTAAGGTGACGTGTCCTTGTGCTGTGGCACTGAGAGCTGTTCCCCTCTCAGCCTCAGGGATGACACGTGTTGAGCAACGATGCCCTGGGTCCAGCCTTTGGCAGGACCAGCTGTGGTTAAAATAAAGAGTTCAGCTATTTAGTGCAGAGAAAAAACACATACAGAAAAATACACAGACTGGAGCTTATCAGCTAGTCCTTGTAAAGCTTCCTGTTGATAGTTCTGTTCACTGGCTAAACCGGTTTCTTTGGATTTGCAGGACGTGGCTTATTAAAGGAGCTAGAAAATTAGGTTTCCTAGACTGTAGTGTCAAAGCAGTCTTGTAAAATAGTACCAAATAAATTTACTCGTTAAAAGGCAAAGACAAGTCAACCCTGACATACAAATTAGCACAGGTAGCCACCAGCAGGGGGTTTTACCCACTTTACTCAGCAGGTTTATTGGTGATATCCTTCATAGACAGTGAAGCAGAAGATTAGCAAAAACAAGCCACCAAAACGCCAACCTGAGCCAGCTGAACAAACAATTCATGGGAAGAATGGGACAAGAACTACTCTAGAGTTACCATATACAGCAGATATAAAAAGCAGTGAAACAATGTTCCTCTCCCACGCCCATGCCATCGCTTTCTCAGTTTTTTTTGTTCATGCACATGTCTAAGTGAATGCCAAACACCATCATGGAAGGTCTCTTTTGCTGCCCTCTTAATTGCACACACATGCAGACTAAGAGGTTGATGACTGGCAGCACTCTCACAGTTGCTCTAAGCCACCTTCTAATAGCCCTTGAACTTGTGAGACTGCAGAATGAAGGCTGCTACCCCGACAGTATGCACAGTTTGTGTGTTCATGTTTGTGTGCAGGGCAGCAGAGCCCTGGCAGTCAAACATCATCAATCAGGAGTGAGAAAAGAGGCTACAGTGTTCCACATGTGAATGGCATCAATGATGTATATCACATTGCCTGATGGCAGCCTTTTGGTGCAACACAATCAAACTTAGATGCTGGAGAAAATAGACATTATTCTTCAAGTCAAGCAAATTACTGATCCTTTTGAAAACTTTGTGTTCTGTAGTTTGTTTTGTAGCATACACCTTATAAAGATTAGCTTTAATAGCCTCAGATCTGTGCACATTGTCAGAATTCTCTTGCAAAATAATGATTGCTCTGAGCTGTAGTAATTAGTACAACTTTTCAGTGAAGTGTGAGAATTAAACAGTGAAAACCTTTTTTTGAAGTGGTTTTAAACATGTCTAGGTGGCACAATTGGAATCAGGGCATGTAAACCCACTCTTAGATGGCTTCTAGTGTCCAAGCGAGTGCCTTCAGAGGTATCAGGATCATAGACACCCTTTGTTGAAGACTTGAAATCCAGGAAAATGCTTTTCTCCCATGAGTAATAATTCCATTTTCTTGAATAGCAGTGGACTTCCACCACACCTTCTTCTCCAAAGCACACTTTGTGACAAGTTTCTGGACTTTCTGCCCCAGCAAACCATTGCAGGCCTTCAGAATTTTTTTTGCTTGCATGCATGTCATCAGACCTCTACATAAAATGCTGGTTTATCCTTCCATGATGAGTATCTGACCACTGCCTTCCCTGCTTCCTTTCCAGTCTAGCTCCTAAGGCTGTTTTGCATCACCCTCCCTAAGCATCTCTGCAGATGAGGTTTTGTGGCATCCTGGCAGTGGAGGCTGTGGGCTCCTTTCACACTCTGCCTGGGAGATCTTTGTGTAAAGAGGGTCTGCCAGTTTATGAAAAGAGAGGCAATACTTGAGTCCCAAGGGAAAGAAATCTGAAATAAAGAGAGGCTGGGCTGGTGCTTTTTATTTCCTTTCTTGTCTGGTTCCTTTTGATACACACAGTTCTGTGGTGACTTCCTACTGTTGTCTTTGCTTGTGGACATGGAAGCACCAGTTTGTTTTTCTTTTGAGTATTAAGAGTGGAGTGGTATTTTTAGGGAGGTGTAGGGCGTTGGTGGAAGAGCTGTATTTCCAGAAGCAACTGGAGGGAGGGGGGTGATATTCTTAGTGGGTACTGTGGTTTTCCAAATTCAAAGATGCTTTCTGATGTCAGCCTGGAAACCTGTGCCAAGTTTCATACATCAGCAAACAAGGCTTCCAGTGAACAAGCAAGCTGTTGTGAGAAGCAACCATTCAACAGTAAGCAGTGGCAAGCACAAAATTAATCATATGCCAGGGTTTTTTTGCTTGTGGATTGCTGTTCTCAAATGTGAAAATTGACTCCTCCCTGCTCCATAACTTACTGCTGCACCATGAGACCATCGTGTAGGATCTGAGACATTTACCATAGGTAAGGAGTGCTACTGCATTCAGACAACAATGAAATTGTACTTCATCTGCTGCAGGAGAACTTCCTAAAGCTGTATGCATGTTTATTATTAGAAACCCTTCTTCATTAAGGGGTAAATCCCTCTTTGCTTTTAAACGGGCTTTTAAGGAAGAAAATAGGATTGCTACAACAGAGTAATCCAGGAGAAGGAAAATCGATCATTCTGCATTTTTCCAAGGATTACGTGCAGCAGCTCTCTTGGGGAGCTAAACCTCTTCCAAGAACAATGACTAAGCTGGTCCCTTAAGGAAACAGTGTTTTAATAACAGTGTAACTGGTAGGAGATTCAGAGGTGCCTGTGCTGGTTTTCGGACAGGAAAGAACAAAATAGCTTGCTAGGGTTTGTTGTCCAGTTTTGACCAGTGTAGGACAAAGCATGGAAAACTCAGGTGAAATTCTAAATACAGACCTGTGGGACACAATGTCAAAAAAATCAGTGTTGGAGAGTGGAGCAAGGCAGTGCAATAGCCCTGACAACCAATGTAGCAGTAGTTCCTAGCATTTTCACCACAAGTGGAGATTTTTAGAAGGTAAAATATCAGTGAATTCTAATACTAATCAGGTCAGAAAATAGCACGAATTGCCATTGCTGTGTCTTAGAGGAATTGGACAAGGTGCAGCCTGTTGGTCAATGTTAGAGGGAAGAAGGGTCACTTGTACAATTGTACAAGTCTCGATGTCCCAAAGGTTATAAGGAAAAAGGATATATTTTTAAGCAGTTCTTCATTGGCATTTTATATCTTACTTCTTGATCAAGCTTCTCTTGGCTTCTTGCAAATCTGCATCTCCCAAAACTACAATAATGTAGCTACTGGCATTTAACTCTGTTTTATGGAAAGTGGGTCTTGACCTCAAGGTGGTTTTGATGTTGCTTAATGATATGTCAGAGCTTGATGGCTGAAGGCAATAGTGTGGCTGTATAACAGATAGCTGCTCCAAGCTATTTGATTTAAAGAAAATGAACTCTATCCGAGCCAAAACCAGGACAGTATCACACAGTGACTTTGCAGATGTTTCAGAGATTTGGAGACTGGTTAAAAATACAAGGCATTTGCTCTAAGAGTGTCCTGGATTCTGAGATAAGCTCTCTGCAGGCAGATAACGTATGCTTTCATGTAGCCAAATCTTCAGCTAACTGCCTATGAGGAATCAAGGCAAGCCATGCTTAGAGGAGACGGATTCAGCCCTGACAGTGACTGAGACAGACATGGTGCTGGCCGAGAAATGGCAGGGAACTGTGGCATTGGTCATGCCTGAGTGTCAATGCAACATTATAACCAAGAGGGCTAATGTGATTATTGAGCAGAGAGCCTGGCAAGTCTTCAAGGCTAGACACTGATCTTAAAGATAAGACTGGAAGCTGTGCAACTGCTGAGGTCAGGGATAATGCTCAGAGATCAAGAAAGGTGATGGGGAAAAGCTGGAGAAGACTTGAGGAGGAAGCTTGAAAACAGTGAAAGGATCTGAAAACTTATTATAATAGCAAACTTAACCTGATTGATGGATGAAGTCTATTTCAGGAAGAAGAAGCTGAAAATCAAGGGAGTCCTTTGGTTTAGCAGAGAAAGGTCACAACCAGCACCCGGAGTGTGGTGTGTATCAGCAGTAGTGGTTGGTGTGTGCCACCTGGGTTGCTGCTGGATTTGTCTGTTCAGTTTCAGCCATCGCAGTGAGTTGACAGAATGGTCCTGTGCCTCTCTGGGTGGACTTCTTTTGCTAGGAAAGCATCTATCCTGGATTCCAAGTAATGTATTCCTGATAGTCTTCCTAGAAAGCCTGTAGAGGGAATGGGACTCCACTACTCACTTACTGCTCATTTGCCACAGCACAGGCTTCAGCACTTCTGTAAAGCACATCTGAAAGACTCCGTAGCACAATGCCTATGAGATATAAAAGAGGATGGAGAAATCACCCATTATGGAAGTTTCATGATTATGAATTCCTCAATGGTAACGTCTGTTGCTTTGCTTATTGTGGTGGGATTTTTAAATTTTAGTCTTTGATTTCTTTTGTTTTCTTTTATATTTTAGAATAGTCCTTATCAGCAGCAGAAGATCCTTCTGTAGCATATTTTCAGTGCTGCCATATCGAGACTGTACCCAAGTCGGGTATGTATATCTATACGTGTACTGCATAGTCTTTCTGGGCCTGCATGTAGACCTGATAACAGACAACAGCATGATGGAGGCTAATGCTTTTACATGTCTGCTCTGAGAAGAGATGAATGCACTTAGGTGTATTTGCATTATGGAACATTACCAGGTTAAAGCTACAGCTCTCAGTCCCCAGTTTATTTATGTGTGTTGTGGTATCTTTGGTTATTAAGCTGGAGAAAACTGCTCCCCCTGAAATCGATGTTCTTGAAAAATGCACTGTTTTTATTGTTTCTTCTGACTTCACTCACCTTTGACAAAACACTCTGGACAGCACAACTTTAATTTTGTAAGCTGCCTAGCTTTCTCATTCTCCCATGCAAGCTGTATCTAGATTTCCAGAACTGTAAAGAAATATTTGGATTTAAACAGAATACCTTTTATTGCACTTTTAGTCACTGGTCAGATCATTCAGTCAGTGAAAACAGATTATTTTGGCAATAATACTATGCAGGTTTATAGCTGGCCTTCAGCTGCCTTGCATCCCCTGACGTGCTGAGATGCTATACCTCTGATAGAAAAGTTTCTTCAGAATGAAGTAGTTCTCCAAAGACTGAGAAAGCTTTTAGCTCTTCCGCTGAAACCACAGTAGTGGGAGAAACTGGTTTTTGGCTGAAAGATGTGGTGTGGCACCTCTGATGGCCAGCTGGGTCCCTTCAGAGATGCAGTGCAAGGGCAGTGCTGGTGGGCAGCATCTCTTGTGTCCCTGGGGCAGGAGGGTGAAGCGTGTCCACTGTGTCCACTTGCCAGAGAGCTGAGAAGTCCTTGTGGTTGGGGCTGCAGGGCTCAAAGTTTGTGGGAAGTAGTCAGTTGATACACTGAGGTGGGTTTGAAAGATCCACAGATCTCCTAGAGTCAGCCTTATCCACTGCATAAAAGACGAATTTGGCTCATACTTTTCAACCATCTATTTAGTTCTGGAGAATGATTTGTCACAATCTCCTTGTGCACCAGTAATTCAAAACAAAGAGAGATTATTTTTAATGAACAAAGGAAAGGAAGCACCTTTGTTGGAGAGTTGACTTGGTCTACTCTCTCTTACAGTAATTTTTTTCCCTTAATTAAACTGTGATGGCACATCAGACAAAGTCTTGACAGACTGGCAGATTTGTTCTTTGTTCTTGAGTATACTGTCGTTCTTTTATGGTCATCACATCACCCTGTGGAAATTGCCTCTTTATTGAAAATTGAATATATTTTGAAATTCTAATGATTGGTTGTACCTTTTAGATTATAGCACTAATAAGCCCAACTGCAAAGCTAAATATTATTTCAACATGTCATATCTTGTACTGAAGAAGGGCATGGGATGAGAAGGTATCAAGTGCCAATACACAACAATTCAGCCTTGTTCCCTTTGCTAAAAAGCCAAGATTTTAAAAAATGCCCTCTGTCTTACTTCCAGAGCATCAGAGGAAGAGAGAAACAATTCAGTGGCACCTCCTTCCAGGAACAGCTGGTGCAAAGAACAGATGAGGCAGTATAGCATAAACTGTAGCCACTCTGTTCAGGCTGCACAGTGCTTGCTTACTTGCACATTTTGAATGTGTAGTAGGAGGGGGGGGAGACACCTTTTGAAGTAGTGTAGTGACAGCATCCTTTGGCTTTGCTTTCTCTGAATCCCTGGATTGCTGATGCCTGTCCTCAGGCAAGATGTCCCAACTGATTTATGTTCTGCAAACATCACCGAATCGTTAATGAAAAGGAACAGATCATTGCAGGGAACCATGGACACAACTGAAAACTGACTGGAGAAAGCCCCAGCAGGAGTGGGAGAGTAGGATGGGTGAGCAGGCAGGAGGAGTGGTTCCATGTGAGAGGAGCACACAGTGGAGCTGCTGCTGCTTCTCCACCTTTGCTCCAACTCATGGAAATCTCCAGGCACAGCTGTGTTTTGGGGAGGCTGCCAGCCCCTGTGGTACTGCAGGCAGTGCAGAAGAGCTGTACTGTATCGATACAGTCAGCAGGAGCAAATCCATTATAGACACGTGGTGAAAGGCAGTTTCTGAAATCACAGCAAACTCTATGTACTGTCCAGTGTGGATGGGGCAGCATCACCCCTCACAATGAGGTGCAAGCAGTGTTCTCTTGACTGTGGCCCTCACTTGCTCACTCTCCATGCAGAGGTCAAACTACAACAGCAAAGCTCCAAACCATGTTTGTAAGTGGCTATCCTAATACAAATGGAGGTCTGGGGGTTGCAGGGAGGACAGCCATAGAAGTTCACGAGAGGATGAACTTTGAGGTGCCCCCGGCATAAGTTTCCTAAATGCTTGCTTTTCTTCCTCTATCTACAGCAACAGAGCAAGTGTGAGAGCAGACATAACCAGGTGAAAACAGTGTAAGGAAAGCTACGTTGTCAGGAGGACAATTGTAAGGAAAGCTCAGTCAGGAGCTGAAGGAGGTGCTGAGCATCCTGCCTGCTGCCATCTCTTGTTCCCCAGTATCTCATGGTGTTACAGCCCAAAGTCATCGGACCCTACATGGGGTTTAGTGGTGACTAAGGGGAGTGATACAGTGATGCAGGTCCTGCACCTGTGAGAACACTTGTAACAGTGTTATTGCCTCCGTTGTTAATTTAACAGCCACACAGAAAGAAACATTGTCTGAACGTTTGGCTTTGATGATGTCTTTATGACATACAAAGTCATTGTGTGATGCACAGGTTAAAGGCAAGTGCTACTGCTGGTACTGCAGGTTTGGTTTGTGCAGTTGCCACTCTTTTTTTTCAATGTATTGAAAACCTTAATGGATAAAGGGTTTCTCTTTCTTCCTTAAATATGATACTCTAAAAGACAGAAGATCTACTTTGTGACCGGTATTGAAACTGCCTCAACATCCAGTTCATATCTTTGTTGCCACAGATGAGAATTAATCCCCAGCTACTTCTGTAGATGGGCAGAAAATTGGAGGTGTTGACCCCCCATTTTTATCAGAGGTTCCCCGTGTGCATCCTCTGAGCTGCTGTGGCACGCACCTGCTTTGTCAGAGGTTGATTGTCACAGTGGAAGCTCACAGCAAGTGAAACTGAGCCTTGATACTGTTCCTTTTCCAGGACAGGGGAAGATGCCTCAGGTCAACAGCATGTAGCTACCCTGGCACACACACACTTAGCATGGGTGTGTACACCCACATGCTGACCTGCTCTGGGCCCTCAGAGTGGATTTGTGTCATGGCAAACTGAAGAATGGAGCTATTTGGAGATGGATTAAACAAGACTTGAGGGAATTATTCATTTGGAGATGGGCTCCAGATGGTTTGAGGTGAATTGGATTTCAGCCCTTTGAGACAGGAGATGGGGGATCAGACACAGCAGATATTATCCTTTTAGCCATTAGGCAGGTCATGCTCCAGACACTCGAGTCCCCACAGAGGAACTGTTACAGCCAGACTCTCTGGGAGTGTTCCTGCAGGTTTCTGTTCACCCCACATCCCCAGCATGATCTGTGCAAGGGCACTCTGTGGACCCCCTGTGTGACCCCAAGCCATTATGGAGAAGAACCAGGTTCAACTCTGCCTCCAGGCAGATACCCCAGAAAAAGCAGATATCCTGGGCAGGGAAGAAGCATTCTCCATTGCTTGCTTGCTCTTGAAGTTTGTCTAGGCACCACTTTTTCATCACCTTCCAAGGAGATGGTACCACTCAGTCCTCACAGATGTTGTCAGAGTTGCTCAGTGTGGCCAGCAGGCCACGGTGGCCTGCAAAAATGCTCTGCATGTGCTTGCAGCCACGTGAGAACAATCCAGTTCTCATTAGAACAGCCCAAGCAATTTCTACAAAGGGTGATGGTAATGCATGTCTATCACTGTTAGAGGTGTTACAAAGGAGGAGGAAGGTACTGTGTTGTTTTTCCCCCCAAGAATAAAAGGTATTGCAGTTAGTTGGGTTAATAGCTCTGTTGTGGTTTCTTTTTCCTTTGGCAGGCACCATTATGGTTCCTAACTTAAAAGCATGTTTTGGAAAAGGGACTTTTTAGGCTTGTTTTTGTCAATGGCAAAAGCATTCACAGATTGAAATTGTACCTGTTCTGATTTTTCTTTTGTGATGGTGTAAGACCCTTTTAAGAGCTTCCAAGTAAGTCCTGTCCAGAAGATGAATCTGGAGAACCTGGGGAAGGAGGAGAGCTGGTGGTGTCACACAGATGCAGCACTGCAGTCTGGTTAGTCTTACAATAAACTCTCAGCTCTGGGCTCACAGTGACTGACTGGCAGCAGGGCTGGAGGTGGTGAGCTACAGGACAGAAAACTCAGAGCATCAGATAGTGCACATCCTCATAAAAACGGCCAGTTCACCTCATCTTTTATTCTTTATGGCATTGAATTCATTAAGTGGTTAGAAACTTACCTGCAGCGGACAGAGCTGCTGAATATTGCTGTCTTGACAAAAATAGAGGTATTCATCTGACGAGACTTGCCTCCAGCTAAAGGAAATAATGCAGTATGAGTAATCAAATGGATTGAAGCCCAGGAAACAGACCATGCTTCTCAAGTAAAGCAGCAAGTCATTAGGTAAAAAGAATTTGTGTCCTTCTCAGAAATGCTACTAACCAGCTTCGTCCAGTTGCTATAGATAGATCACTGCTGCATTTAACTTTGAATTTAACTAAGTGCTGGCCAGAACAATAATGTGTTTAATAATGCCAGGAGCAAGAGGTTTTCAATACCATCACCCCAAATAACATCTAACCAAAATGGTCAATTAGTCCATAGAACTGGCATTCCCAACAGCTTTCTTTATCTAAACTCTGCAATCTTTGTTCATATTTAGTGTTTAAACTGTGTAAGAAAGTCATATGCAAAATGAGGTGAAAAGAAGAACTTATGTGAGGTTGTCTTGCTGCCATCAGTTATTTGGCAGGTTAGTGAGTGTGGAAAACAGGGCAATACTTACAGGAGAAATGAGAGCATCTAAATTGCCATATGGCTAGTAGCAATAAGGAGACAGCAAAGCAGGATACTCTTACATCCTTCAGATTTGTTCCTTACTGTTCTTCCCCGACAGATTTTGTATGTGAGGCAGTTTTGATTAAGTCATCAATCTTGAGTGCTTTTCCTGAGCATTTATCATTCTGTAGGCTTGGGGAAGAACAACTATCTGTTTTTAGCCTGTGACAGGGAAACTGAAATATCCCTGCTTTTCTTTACCATTGCCCATATTCCCTGCTTCTCACAAATTGAACAAAAAAAATGAAACCAAGCACATATTAGCTTTACAGAAAGACATAAATCTGAGGCTTTTTTTCTCACAACAGGACATTTCAAAACTCATCATCTCATGTATGAATTTTGTAGAGCCACCATTGCTCATTCTTGTGAGTTGCCCTGTTCCCTTAGATTGAAATTAATTAATTAATTTTGGAGATCAATTAATCTCCAAAAGCTAATGAGTTTAAATTTTGAACTTTTGTTCTGTGTTGGCCAAAATGTCAGGAAAAGAGCTGGTGTACTGACAGCTGAATATCTTTGGAGAGAGAAAAAGGATACTGACCATGAGAGCCATCTTTCCAGGAGTTTTTTCACTCCCTCTCCCTGTGAATTGCAGCTGGGGTTGTTCTGGCAACACTAATGGCATTAGGATCTGAAAGCTCTCGATCAATTATAGCAGGCAGTCTCAGGCAGCGTGAGATCTGCTGCTGGACTGACTGGCAGTGCATCTTTTCCAGAGTTGTCATTGTCCTTGTCTCTATAAACAGAGATGATAAGTAGAAATTACTTACACTGATGGATGAGAACGGCATCTTTTCATGATATGTCATGAACCTCTTTTGCTTTTAGAATAAATCTTAACACTCAGGAAAATATAGGCACAGAAGGCTGACATCTCTAAACAACAATTATCAGATTCCTTTTTGCAATGAGCAGAAGGCTTTTTCATGTATCTAGAAGTCTGTTTAATATTTCATGGACTCCTAAATTATGCACAGGTTAGAGTGCTCAACTGTTACTGTCATTTAAAGAGCGAGTGCCCAGCAGGAGTGTTGCATGGGACTTTGTAGATCACGTCAAAGCATAACATTTGGTTCATTAAAGAAGTGTTATACTTCTGAAGGTAACAGCATCCAATTTATACCCGGTTAATCCTGGCCTGGCTAATAAAAGACATTATGAGATGGCTTGTTTTGATCCTTATCTATCTGCTCAGTAAAACTTTTCACCATCTGACAACAAATCTGGGATCCCATGTCACCTGGTAATGTTCCAAGAAAATCTGTGAACTCTGTTAAGATGGAGAAACTTCCATTTTTTTCTTGTTATGGAAGCTGCCCAGTCTGACCAGTCGAGGGACTGCTGGTCACACTCCCAGTGCCAGAGACTTTCACTGCTGGGACCAAAGCCCCTTCACAGCAGATGGCTCCAGTGATCCAACGAGTCCCCTCTTGGCTCCCCACACGCCCCACTCTGACCAGGTTTTCTCACCAGTTCGACCCCAGATTTCCCATGGCAAAGTCTCTTGTTCCATCAAGCCATTTATTCGTGATGCAGTAACAGAAACAGCTTGAGCTGGTGCCTCTGAAGAGGGACCCCCCAATCAAGGAACCCCTGGGCTTTGACACCCTCACAGTCTGCCCACGTGGAGGTCTCCTCTTCCTCCTGAGTCTTTGGCTCCTGCCCCCCTCTCTGTGTCCATCCACCTCGCTGGCTCACTAGTCTTCATCTCCTTCACTATCCAAAATGTTGGCAATTCCTGGTTCCCTCTGTGTTTCCCAGTGTCCACTCACCTGCCTGGCAGTCACCCACCTTCATGCCCTCTGTTGTCCCAAAGGTTGGCAATTCAGGGCCTCTTGTCTTGGGCTCGCACCCAGAGCTCGATCTACATTTCAATCTGCATCTCAGTGTGCAGCTTGTGAGCCCAGCCACCTGGACCAGACACGTTGCTCAATGTTCTGCAGTCATGGATAACTAAGACA
Organism: Climacteris rufus; assembly: GCA_013398175.1. NCBI lineage: Eukaryota > Metazoa > Chordata > Aves > Passeriformes > Climacteridae > Climacteris > Climacteris rufus. The sequence goes on from VZRZ01005378.1 coordinate 442,114, forward strand.
GTATGTTTAGTTTTGAGTGTGGTTTATAGCACTGCTCAGCTTTTTGGGAATGGTATCCATGAATAGAATATCTAGAGCTTGACATTGATGTAAACCAGGGTGACTCCCCAAACTTTGTCAGAAACTGGGATCTAGTTTTTTGCCTCCTAAGGAGATGTTATCCCTGATCTCATTTTCTCAAGCTTTCCCTGCTGAAATAAAGTGAAGGTAGTAAAATGAAGTTCCTATGGTTTATTTTTAGTTTTGGATATCTGCTTGAATTCCTAGAAGTTTCTTAAAAAGCACTTCTGGAAATAAAGCAGGAAAATCAAAACTGAGGAAGAGGAGGAAGGAAGTGTTCTTTACTTAAATGCCTCTTTGGCGAGGACTGTCTTTCCTATTCTGCATTTTCTAAGCACTGTTTACTAGTGGATATTGGTTTGTGCAGTTCCTCAGTCCCACTGGTAATGTAAATAACTTAAACATGGTGAAAGCTTGATTTGTTGTATATATGAAGTGCGTATCCTCCATATGCTCCTGCCTTGTGGAGCCCCTTGGCTGTGGTGCCATGTGAGGACATGTCCTGAAGAACTAGGTGGCAGTGGTTGGCTGCGCTGTTGTGGTGGCTGGACTCAAACAACCATCCTGACCCTTCCCCAGGCAAACTCACAGCAGTGGGGTGGCAGCCTTTGGGCTTGATCTCTCAGCAAGAGCTTTGCTGAGGCATTCTTGAACTCTTTGTCTTTAATAGGAGTGAAGGAAAAAAATAAAGACTTGTCGTGCAAAAATTTTATTAGCTTGCTATTGATCATACTGATAGGAACTCAAAAAGGATACAGTAAAGTTGCTTAGGAATTCCTTATGAGGTGTTTACCAAGATCTTTTATGAGTGAGAGGAGAATGTGTATAAGCCAGGATGAGCGTGTCCATTTATACTCTTATAAGAAACTGCACGTTGTTTAGTACTGATTTTCCTCAAGAGAGGGAGTTTAATTCTCTGTTTTATGGACAGGTTTCTCTCCAAACAGTAATATTTTATTACTCCATTTTACAACACAAGCAGTCGTTCACAGTCTAGAAATACAGAGCATATGTAGAGAAGGGAAAGACCACAGGTAGCCTTTCCAAAACAGAGAGAATTACTGCAGTGTTGTTCACAGGGTCCTGAAAGGAGAGTCCTCTTTAGAAACATCAGAAGGATGGGGAAATGGAGGCATTAGTGTCCATTGGTCCTCAGCTAATGTCCAGGAATCATTCCTGTATGTGCTCACACTTGCCAGCTGACCCTGCTCCCTGCTCCAAGAGCACTGATTTCTTTCCAGTCCCTAGAGCTGCTCATTATCTTTTAAAGCTGCTGTGTTGACTCTTCAAATGATGATGGATTTCAGTGTGATGAGTTGCAGAGTTACCAATCCCTGTCTGTTAATTACATGGAAAAATTTCTCCGTGACGCGTTTTCCGAGTTGTCACAGAGTTATTTCTTGCTCTGTGTCTGTAAGGCCCTGAATGGAAGGAAGCGAAACCATTCTGATTTCAGGTGGTTCAGATATTTGTTTTCATTTTTGGGTTCAGGGGCTTCCTCAGGTTGTGTGTTTGTTTCACAGATAAGGCCTACTGAAATGGTCACTATTTGGCATTTATCTCTATGAGAAATGGTTCCCTTAAGCACTTTCTGTGCAAGAGCAGAGAGGCTAATACCATGCTTCTGACAGAGGGTTATTTTTACATAATTATTTGTCCAGCTCCTCAGTAATATGATATCAGGAAACAAGAATGATAATATGACACTAAGTGAATGTGCTAAGTGAACTCCAGTCAAGAAACTAAGAGGACTTTGTTGGGATTAGAAACTTGATACAGTCTTTTCCTTTGTCGCTGAAGTATGTTTTCCAGCAGATAGACGTGTTGGATTTTTCCAGCAGTGAGGTACATGATTTATTGGGGACTCAGGATAGCCATGTTTCAGAGAAATAAAATGTGTGATAGGTTGGAAAGGAAAGACAAGGAAAGAGGGTGTATTGTATGTCACAGCAGGAGATAGCCCAGCCCTGCGACTGAGTGAAGAGTCTGTAGGGCTTCTCCTGGCCTCCATGTCAGAATTTTGAGTACATGCTTGAACCTCAACAGAAATCAATCAGGAAAATACTGCAGTTGAAATATTCTGGAGTTGTATACAGTTGTCATTTGTGAAGCAAATTTGCTCATAGTCTTTTTTTATATTTGCTCACTTTCTGATCATGAGGCTAAAGCATCATGAGGGATACAGCCTGCTTGTCTCTGGCATCTCATTTATCTCCAAATAGAAGATGCCAGATAGATGAGTCCTTCTAAAGTAGATCCCCAAGGTGCCATCCCAGGGTGATGGAAAATGGCTTCTCCTATCAGCCTCCACCAGGAGGGTCACTGGGCTTTTAGCACTCTCTTGTGCTTGGAGAAGCAGGAATCCCTCCTGGAGTCTTCCATGGGAAATGACCTCTGTGTCACGTAGGGAACATGGGTGTGTGGTCTGGAAGCATCTGTCTGCTAGATACAAGGCAGTCAAGTGTTCAAGCTGGATTGTTGCACCTCACCTGAAGTGTTCCTCTTCCTTCCCAGTGCCTGTCAGAGGTACCCAACGATGGGGAACCTTGCTCTGCACCATAGGTGGGGTATGAGCTGCAACCTGGAACAGAGTGGGGCTTTTCTCTATAATATGTTTTAGACAACACAAGTGCTTCCCATAGGAAAAGTTACCTAGTCTGTACTTTGCATTGGCATGTCTGGATTTCAGCATTGAGTGGTGGAAGGTGAACAATGCACGTGTATTAAGAGCTGGTTCTGCTCTTGTTTCTGCTTCCCAGGGATATGAAGCTGGATGGTGGACGCCAGTGCCATTCTGCTGGAGTGTGTCTGAAAGAGATAATTGGTCTTGAAGGTGTGGAGCTCGGAGCAGATGGGAAGGTGGGGATACTTCAGTTCCTACTCCCTTAGATGTTGTGTAATAAGGGAAAAAATGGCTTAACTAATAATAAGCACAAATATAACATGCAGCATAACACAGTAGTTAAAGCACAGTATGTGCAGCTCTAAATAAGCTTAGCAGAAATTCATGAGGACTGCCCAAGCTGTCAAGGCAAACAACTCTGTATCCATGAAGAAATTTGCCTCTGGCAATATCTGAATCTGTAAAGTATTACTGAATTACACAGCCTTCCCCTGGCTCTAGCAGGAGGTATCACTGCAGGGTATATTGTCAAGAGCTTGAAAAGAATTTCTGGTGAGAGTTGTAAGCTGTAATTCTGTTTGCTTTCAGTTGTATTTAGTAACATTTTGCTTAATAATATATTTTTCCAAAGAGCAGGAAAATAGTAGCAGAAATCTGATGAGTCTTTGAGTCTTTCAAAATCCAAGAGTTCATTCTCTTGAATAGAATAAGCAATTATGAATCTTTAGGGAAGGGATCAATTTTAAAGAAATACGTAGAGGAGAGACAGTTTTGATCATAAAAGAAAACATTTCTTGCTGAAAGCCTGATTTAATTTCTGCAGTTCAGTTTACCCAGTCTGCTGTTATATATGGATTTAAAGGCCCTAGGTCAATGCTGCTACACATGTTGTGCTCACCTAACCAGGTGTAAGGCCAGACCACAGGCTGTAAATTCCTGAGGACAGTTTGTCTGCTTATAAATAATGAGAGCTTATATGTTTTATTTGATACCTGTTCTGACCTCCTCATAAACCAGTCTAGAGTCTCAAACTCAATTTTTTTCTTCAATGCAATGTTATTTTTGGAAAATAAGCCAACGAGAAGCAAGGCATAGCCTATTCCTGGCAGAGGTATGAGCAGAGAATCAGTGCACTCTAAAAATAATTTTGTCACAAGTTATTCATTCACCCTTAGTCGTTGTTGGGAGGTAGTAAATGATCTCCCACAACCATTGCTTTGAACTGGCAATTACTTATTACACCAATAAGACTCTGCCAGACAAAGTGCTAAGGAAGAAAAATAGCAGAGAAAATGCTTCAGTTTAGCAATGTTGAAGTGATTTGCCTGTGGCAGCTCTGTGCTGAGGGACCCATATAGATGATGCTAGTTCAGTAAAGAAGCTGCTGAAATCTCCTACAGAGAAGGCCCACTGGAAAAAACCTGTCCAAACTGACATATTTTTAAATCTGACCCTTGAGTGGGATTTTGTGAATCCAGTGTATTAGAATTTGTGTGTGTGTGTGTGTGTGTGTGTGTTTGTTTTGCTGAAGAATTAATGCCTTTGCGAAAGCATTTTTTGCATGGATAAACTGACTGCACTGAAGCAAATGTAGGTGACTGGTTTTTATTCATCTGTGCCTAACTACTAAATCCAGACAACCCTCCATTAATTTGGTTTCTCTTGCTTCCAGCTGGAATGCACCACTGCATCCAGGCTGGGCTGAAGGTAACTGTCTGTCCATTCTGACTTTTGTTTTAGACGGTTTCTTATACACAGTTCCTGTTTCCCACCAATGCTCTTGGAACTCGGAGAAACACAATAGATTCCACCTCATCTTTTTCCCAATTTCGCAATGCAAGCCATCGTAGCCTTTCTTTGGGAAGAGCTAACAGCACCCAGGGGAGCATTGATGCAGGTAACTTCTCTAGTAGCTTGTTTTACTGTCCTTGGCTACCCTGATGGTATTGCAAAGGACTGACGTGTTTCAGTTCCCCTTTTAGCTTAAATTAAGAAAAATGCAGTCTCATGTGGATGAAACACAGCTCATTCCATATTTGCTTGGAAAGCTTGCTTGTGGAGGATGGAAAGTTAAATAAGCAAGCATGTTGGTCATCTTGAAAGCCCCGATGTAACCCGGCTTGCCTCCTCCTGTCATCAGCATGGTTTGTTCCTCCTGCATCAGGCTTATCCTTACCTTCCTTTGCTGTGGAAAATTTACAGTGGCAACGCAGTAATCATAGGCTGAAGGTGTAAATTCCACTTGTGACCTTTATTAGGCTGGAAAGGGCTGTGTTTACAAAACTGGACACAAAACATAAGCCAAAGCACTATATGCTTAAGATATTTTGGCATGATAAATGAGACAAATCAAAACATTTGCATGAACAGATGAAAACTTGTTGCTGGGAATAACAGTCATTGTGGAGCTTTATAAAATTTTGCAGTTCTCTGTGCCCTAAATTCACATTTACCAGGTAATTCATAAGCTGTAGGGCCTCTATGTCTTTGCAAATCACAGTAATACAGAAATACTTAAAGTTGCCAAGACTTGGAGTAATTTTTCATCTCTTTAAAAATTTTGAATGGAGATAACACTGTGCATTATCTGTGAACTCATTTGCTGCTTCTGTTAAGTCCAGAGATTTCTCAATGTAATGAATTCCTTTCTTATATTTATTGTTGTTTTATAGGTAGTGACCTGGGAGACTTTGTTGAATACGACCCAAATCTTTTAGATGATCCTCAATGGCCATGTGGCAAACATAAGCGGGTTTTAATATTTCCTTCATATATGGTAAGTGATTCGGTGTAGGACAGATGAATTTTGATAGCAAAATTTTAGAGATTGAGGTTTCATTTTGCCATATTTTAAGAAGACTATTATTATTTTTAATCTGCTAATAAGAGCTGTTTGGAATGCATTGTTCCAAATGACAGTTACTTCTCAGGACATGTTAAAACAAACTCGTGGAGGTATTACAAAAGTAAACACTTTTATTACCGCTGTATTTCATAAATGCTTTAGATGAAAGGCTTGTTCAAACAATGCATTCATTCTCTGACATTCAGAGGAAAATTCGTATTTCCTCAAATTGGCATCTATTGCAAAACAGGAGGATGCCCATTGGGGTTTTTCTGAAGTCATGAAGCTACACTGCATTTTGATGCTAATCATTCGCTGCTCCAAACAGATTTGTTTCCCAGGCACTGATTTCACCATGGGATAGTCCTTCCTTTAATTGCAGCAACTGCAGGCAGAGTCTATGTATTTCTCACTGTATTCAAACCCTTAACAATACAAACACATAACTGTTCCTTTGTCTGTGCTCTGACTCAATGTTTTCTGTGGTGAGAGACTTCTGTAGCCGTTTTCTGGTTGCTCCGAGTCTGTAGACTTTGGTGTGCTGTTTTGACAGGACTGTTGCAAGATGCACTGCAGTCATACACATGTGAGCTCATACCTGTCTGGATTACACATGCAGAGTAGTAGCAGGTAGTAGGGAAAAGATTCTTTATTTTTCGCCAAGACAGTGGCCTAGCAGTCTTATCTACATACAAATACAATGGGATTTGAAACACTGAGGTGTCAAGTGTTGTCCGTGTCCTTGCTTAACTTGAAACAGAAGCCATTATTTCAGAAACTGCTAACGTGTGTAGATACAGTCTTTTTGTGTGTTCTCATCTGCCCCCTACTCTCAGGGTGATTTGTTTCTTGGGTACTCCTGCTTCAAAATAAGTTCCAAGTATTTCATGTAGCTTGAAGATTATCTCCTTGCTAGCAGGAATGTTCTGCCTGTTGCACACAGAGGCATAATTGAGCTGTAAGGATGTGTTTATGCTAGATTTTCAAATGGGAAGTCCAGAATGTCCTCTGCTTGCTTGCTGCCAGTTTTCCTTTAAGGGTTGGCAAGTTAATTTTTGGCTGCCAACCCACAAAGTGACAACCTTTCATAGCAGCTACATCCGTGTGGGAAGATATTTGTCAGGTTTTGATATGGTTACTGTCATGGACAGGGAACTGTCTTCCCTCAAAGAGAAAGACATTGTTAGCCAACATCCAAAGGGAACACAGCTCTAGTAGTCTGTGTTTCTGACCTTCCTCAGGCTGCTAACATGCACCAGGCAGTACAAGTCCCCTAGGACCACCTGAGATCTTTGATCCCTTTTTAACTTCTTGTTGTGATGGACGTGGTTGAGTGAGTTAAAATGGGGCAGCCAGGATAGCATCCTGCAGGACAGGTCTCCATCCAGGAGTGGGTGTTCAATGCCATTCTTCTCCGTATTCTGGTTGACCACAGCATTTCAAAGTCTATATTTGTACTTCTGCTGCAAAAAGGAGCTGCCTGGGGTTTTTCACTGTGACAGAGGTATGACTAGATGCTTTCAAGGTGAAAAACAGGCTGCAAGGGCAGTTGTTAAAAACAGCATCATTGTTTATCTAGAATATATTTGCATTGACAGGGATCTCCCTGCTTTTTCATTTTCTCTAGGGGGTAATTACTGCTGTGTCTGGAGTAATGTCTTATTTGACAGTTGAGGGTTCCAGCACTGCCTGGGGGTCTGTGGTACTCCCATCTCCCTCTCTGAAGGCGGGCACTAATCTAAGAAAGGGTTGAAAGACATGAAGTGCTGTGTTTCTTTTGCTGGTGGGGATCACAGGCATGTGCCAGGATCTCTCCTGGCAGGGGTTTTGCCTTCCTGCAGCCGAAGCAGCATAGCTGTGATGCCATGCAGGAACTGCACAGCTTTGCAAGAAATTGGAGAGTGAGTGATTGTTCTTCAGTGCTCAGCTGAAAGGTTTCACAAGGTGCTGGTGCTTCTTCAGCTGAGAGAGGGGAGAAAAGGTAGTGCCAGAGCATCCTGGGAGCTTGCAGGTTAAGCAGGATTTTGCAGCTTGGTCAAGGAGGGTTTGTGCATGGAGCTGGTGAAGATCAGGCCACATTAGCTATGTAGGAGATTTTACTCACATCTGTTATAGACTTTTCTGACTCAACTGGCATTCCCTCTCCCCGCAGTTCACATCAGTGTGAGCAGGAGCATAATAGGCTTGTAATTTCAAGTCATTTTCTTCCCCCCAAATATAAAAATCGGCATACGCTGCAATTAAAGCAAATTGAAGTCTGGGGCCAGTGAGAAACCTGTGGTCTTTTCCTGCCCATGCACAGCCACTGCAGCAGTGCCAGACCTCTGCCAGATGACTGCAGAGGCTGGGAGCAGCCGCTGGTCCAGGGCGGAATGTGGCTGTAATTGCTGCCTCTCGCAAGTGAGAGAGCAGCTGAGAGCGGCTCTGATGTCAGCGCCCAGCGTTTTGTTGTGCGTGGAGAGCTGCAGCTTGTAATTAAAGTTTTGTGACTTGGCCAGGATTTAGCATTAATGCTTGACAGCTGCAAGCTCGTAGATATTCCCCTCACCCTCCCTTATGGATGTCAGAGCAGTTAATGGGGGGAAGGTGTGGAAGAGGAGTGGATGCTGGGCTGCGGCACTGCCTGCGGGATAGAGCTGCATGCACTGATACTACTCCCATGAGCCCGGCTTGTGCTGTGCAGGCCAGGATTTCTCCTCTGGGAAAGCTCTGTTGAGGTCTGTGTGAGTGCTGCATCAGTAAACACTGCAGGCTTTATCCTGAGGCATAAGACGGACAAAATGTGTGGTCCAGCTTGGAATTTACTCAGAAATACATGCAAGTAGCACTCTGTGTGCTCCATTTTTGTGGAGACCGAGTTTATCATCACTGACATTGCCTTTATAGTATTTTAATTTTACTGAGCTGAATTAGCCCTGACTCTTGCAGAGAAGTGCTAGCTACAGAGCTGAGCTTCCTCCTTGAAGATAGTTGTGGAGAAGGAGAAGTGCTTTTGGTTTGGTCTTTTTTTTTTCCTTTGTAATGAAGTTCCAGGTTTAAAAGAGAATATACACCTCCCTGTCACATTTCTACAAGTACCCACAAATTGCCTGTCAGGGGACAATTCCAAAAGTATTATTCGATATCTTCTCTGCACAAACTCTGCAGCTTCTATTAATTGTATTACTTCTATATAAACTGTGGTCTGCTATGGAGAAATTATTTCATTTTGTGTTGTCTTTGTAGGACAGTCTGCAATCTCTGCTGCAATGTAAACAGTAAGAGGTAGAAAAAATTCATGCTGGGGAGTGGGGGGGAAGGGAAACATCGTGTCATGGTTAACAGATGTCTTCCTGGCTGATACTGCTAAAACAGGAATTTGTGCAGATTCTTAAATCTCTCTAGAACAGGAACTTTATCTACCAGACAGAGCATTAATTTCTTTCCTCGAATCCCATGTTGACTAGTATATGTTATAGACTTATACATTACAGACTCATCAAGGCCTCCTTGGTCTCCCTGCACTCTTTCCAGCAGAAACTCTGTGACAAAGTAGAAAACTCATTCTCAACAGGCTTGAGGCTGACCCTGCAGCCCTGCTTTTGTTGATCACAGAGAAACACAGGAGCATGTCAGCTGGCCTCTGTGCACTGCCAAAACTTGCAGCAGCAGAAGAAAAGCCCAGATCAGCAGCACGCTGACTTTGAGTGACCCTTCTGGAGTAGCATCCCTGAAATATCCATCTGTCTGTGCTCAAGGGGTACACGTGGAATTAGATTTGGGTATTGAACTACAATGTCAGTGTGTTGGTGTAATTATATCAAAATAAATTGACATCTCCACACCACTGATAGAAGAAGCACATGACAAAAGTCCGCAGTGCTGTAGCAGTGGCTCTGTCAGCCCGCTCTTGCCAGGTACCGCGTTAGCCCAGCACAGCCAGGCTGCAGTATTAAATATTAGTCCTCCAGTGGGATTTTAAAATTAGAACTGCTTGCTGCCCTGGCCCTTCGGTCTAACAAAAGCCCTGCATGATGATATAATGCATTTGGTCTCTGGCTCCCCCATTCTGTCTTTCACAAGGAGCACCAAGGTCAGGAAGACTCCACTACAGCCAGCGTCCTTCTGTGCTGTCACCCTATTCTTCCAGCCACTTCCGTATATTAAGTATCTCCAGACTGCTTTTTTATCAGCTGCTGACCTTGTACCCAAAAGTCTCAGGGAGCAGAGGATTGCAGTGGTAGATAATCATGTTTAAACCCTGTTATCTATGCATTTGGTGCTATATTTGGCTGAGACTCCAATAAACAACTATTTTGTAACATTGACACGTTGTATTAATTGAGAAAAATTCCAGTGTGTTAACAATATAAAATAAACTGCATCCTTCCATGTACTTAATTTCAAAGAGGCGGTTTTGAGACTATCTGCTTTGTGAAATTCAAAATCTCTCAGTTTAAGGTCCTTGAATATTAATAGCTTTGTAACAACAGAAACATCTTATTTTAGTGTATCTTTTCCTTTTTGAAAATTTTAATTATAATGAGGAATCACTCCCATTTTCCATCACAGTTTTAAAAATCTCTTCTCTATCAGGATTTCCCACATATATACATCTTCAGCCATAAGTGTAGGTTACTGGTAGTTGATAGGTACATAGGTGGTATCACCTGTGGTATGCATTGAGGTAGTCTGACAGGGCAGAGTCATTGGCTTCTTTTCGCTTGTGTGGCTGAGAACTCACCACTGACCTGCCATCAGTCTGTTTCAGCTATCAGTCTTTGTCTGCTCTCTGTGAAGTAGATTTATCAGGGGTACACAGTAACGACAGCTGAAGAGATCCTATCGTATATCTTTCATTTTATTCACCTATTTTATTCTGATTTTATCCTTCTTAAGCTAAGAGATAGAGGCATCCAAGGCTAGATCATCTTTTACTGGTTGCGTGCCAAAGTAGGATTTATTTTCAACAATATTTCATCCTGCCAGTCTTTCCGACCATTTCAGGCATCCTGTCTCCTCCCATATTTATGAAACTATATATACAGCTTTCCTATGAGAAAGCAGCTGCTTGAAAAGGCTTGTGAATAACACACAAGCTCAGCTCCAAGTTCAAAACTGCCAGCCATGCAAAAAGTGTGCAGAGTACAGACTTGGGCTGAAGTGTTTATCATCCTGTCCAGGCATCTGTCAGCTACCATACATCAAGGCTTTCATTTGTCTTGTGCAACCTCCATCACCAAACTAAAATATACATACACAGATTTGTATACAGAGAGGGTAACAGAGCCCACGAAGGAGTATTGCTGAATACTGAGCTGAAATGTGTTTCATGCAAATAAGCTGTGAGAAACAAGACAGACGGTTCTGGATGACAGAAGTTAGTAACATTGGAGATTTAGAGTTTGAGAGAGACAGTTTAGTAGTTCCCAGTGCCTTGCTCATGTGTCTGACAGCTCTGGGAGTACAGAGTGCCTGCCTCGTGGGGAATAATATTGTGTATAAGAAAGCATGTTTGGATGGAGGAAAACTGTGATCCTTTTAGGGAAATATTTGCAAACCCTTCGTAAAGTCTGGAGCATCAGTGTGCTGACATGGGCAATACCAGAATTGTGCTGGACAGTTATGTGTTCTCCTTCACATGGCAGCTTCATTTGGGACACACAGGCAACTGAAGTGCAATGACATGGCCTAAAAGAGCAGGCAGAGAAGGATGATGCTCTGTCCAAACCCTCCCATGTCAGATCCCAGCTGGTTTTTATGGGTCACTGGACCACCCCAGAGCTTTCCTCCACTCCATCACTCGTGGGCAGGGAGAGCAGTGGGGGGTTACTGCTCAGTGCCAAGCTGTTTGCGGGGTGCATGAGGTGCCCTGGGCAGGAGCAGGGTTGGGGACCAGAATTTCTATGCAGCCTCATGAGTGCTGTGCTCCAGCAAAAAGGGTACTCAGGTGCCCGATCAGAAACTGTTTGAATGGATAACTGATTCAATCACTCAACAGATGCTAATTTAGCATTGATTTTAAATTACCTCTCACCAGATATTCTTTAGGGTGTTTTTGCTGCCTGCCTCTCTGGTGAGCAGGGAGGGTCCCACATGCCTGGGATGCATTTCTGTAGTCATCACCTGGGCAAGCAGCGTCCTGTTGCTCAAAGTGCAGCTTCTGCAGCCACTATGAAGGAAGAAAAGTCAAGGGGAAAAAAAAGAACTTGCACAAATCCTTTTCTTGAGAATAAGGGCAGTTAGCTGAGCTCTCCAGCATGGCACTGACAAGATGAGACAGCTGCCTTAGAGCCAGTGTGTTCAAACATGCTGCTGTTATCCTGTTACATGAATCAAAACCAGCACACACCAGCTTTCATCTGGATTTCATTATTGTGATTTATATCGTAGAGACTGTTGTCTCGCAGGAAGCGGCAGTATTCAGAGTTGGAGAGGGGGAGATTCTTATCAACAGGACAAAATTGACAAATCTCTGTGTTTAAAAATAACTGTACCTCTTGGCTGTTTTCAGTTTTAAGCCGTCTGCTTAGTCTCAAGCCTGGGAGTGCTTTGCTTTAAATGAAATTTTTAAAAAGAGCTTTTCTCCTTCTAAAGAGAATTTAGCCGAATTCTGGCAGATCTCCCACAGGCTGGAGGAGTCCCAGGTAAAACAAGCTGGAGCCTGCAGAGCAGCCACAGGGAAAGATGCACCCCAGGGGGCTGCTGCTGCCCCTCTCCACAGTCGCCCCCAAAGCTGGGGTCACCCTGACACCCATTTGTTAGAGGTGAAAGCACCTGAAACTTGCTGTCTGGCACAACTTCTGTGCAGCCCTTCAGCTGGGCCTGGAGGATGGATAGGCCCTCCCTCTGCTGCTGTGCCCTTTCTGCTGGGAAGTGCTTTCTGTTGTGCACATGAGCAAGGGAAGAAGATAACCTGGAGAGAGCTAAAGGCAAGTTAATTAAGATAAAACTATGAGCTCTGTGGTAATGAAGAACAAACAATGGGCAGTTAGGTTTCTAGTGAAGCATGAAATAAGGTGTCAGGTAGCTTTGCACAGTAACAGTGAGCTCACTATTTCTAGGATTGCCCCAGACAACCAAGAAATATTGGTAGTAACTAAGATAATCTTTACATTTAATAGTGTGTAACCTTTATGTGCTGAGTGTCTCTTGACTCCATAAGCAAGAGCAGCATGGACCAATGTTTCTGTACCTCGAGTAGCAGACAGCAGTGGTCTAAATTAGATGTGGCTTGTTACAGTCCTCTTGTAGCTGTACCAAGAGGAAGCCTCTTAACACATAAAACTCCCGACATACCTGTGCACCAGAAGCACCCAACTTACTGATGATCCTTTGGTAACAATACCAAGGAGTAGGCAGGCAGGCAGGCAGCGACATTCCAGGGAAAGAAAGGAAAGGAGCAGTTGTTAAGATCTTAATTCTGCTGCTTTAGAGAGCTGAGCCTGCCAGGTGAGATTAGGCACGTGAGAAGCTGTCTGCAGTGAAGAGCCATGGCTGCACGGTGCGTGCATACATCCTTCCAACCTCAGCAGGATTAAAACCAGGCAGGCCCACACATTCCACTGAAGCCTTTCCCACCGATCCTGGGTAGGGCAAGGCTTCTCCTCCCTGTTTTTGACTCTGTTCCTTTTAGTCAGGTGTGGTAGCACATTGCCTGCTTCAGCATCAAGGCAGCTTATGAATTTTTAACCTCAGGGGCACCACACTGTCTGCCTGAACTTGCACTGAAGCTCCTCCACACACATGCAGGGCAGCTGGAGTGGCTGAAGAGTTGCTGTGGCAGAATGGCCCACATTGTAAAACTTGTGCATGACCATAACAACACCCCATGGCAAGAAGTTGGGTTTTTCCTCTCTATTATATGTTTACCTCAAATACTGCTGTGCACTGTTCAGTGGAAACACATGCTCAGGAATTTGTTATAGGAATTTGTTTTAAATTCCTCTAATTCCTAATAATTCAGCACCATATCTCCTAAATAAAATACAAGAAAAGTTAATTGTGTTTTACTCCCCCTCATGCTTCTTTTGGAACCGGAGAACAACATGATCAGATAAACGGAATTGTCCACTTTCTCTCTCAGGCTATTGCACTTTGTCTTCCCTAAGCCCTTCCATATACTATTTTAATGATTGAAAAAAACCTGAAAGCATATGCAGTCAGTCTTTTTGGCTGACTTGGATTCCCATGAGGATATATTGCAGCAAAACTCTATCTTCTGTAAAGGTATAACATGCAGCAAGTGTTTTGCATCCCCCCTTTCCACCTCTTGTTGTTTAGTGTTACCAGCCCTTTGCCATAATACAGATTAATCAAAAATAGACATTAGAAGGGGAGATATTATTTTACTGGCAGGAGAATGCACTGCACTACACACTGCTGGTCTCTCAGATACTTGAAGCTGTCAGGCAGATGTATGCCTGGGGAACTGGTTGTACCCCAGGTGCCCAAGCTGGGGCTCTCCTCCCCTTCTGTCCAACAGGCAGAACTGCCAAAGCCTGGAAGAGAGTTGGCACATTGCCAAACGGAAGGTTGGTTTGTTGTTGAGATGATAGATTTTGTCCAGCTGGAATGGTGACAGAGGATTTGGGCAAAATCCTACCAGAACAAAGATGAGGGAACAAGAAAAGTGCTGGGCACCCACAGATGCAGGTGTTGGCATTGCAGTATTGGCCGGAAGAACCCTCTGCAACTTGGGGAGATTCCTTAGGTTGTAACAAAAAGGAGTAGGAAGTGTACCCTTTGGACGTTGTCCTGACTCTTTTGTCCACTTACTGCCTAGCTTATGACAGCATTACTATCTAGCACTCAACTGTGTGACCTGCCATGTGGGCTAATTATCTATTCTATCGTAAATGTATGCTACAGCAGTCAAGAGTTTGTACCAGTGGTTTCTTTGAAGAATCAGTTTGAAAGAAACCCACAGTGTGTCTCAGAACCCCATGGAGAGACACACCAAAATCTGGTTGTCAAATGAGTTATTGTGATGATTTTTTTTTTTTGTTTTACAGGACTTGTCAGGTAGGTTTCATCCAGCCGCATTTATCTTAAACTCATTCTTAGCAATACTTTAAGGTGTGTATTGTTCAAGACTTGTGCTGAACAGGCCACAAGCGAAGTGTTGCCTTCATTCAGACTTAATTCTCCTGTCCACTGAAAGCATTGGGACTGACTGGCACTTGTTTGGTATTCCTTGCTTCTGGGAGTCGAGTGATCTTGTTTGTTACAAACTAAAAGAGTAATTCTCTCTTGACATGTTCCAGACCACGGTCATAGACTACGTGAAGCCATCAGATCTCAAGAAGGACATGAATGAGACCTTTAAGGAGAAGTTCCCCCACATCAAGCTAACCCTCAGTAAAATAAGAAGGTACGTTGCAAAGCTCGATAAGGCTGCAAAATGGTGTAGCTGTCTCACATTTCAGTGCAATTCCTGTTGTACATGAGGGGAAGCACAGCACTGATTGATCTTCCAGGAGCAGTGACCAGCAGAGGTGCAGAGTAAGTCAGATGATTGCTTTTGCTTAGTGGGCTGAGTACACAGGATAGAGGAATGTGCAAACACGGGTTGGTCAGGTGTCAAACACAGCATCTAACAGGATGAGGATGGGAGCTGGGCATGCACTATATTGAAATACTCAGAAAAATAGCATAGCAGAGTCTCTAAGCTTATGGCACTTAGCTTAAACAGAAACTGAGAAAAGAGAAGCTCTGACTCTTGTGCCTTGTCCAGAAGGCATTGCCAGAAGCAAACACAGTGGTTGGCTTCACAGCAAAGTTGTAATATTCCATCCCTGTTTTCAGTGTAGCAGGCTAGATATATTGCCCCACTGAAGTAATGATGATTTCTTTTGACCCTAGTGGCCAGAAGGATACTGAGCCACACTGCTCTGTAACCAGACAGTGCTGCAGCACATGGAAAAAACTGTCAGTTTGGATTTGACCAACCATTACCAGCAGCAAAATTGCATACAGAGGATCAAAATGTTACTAAGCAAATTGTATGCAGCATAGGACGTCTGATCAAATACTGTTGCTAAAAATGTCGGAGCTTTTTGGTTACTTTTATGGTTTGACACAACTATCAGCTGGGGACAGTGAGGGGGAAGGGTGGTGTAAAAATGTGCCATGAAATGTGCTCCCAACACAGAGCATAAAGATACCTGCTCAGTAAATTGTGTTTTCCCCTCCATTTGACTAAGCAGGAGTCTCTGAAATCATGGCTCTTGGGTGAAATGAGAAATGCTATAAAACACAGTTCACAGTGTACTTGTCTGGTCTCTTTACTCAGCTTGAAGAGAGAAATGCGCAAGCTTGCTCAAGAAGAATGTGGTTTTGAAGAGCCCACAGTGGCCATGGCCTTTGTCTACTTTGAGAAGCTCGCTCTCAAGGGGAAGCTGAACAAGCAGAATAGAAAGCTCTGTGCTGGAGCTTGTGTTCTTCTAGCAGCCAAAATTGGCAGTGACCTCAGAAAACATGAAGTCAAGCATCTTATAGATGTATGTATCCATGGGTTTCCAGTGTTCCTTCTGCCTGAAGTGACAATATGTGGTCTATGCCAGCCTCTTTGTCAGTGGACATGCTCTCTGTTAGGCTTCTGTTTAGCTGGTGTACAGCCAGCTAAACATCTTCTTTTGTTACACATTTTTATGGAAGTAGTAGTGATCAGTGTCACTGCAGAAGGGTAGCAAACCCTTTTGATGTGGGTAGAAGGCCCTGGTGTCAGATATTGTGATGTCTGAGAGGTATCTGACCATTGTTCTGTCAATACAAGTCAAAAGTGAACTGTCAGGAAATTAACTTTGCTTTTAATTATGTTTTCAAGAGTGTCGATAAGGATTCCCATTTGAGAAGTAAAAGCAGATACTGATTCCAATGTAGTCTAACAGACATTTGTATTTCTTTCATCAAGTTCAGCTTTTAGGCAAAAAAACCTGAAAAGGTGTTCCCATTAGAACACCTCACTCCAGCTTTTTTTTGTAGAGTAAGGTGTTTGGTCTTTCACCCACTCCATGTGAAAGAGTTAATATGGGGGAATGTTATGCCATAATCCTTTGCAAGCACCGAGGTACCAATCTGATTTATTGCTACAGAAAGTTAGGCAGGTACCTGGGTATGTGGCTACAACCAGCTCACTCAGTGGATGAGACATGGGAACCTGGGTGGTGGCAGGACTGGACTCATGGACAGTCACAGAGCTGGGTTGACAGTTTGTTAGAAAGTCCTCTGGATAACCACAAAAAAAAATCAACCAGGTGGGAATTGAATGATCTGGCCTCTCCTGGTATCCTGAAATATTGGTCCATCAAAAAGACACATTGAGCTATTCAGTAGACCCAGTGGGCAGAGAAGTAGCAAGCCAGGGAGATCCTAAGAAGAGCAGGAGGGGTGAAATATCCCTGAGCAAATGGTTGCTTACTTGTAGCATCCAAATCCAGTGAAAACAGCAGAACAGATGGGAGATTTAGTACATTACAGCAGAAAACAACTATAAAACCCATCTCATCCCCCTTGAGGATAGCAGTTTCTATTACTCACAGTTCTTCTCATGGTTGCTGCAGATGACACCTTGTGCCTCTGAGGTATTAAGATCAAATGTATTTAATTGTGGCAAAAATAATTTCCCCAATAGGGCGTTGTAGCACAGTCTGATGCTGAAAGCAAAATTGATGATTTCAAGCAGCGCAGGAAATTTGTGGACAATTACAAGATGCATGTCTTCCATTACACAAGTGATTTTGATGTTTGCATGAAGCCAGGAATTTCCTGTTCCTACAGTGGTAATCACTGTGATCATTAGAAGACGTATCTGCTGGCACTGGAATGGGTGAAATGACGAACGTGTCAGAAATAGCATGGCTGGCTGGGCTTTGTGAGTTCACCTTCACAGTAAGCAGTCAGTACATCCAGTTCATCTCGCTCTGGATTTTCTGAACCTAGAGCCATGCAAGTCGATGAGGACAGAAGTCTTAATGACAGCAGCATGCGTGTTTTGAATAATGTCATTTGTAGGAAAGCACTAGAAAGGCAAACCCTCGTTCGGTGTTTTTAATTTATTTATTTCCCCCGGCTGTGGTTGCAGAAACTGGAAGAGAAGTTCCGGCTGAACAGGCGAGAGCTGATCGCCTTCGAGTTCCCGGTGCTGGTGGCCTTGGAGTTTGCTCTCCACCTCCCCGAGCACGAAGTGATGCCGCACTACAGACGCTTGGTGCAGAACTCCTAGCGCCGGCTGCCCTGCGGGGAAGGGGCTCCCGACTGTTCCCGCCTGGCTCTCCTGAGCCGCACTTACTACTGGAAATGCAAAATCAGACTCCTAACACTTCACTCTCTCTCTCTCCCCCCAAAACAGTTTTTCTGGCAAACGTACAGGAAACACTGCATCGACGTCAGACTCTCAGCTTTGACGAATTTATGTGTCACTACTTTCTCAAAGGAGGTGAAGACTGAGCTGTTGGTAAATAGTTCATGTGCTGAAACTGGGTGGCGACTGACCCTACCTGTAGGGAGTACAGCTGTAAAAGTAGCCAGAATTAGAAGGGCAGCCTCCATGACCACCCCTCTCTCATCACACAAACCCTGGAAGCCCACTGAGTGCATTCTCGTAGCGCTTTTTCTACAGACCTGCTGCAAATTCCAAGAGGACTTCTTAAAGTGAAAAAGCTTTTAAAGAAGATATCTTCACTGTGTCAAAAAGAATGTGCCAATCTATTTTTGTATCAGCAATTGAAAGTGCACTTTTTCCTGTGGGGTGTTTGTGTATGTATCCGTGTGTGTGTGCGTGTGCGACACTGAACTGATCTCAGTCCAGGTGGTTGGCTTAGCTGTTTCCAAGTGTATCAGTTACTGGTGGTGAAGATCAAGGTGACCTTACACGTTTACTTCTTGAAAAACATAACTACTGGAAAAGTGGTAAATGGGATCATTTTTGGACACTTGGGTTTTTTTATTCTCTGATCTTTCCAACATTGTATCTTTGAAAGTATTACACTACTACTACTGCGAGGGAAGGATCAGCAACTGACCTTAAGTTTTCAGTCATGTTTGTGGTAAAGATGAAAGCATTAGTATAAGATTTCCATGTCATGTTTTTTAAAAATATCTTGTGTTAAGCCACATGCATATTTTTAACCTTCGCACTTTTCCCACTGTGGAGATGGTTAGACTTGCACTCTGTAGTGTTGTATTTCTGTGCTCTATGTTAGAGTGCGTAATAAGCACATTTATTGTGCTCTATCTTAAAACAGTGTTTTATTAAAAAAAAAAAAAAGAGTAGGGCTCAGCAGTATAACGGGTGTCTTAAGGCTCCAACAGCAGGGGCATCAGCCATTAAAGTTTTGGGTTTTTAATTAGAATTGACTGTGCAAAACCTAAAATCTGTGCCCATTGAGATCCAGTTCCTTTAGACATTGCAGTACTGGAGTTTTATGGTAAAACTTCTTGCAGCTTCCCTGGTTCTGACTGGACACCCAGAAAGCTTGAGAGCTTCATCCAAGCTCCTGATGCTACATCCACACTAAGCTAACACCATGCTGACGGACATTCTTCAATTGCTGTTATCATGTGGGATTCCACCCCTGTCCAGTCTTCTCCTGTGCTGGTTCACTTAACAAGCCTTGCCCTCAGTGTGCCCCACATGGATCCACTAAAGTCAAGTTATTACATTTGTGGTAATTATATAAAATAAATAATAGTCTCAACTGTGAGATTTCAGCTGAAGCCTTACCTCTCTAAGTTTGGGAGTGCTTGCTCAGAGTATGGAAAGGGCTTGTGAGCAGAACACAGAGAAGTGGGACATACCAGAGGATGTAAACACACTAATGCTTACTTTCTTTCACTCTTACTTTAATCAGTTTTATTATTTCCTTCAGTTAGGCCGGGAAACATCCAGTTTCATTACCAACTTTGACTCCTTTAAATTCTAGTATGAAAAAGCCTGCATATGTTTTCTCTACGGGATCCAGAAAGGTTACACTTCAGGACAAATGGGAATTTGTTTGATGCTGTTGCTCTCCCCCCATTTTAAGGGGAAGGGTGACTATGCTAGCTTACAGTTAATAGTTATCTGATTGCTGATATAGATACATTCCAACAGGATTGGGGAGGAGGGGGTGAAGAGAAAAGTGTGCACTTAAACCTTCACAGTGTAACATCCCATCCGCTGCAACCCACGTGTCACTCAGCCAGCTGCAAAGTGAGGGGAGGGGGACCCTGGACAGTACTCTCAGTCCCTCCTCCTCCTCCTCCTTCTCCTGGCCCCCACACAGCCAAGGAAGAGAGGAACCAAGAGCCCGGAGCGTGCCTGGAGCCTGCGGCTGCCTTGCCGGTTTATCTAGGCCAGAAAGGCGGTGCGTGGAGCGTGGACCTAGGAGCCAGAACGGTCCATGGGGCTGCTGGAAGGGCTTCCATCCTTGGCCGTAGCCCTTTCCACCCACATTGTGTATATACGTTCAAGATTTGTTTCTGATTGCGGAGATCTGTTTCTAATAATGACCACTCAAGGCTTAAGCAGAAGCTTTAGCTTTCCATAAAGGCTTCTGCCTTTGGCTTTTGAGTCTGATTTTTTTCTTATATTGCTTTATAGCATTGCAGGGAAAAAGCAAATTGTGATTGCAAGATGCAGACTAAAGAATGACAGTTTTACGTTAGTCTTTAGAGATGCTATTGAATCATACTGTCACATCTTTTGTCTTCTGTGCTGCTACCCAACCCTGATCTACAGTTTACACAGATTGCTGGGATGAAATCTGATTGCTGGAGACTTCCTGCTTTTCATTGTTACCGCTGTTGTTTTGGGGGCGGAAAAGGGTTTCAGAGTGATGTTCAGTTACAGTTTGAATATGGAATAAACACTTCAGATGATGAAGATGTTGCACTGTTCACTTAGGAACGTATATAAAGCCATATGTTGCTAGATCTCAGAGCACAAAGCTTGGTCAGTACAATTATGATTAGGACAATGGGCAGGATTTGCCCCCCTTTTCTGCCCAACTCTGGGGAAATTCAGGCTGAAGTAGAGAAAATCTGTACCAAACAAAAAACATGTTGATTGTTTTCCTTTGTCTTACATGGCAGTGAGTGTTGATTTACAAATGATTTTAGGTTCAACTTTAAATAGTTTGGGAAAATAATCCATTCCATATCACTTGTTCTGTTTCGAAATTATATACCGTACACTCTACCATGCAGAGTTTATTCCTTTTCTAAAAAAAAAAATAAATAAAACGTTTTAAAAAAATTGAATAACACAGACTCTTTTCCACCAGTGACAGTATGTAAAATTATTGTGTCTCTCATCTGTATGTGAAAAGGGTTTTGGTTTTGTCTACTCCTGGGATGTAAAGCTGCTTATTAATCAGGCAGTAGTGGGATTGCCCAAGGGCCCTCACCATCTCCTGGCATTCAGCTTCCTGCCAGGCCCTCACTTCCAGGCAGGGTCTCCCTTCCAGCCAAGATCATAACCTTCTTCCAAGACCATTGTTTTGGATAAAGTCCTTCTTTTTGGCACCACCTGGAACTGCCAGGATCAGGTTTTCCAAGTCCAAACTGTCGGTATGTCAAAGGATGAGGCATGAGCAGGCTCTTCAGCATTGTTTGTAGCTCATGACCCCTTGTTCACAGGAGGATTCAGAGTACATTGCTGTGGTTTAGTCCAGGTGATGGTAAAATTTACAACCAGCCCACATACCAGGTGCAGTTCACAAGC
The DNA here is from genome assembly GCA_013398175.1 of Climacteris rufus. Taxonomy (NCBI): domain Eukaryota; kingdom Metazoa; phylum Chordata; class Aves; order Passeriformes; family Climacteridae; genus Climacteris; species Climacteris rufus. The sequence continues at coordinate 463,327 of VZRZ01005378.1, forward strand.
AGCTGCTTCCTCTCCAAAGGTTGTAAGCTGAGTTGTGGATGTTCATGTGTGCGCACACCCAATTGCCCACCACATGCTGACATTCAGGCTGTGTTTTTTACACCTGTGACACTCCCTAACTCCAATCTAACCTGTCTAAGTGGTCTCACCAAACAGACCCATTTACTGTGCATTTTCGTTCCATATGAATAAAAGTTATGGGAAAGGTTTGCCTCCCTACCCTTACCCATCACTCCAGAGACCCTCAGCTGTAAATCATACTTGTGACAATATGGACATTAGCATGATTTACACAGACTCCAGAACATACAAACATACAGAAAAATACTTAGCAATCATTTTCCAAAACTGCTTATTAACAGGCAGTGGCATCTTTGGGATAGTTCGTAACATATGCAAATGACACAACTTCAGCTAATTGCTCCAGCCTTCTGAAATACAGAGCACACAGACTTCTGTGGAAGCAGTGAGGAGTGGTTTGCTAAGAAATGATTGCACCTTCCCACGATGCTAAAGGATTTTGGCACCAGGCCCCACAATAAACATGTAAAAAAACACAAACAAGGTAAAAGTAGTTGAGCGAGGTGAGAGACTGAGCAATCAGAGTAACAATGCCAACATCACTAGCTGAGACTGAAATCTGTCCCAAGCTGCACCTTTGGGAAGGGAGGGGAGTGTGGGAAGCAGGTTTGAACTTCAGTTGTTCATCTCCCATTGTAAACTCTGTACTGAGGAGGTGGGGAAACAATGAGGAAAAGAAACTTCAGGTACATCCCTTCACAGAATGTTGTATGCAAAGCAAAAAGGCCTTCTGAAATCTGAAATTGGTGCTTCCCACCGACTTCACTGTGAGCCTGTCACAGAGACCCCCTGCCTCAGCCTGGGACCTGCTGGTCCAGATGAGCTCAGAGGGGAGCTTTTCAGTCACTGAAAAACCCCAGAAACCAAACACCCAGACCCCAGCAGCAAAATACCAGGACCAACAGTGAGGGAGAGGAGAAGCAATGCTTCTAGCATGATACCAGGAAAGAGCTTGAGCTGTGATCCTGGAAAATGGCCTTCACACCTTCAAAACAAGGCAGGGGTGGACCGAGAAGTTGCTGCTGACTTGAGCAGCAAACACATCCTCCCCTTAGCAAGACCTAAATATTGGCTACTATCATAAGTTGCCCTTTCTGCAAGTCCATCCAGCCTGTCATACATCCCATTCGATAATCTTGCTAAACATCATCTTAAGCCAGCTAGGACCCTTGCCTCTGTTACACTGTTTAGACAGATGCTCCAGGACTTAATTCCTCAAACCTGAAGAAGTCTTCCAGTGTGCAGTCAAATTTCATTGGTGACCAATTTACAACTTTTTGAACTCATGTCAGTATTTCATCTAAGTTGAAACTGGAATCTTTCTCCTGTGGGAACTCTGGGGTGTGGTGCTCTTCAGCAGCAATTCTTAACGAAGTTCTGGAATTTAGTTAAGCAAGATACTAAAAGGAGAAAGTAGAGGCAAGAAAACCAATCCTCTTCCAAGAACTTCCAAGTGAGGTGTTGTCTTGGCTAACATCAATGGATATGACTGTCAGGAAAGAAGCTGTGCAAGTCAGGCTTTCAGAACCACTGACACAAGACCTAAACTTGCCTCATCTTCAATGCACCAGCATCCATGAGCCTGCCTTTATACTCTTCTATCCCTTCTCTCCAAGCACATACAGGCTCAGAGGGCAAGTTTCCTTTTTCCCCATTTCTTCCCTTTGCCAACAGCTGGAGGGTTTTTAAGAGTTGACTGGGAAAGCAAAAGGATGAAGAGGCAGAAGGGTTTATTTACAAACCAGTGTTAAATCACCTTCAAAACCAAAAACTGGTACACCAGGAATGGATTCTCTTCATTGATTTGGGAGAGGGTTTTCTCTTAGGTTTTAGACTAAGCTTTAGACAAGCTTTTCTTGAAGCCTTCTAGCAAGGAAAGGTCTGGAGACATTCAGACTAACTCAAGCCACCTGCTCCTCCCCTGTTGGTGTACCATTTGTGTTGCCCAGAAGGCTGCACAGCCTTGGGTTTTTACAAAGGACAAAGACATTGTTTTGCAGCACAAAAATGACAGGCACAGCATCAGCTTTTAGTCTCTCACACCAGAAGACTAAAAGGTCCTTGCTCTGGTCCCTAGATTTCTGTCCATCTGTTTGTGTCTCAGGAATCTCTGGGAGGGCACAGGTCTCAGCTCCTCCTTATCTCACACTTCTCCGATCATCACATACCTCCAAATTAAAATTAAAAGGAGGTAAGATGGAAAATCTCAACCTTTTTATAGAGTGCTAAAAAAAGAGCAAGCTTACCAAACTGTAAGCACAAGACTTACATGCTGATTTGCTCCCTCCTTGCAGGGAATGCTCGTGGTAGTCCCTGGCTGGGAAAGCAGCACACTCGTGACAACCTCCCCCAGCCCTTCACAACTCAACATGCTCTTAACTAACAGCCACCCTGGATGGGAAGATAACACACCAGGAATAGATTCAGGAGAATTGCAGAGCAGAACAGTCTGACAGAGTGCGTGAGGGAAGGAAGAATGGTTTGCAAAGTTATAAATATGCAGAAAACAACAGGAGGCTGTGGTTTCCAATGGTATTTTCTGTTGGCAACCAAAGAAGTATGAATATTGGGGTGTGATTTTTGTTAAAAAAGATAAAAAAGTAATGAAGAAACATAGTAGCTGTGAAGTTTTAAAAAGACACATTAGAGTATTTTGTTTCTAAACTGCTCTAGTCCCACTCAGAGTAAGAATTGACTGAATTGACTGAGTTGGATTAATGGTCTAGACCACGTTGTTCCCCAACCCCTCCCTACCAGCCAGAAGCTGGATGCCCCTGCAGTACATTTGTAACCAGAAGCCTGAATCCCAGACACCTTCTTTACATCGCCCTGCATCTGTGAGTGAGAGCACAGCCTGCAAACCAATGAGCACCTGTCAATTAAACTGCCTCGTGCAGTCCTTTTGAATTGGGAAAGAGGCAGCTCTGTCCTCAGCGCAGGGCAGGAGTGCACAGAGGGCCTGCTTCCCACCTGGACACATTGGCTACCTCTTGGCTGCCTGCTGGGATAAGACCCAGCTGTGCACCCACCCACAGCCATTCAGCTTCCCTGTGAAAGGAAACCCACGGTGCTGACAAGAAGGGAAGCAAGAGGCCATCACCACAATTGTGCACATGAGCATCCCTAGAGGAAAAAAGAAGAAGAAGAATTGGAGCAATGACTGCCTACTCAGTATCACTGTAATTATTGTCATCATCATCTGCACCTTCGCCTTCATCTTTTCATGAGGAGTGAACTTCTCCCACCAGCTGAGGGAGGACGAAGAGGGTGCTGAATGAACAGCGTGATTGAAATGCAAACATTAGCAACCTCCCTTCTGCCTTCAAGGTCAAAAGAAAGCCATTCAAAGAGGGCTTGGGCGGAGCTCTGACCTCCCATGGTGCAACCCAGGCACGGACTGCGCCGGGGCTCCTCATGGCCCACGAGCATTTCAATGAAACGTTGAAGCATAGGCTTAGACATTTTAGGTGGACAAAGTCCAACACATTTCCAAACAGCAGTAGGTTGTTACAATGTCAGTTTCTTCTAGTTGTGAGCATTTTCTCTAGTCAAAGCTAGATCAGCTTATAAGCAACCCCAAGGCATTTACATGCACATCTTCCAAAAGCACAGCATGTTTGTGAAAGCTCAATATTTAATGCCTTCTTCCAGAGTGACATCCTCCCAGCTATCCCAAAACATCCTCCCATGAGCTGCAGAGACTGTGCAGTGTCAACATCTGGGGTATTTCCATGGGCAAAGATGACAATGCACACAAAGCCAACACCAGAATTGCAGTGCTCATGTGCCACGACAGCCTGAGAGGTTCATTAATGTTTTCTGAATACAAGACTCTGCAAGCTGCCATCTGCCTGCCAGGGTGACCTGTGTATCTGTGCACAATGGAGGTGAATTAAGAGAAGAACCCTCACAGAAGAAAAAAATTACTTTTCTTTTTTTGTTAGTCTAGTACTTAATCTTTCATTTCCTCAAACCTGAGGAATATCATGCCAAGTCAGACCTCCACCAGGCACTGGAGCATAGGAGGCATTGCACTCAGATGTACTCTCTAAGGAACATTTCAGATCATGGTTTAAATTATGGATCATGCAGATGGATTAAGAACTAGATCCTCTTTTCCTCTTTTATGTGCTTTTCTCTTGACTGCTGCTTTCTAAGCATCTTATTTTTCTTCCCCCCCCCNTTTTGTTTCTTTTGTTTTGTTGGTTTTGTTTTTTTTTTTTTTTCCGTTGGGTTTTTTTTTTATTTTTTTTTTTTCCCCCCCCCCCCCCCCCCCGCTTTTGTTCACTTTTTATTATGTCAATAAGCACAAAGAGACACAGAAAGAAGCTGGTGCAGAGTTGGGTCTGGCTGACTCTCGTATGGTGCATCCAGAGCTGCAGTCTCCACCCTTCGTCTGATTTATTTTAAAAGCCTGCTGTGTCCATTAATGGAAAATTGGACTCTGTTCAGGCTGTGATGGTGTGCATGGACAGGAAAATGGAAAGTTTCAGATTAAAGCTGCAGGAGACCAGGAAGAAAAATATCTGCAGAATTTAATTGATGGTGGCAGCACAATAATTGCAGACAAATATTAGAGAAATGGCAGTCTGTGACCTAAGACAGATCCTTAGGTAGAAAAAAAGAAGGTGACATGAAGGTCTGCAAGGGCTGAGAAACTCAAATATTCCTCGCCAGCAGGAAGTTCAGACATTTTGCAAAACTGAACACATACAATAGGACAGCTATCACTGTGATGTTAAATTTGCTAACCATCCAAGTTACTCATCTCTGAAAGATGTGAGGCATATCTGATGATACCCAGGCCTTCCCTGTGTGCTTTTGTGCTCCTCATTTTAGGTTGGAGAAAGTTGTAGGAATCTCAGAGACATCATTCTGCAGTTTCACTAGAATAAACAGCTGAGAGAAATCACCATAGTAGCCTTTACTCAAAGCCTGATCAGACATTGGAGAAGCCCATCAAGGCACATGGAAACCCACCTACACCTGGGTTCTGCTGTCCACAGAGTAGAAGCTAGTGAATCAGTGAACAGACTTTTCAAATCCCAACCAGGCTTAGAGGGATCCTGGCAAGGGATTCCTAAGGGAAAAAATAAATAAGTGAAAAGCTGTTAAAACAAGCAGAATTGCTGCTTTTAACACATTGATTGATTTAATAACAATACTGTCCTGATATGATTCCCCCCCCCTTTTTTTTTGCAATTAACAGTGTAGCAATTAAGTAAAAATATTACTGTAAGTATGGCTATTAATATAAGACTACTTTAGAATATAGGAGGAGATTAAGCCAGTATGATGACATGGAAACTTAATGGGTTCTACACCCAAAAATCCCCCCCAAAATTCCAGAATTTCAAAGAACGCTCCAGCTGACATCTTATGCCATGGGGTTGCTTGATTGTTTTTAAACAGTTACATGGAAAATGATGATAGAATTCTGTAGCAGAAACATATTTTTGGAGTGGTCAGAAATATTTTGGGCTACTTTGTACCTTCCTATTAAGGCAAGATAGCCAAATCTCCAGCCCATGAAAGAATTTGTCATGAAGCGAGTTCAAGAAGTGTCTCAGAGAGATCAACAGGAAAGACACCAGCTCTTTAAGAGCATGTTCCTTCTCTCCTCTCTCTAAAAAATGCTTCCAAAACCTTTCCAATCTTCACCTTTGGATGAAACGATTGCATGGACTGGGAACTAGTGCAACATCATATTCCATCATTTTCCTCCTCCTAGCTGGAGTCACAGCCTAAGACATTCCCATCAGCACAGCCATCTGTTTACAGGAGCTGTATCTAGCCTGAAGCCCATACAAAGTGAAGAGAGGCACATGATTGATACAGCAGGCTTAATTTGCATCAGTTTAAAAGATGTGGCTTATTAGCTCACAGTGCAGAACATGGTAATAGACCCAAGTTACCTTTAGTCTAGAAAACTCTCCCTGTTTTCCCATGATCTGCTGAAGCCCCAGACACTGGCAGCAAGAAGTTACACAATCATCTCAGCTGTTTTCCACTGTATATACTCCTTTAAAACTGGCTTTCCATGGTTTCAAAGAGAAGTTTGAACTAGAATGGTGCCTTTGTGTCACGTTTTCAGAAACAAGAAGAGTGAAAAAACATGAGACAGGTTTTGAAATGAAAGGGGAAGTTATTTTCTAGCTTTTATACCAATTTCTGTAGCAGGAGGTTAAGGGTTCCTCTGTCAAAATTTTAAGTGGTGCAGCCTTTGCAATTCAGCATTTGCTCTGATGAACTACACTGCTTCTCTCCAGATATTTCTGAATCACAGAGGGTTTGTTTTATGGGTTTGTTTGTTTGTTTGTTTTAACCCAAAAGAAAACAATATAGTTGAATTTTTTCCATCTGAAAGACTGCGGTAAGCAACTTACCCATACAGACAGCTATTCACAACAGGAGCCATTCAATTCTTTGCTCAGCAATTTTAATATTCCACTCTGAATACAGCTGAGCCACATGAAATTCTGTTGTGTAAGGCTCTCCTTCAAAGTAGAGATTTATTTTCTTTGGTTACAGCTCATCAAGTCTTGAGGCTACAACCATCTGTGTTAATCTCTGCACAGTCTGTTCTTATTCATCATCAATAATAAGCCCAAGGAGCACCCATGCTGAAGACAGTACGAACGGACAACTATAATAAAGAAATAAAAGCTGCCTTGCTGAAATTTTTAGCTTCTGTGTCTATCCTACATCCCAATTCTTTGACCATAACTGGAGACATCAAATGAGAGAAAACAATTAACTTCACCCCGAAGGAACATAATGTTTGAAAGAAAGTTCAGCTGTGTTTCTGAGTGGCCATTATGGGAGTGATTTGCAGGTCTCAGTCTTTGGCAGTGGGACAGCCAGCAGCAGAAAGGCAAAGAGAAGAACTTGGATGCTGTTTGCTTCTGCCTGCTAAAAGTTATTGTGTCTCTTACACTACAGCTAAGAGGATGTTCTGTACTAACTGCTGAAGCTTCCTGCACAAGTAGACTGGGTTTTACAGCTGCTGGCAGGTGAGATCCAGGGTAACGCCTGCAGAGTCACACACAGCGTTACCTCCAGCTGGATCTCCACTGACACTGAAATGGGGCTGTCACTTCTGTTGTTCAGCTTAAATTCAGAAACTCACAGTAAGGGCTGATCACACTGGGCATCCTTGGCAACATGCTGATAATCTTTTTCCTGACATTGGACTGCCCACAGGGTTGCAGATTTATGGGCATGAAGGGTCTCAATTAAACTTTCTTCTGTCTGCTCAAATCTGAAGGAACTTAATTTGATAACTTGTGAACTTGTGGTGGTAACAGGCACAGTGACTCCCTTCCCTGAGAAGGCAAAGAACAGGCCAACTTCTAGGCATCAGTAAGGGAGAAGTGACTCCTTAAGAGATGTTTTCCATGCCTTGTTTGAAGCCAAAGCTCATCCCCTGGTGTCCCAGAAGGTACATGACAGGGAAACAGCAAAAATCCCTTTTGGTTCCTCTCTCTAGCCAGGACTAGAGGAGAAGATTAGCCAGACTAGCTTGGTCTGCACAGCTCTCAAAGGAAGGTCTGAGAAATACTTGCCTTGAGACATTTCCCACCTCAGCCAGTGAATACCTTCTGCTTTTGCGATGTGACTGCTAATTACAGCCACACAGTTCTTACAGTGGGCATCATCAAATCCCCAAAACGTTTCTGCTTAACAACAACTTCATGCCTCAAACAGAGTCCTCTTAGCAGAAAATCCAACCCTCTTAGTCTAACTGGTGTTAGTGATACTCCCTCTGTGCTTATGCATGGTAAACAGCATTCCCAGCTCTCCAACTTTCCTTTCCATCTTTGTTGCCTAATGACCAGTTTCTCAATCTGAATAACCATTTCCTCCAAACAACATCAACCCTTCTCCTTATCAGTTTCAAAGGGGTTGTGCTGGTTGTTTTATTCAGCCAGCTTGCTTCAGGCAGGTGTTGTTCTTACACGGTATCACAAGGCACTGGTTGCCTGCAACTCCAGCATAAACAAACTTGTTGGTGCACCAGCTTTCCCCATCAGCAGTGGTACAGAAATCAGAAGTTTGAGTGTAAACAGGGATCAAACTCCTACAGGAAAATGGGCCTTGCCTTTGCTTCCCGAGCTGTACTGGCCCTCAAGTACTTGAACCAACATGACTCTTAGGGTAGAGCAACCACTTCTTCACCAGCCTCACCTGTGAACATGCAAGTTTGCCTCCCTCTCCAAACGATGTTTGTCAAGAGTCGTGACAGATATGGGACTGCTGCTGGCAAACAGCAAACAGAAAAGCTTGAGCAGCCACAGGGTCTCCCACAGTCCTGCCTGTGACTGCAGTTATGAGATTCCACGACCTAGGAGAGAGAGTCTCTCCCAGCTGAGAGAGGCTTGCACCCATTTCACGATACTCTTCTATATACCAGCTTCTCTGCAGGGGCAGCAAGGTCAGAGCTGAGCAAGTTCTGGGCTATATGTTTTTAAATATTAATGACAGAATATAATGCAAAATATACTGAGCATACTTCCAGTGTGGCTTTCAAATGGATTTCGTATACCATCGAATAAAGAACTTAACATCCCAGCTGCCTACTCCCAACTACACTGTAAGCCAAGAAAATTATTAAAATGTAGAAGAGTAGTGTGACTCTTTCCTATCACAGATAGTAAGGAGGAGGTACACTTCTCATCCCAGTGGTCAAGAAGAGAGCACAACTTTTTTACCAGCATTATTCCAAAAAATAGATTTTCTAGAAGAAATCGAGGCTTACACAATGACACTTTAGTTTAAAAAAGGGTTAAGCTCTCAAACCAGGCAAATAATATGGAAATAGTTACACAACCTTCATAGGCTCCTCTAAGTCCTTTTTGGGACTAAACAGACATGTATTTGTAATACAGCCTAATTATAAAAACCAAAACAACAAACCCACAAAGAAAAACCCCCCAACCCCCCCCCAAACCTATGACTAAAAACACATTTTCAGAAGCAAATCTCATCCCATTTTATCTCCTTGTACAAAAGTATTTCAGCCTCAATTTTTTTCAGTCCTGCCCCCAATCTCCTTCCCCTCACCCACGCGTTTTTTTCCAAACCCAATGAGCCTGTCTCTGTGTCTATCCTCTGGAACAGGATTAAAGTTTCACACTGAGCCTGCTGCCTGGTTCACAGCAGCAGATGATCTGTTTGAAAGCTGTTCATTCAGCTCTGGGCAAGACAAATTTGCTATGGGGTTTTCTTCAACCTACCATCTTCTTTACCCTATAGGTAAAACAATGCTGGAGGAAACCTTTCCTCAGCACTCAGTACAGCTCCCAGCAACTAAGTTTTGTACAATACTTAATAAAAACATCCTTTTCAAAGCATGTCCTGTGTTGACAGCACGTTTCTTGAATTCTTCGGATCTTCTTGTTTGAGGGTGGAAAACAAGAACATAAATATATATGTACTCATCCACCAACTCAGACATAGGTGTTAAAAAGAGTAATGGTAAATCAGGATTCTATCCCTTACCAAATGTTTTAATAGGTCCAGCACTTCTTTTAAAAATAATTGTAGAGGTTTTCCTATTGCTTTTTGCTAAGATCACTTGCTCTGCAGATTTTCAGCTTCAGTATTGAAAGGCTGGCATAGATGCTCTGCCAACACAGTGCAGCAATAAGCAACAACAGAATCACTTCAGTGTTAAGCATCAGGTTCTTTTAATTCATTTAATAACATTTTCTGCTGGAAGCTATGTTACGACCGCCAGATCCAGAAGATTGTTCAAAACAGAATCCCTGTTGCCTGCATTTTTGTAATCCACTTGTAGTCCATATCAAGCAGTTGTACTCTTGCAGACTTCTCTTGATGGCACTTGGCTTTAAGCAGAAGTTCTCTATGATGAAGGCCAGCCCCATGCATGAGCCACACCACTGCAGCAGATAATACAAGCCTTGTCCCAAACCAATTACTTTGTGAGGAAAAAAAAAAAAAAAAAAAGGAAAATAGAAGTGTAAACAAGGTAAAATCAGAAAGGTATGACATGATTCAGGACCATCTCAGTGGTTTGATCAAAACCAGTATATGTGAAAAGGGCACAATGGGACAGCCTCCAGCACCTGCTGCCTCTCAGAAAGACCAGCACACTCCAATTTTTCTCTCTAGTCTCATGTGTTGACAACCCAAGAACTGGCCTTCAGACAGTAAATTCCTTAAATGATGGATACTGATAAAACCAGAGCTTATTCTATCAGCTGAGTTACAGTCCCACTGCTTTGCATTCAGCTATTAATTGGTGTCATTGCTTCTTTGCAATATAAAGGAGCTCCTCCTTCCTCAGAGCTGTGTGCTAATCACTTTGTATTTTTGACTGACTGGAAAAAAAGGTCAGTTAGACATAAATGGTCCACCCTTGCATATTCCTTCTCTCAATTACTGAACATAACTCTTCAGTAGTCTTGAAAGAGCCATTTTAAGCTTGAATTTCTGAGGTTTCCTGCTTTGAAGACCACTTTAACAATCCTGAAGCGTGTTCTTATCATGTAGCATCCCCCCTTCTGTGGCAGGGCTGAATTAAAGACCAGGATGCTGTTTCCTCAGGAAATCGCCAGATTTGCTCTGCCTCATCCTCTCCAGTCCCCAGCCTCCACAAGCAGCCAGCAGTGCCTGCCCTGCTCACATTTCTCCCCTGCTGCCATCACCTGCTCACCCAGGGCTGTGAGGGCCAGGGAGCCCAACCAGCGCCTCTCTGTGTCTCTGCTCCTTTGGGTGCCACGGGTGGGAACGCACCAAGGGTAGCGGTGGGGAGCCAGGGTCTTCCTGTAGGGGCCCTCACACAGATGACCTTTAGGTCTGGCCTGCTCTGCACTGCCAGCTGAGATGCCATCTCAGGGATTCTCAACTGCTGCAGGGCACCATTTCCTGGTTGGCATCCCCACCCCAGCACACATGCACTGAGAAAGGCACCATTTGTTCCAAGAGCCAGAAGCTCCCCAAAGGGCTCTCTCCCCACCACCTTTTCCCCTTCCACAGGGCTGCCCCTCTGACAGCTCACTGTTACCAGTGCTCAACCAGCCCTTGGCTCACGGCCTTCCAGGGCAGGAGTCACACTGGACCCCTGCTCTGCTGACACCTCTGCCACAGCCTGAGCAAGAACAAAGCCAACCCATGCCCTTAGCACTTTGACTCAACTCCGAGTCTGCAAAGACGTATTTTGAAGGCCACTGAGTCCTATTTCCACCCTACTGGAGTGTTCATCAAGGCTGATGAGCCTCATGTCAGTCTGCAGGGGTCATCCTCACCTGAAGCAGGTCGGGTTGCTTCAGAGGGTACTGTTTTTTCCCAGTTTTGTTTGACAGCAGAGCCCAGCTCCACTGCTAACTCTGGTTCTTTAATTTGCTTACGTAGCAATCAATTTAATCCCGCACTATTTTACTTACCTCAAGCAGAGTCTTTGAAAGGCAAGTACATTGCACTAAGGCACAGAAGAATGCAAGCAGAAGTTAAACAGCTCCATGTTGTTTAACATGTATGAAGTTAAAAAGCTACTGGACTTGCTATGCAGGGAGATACAAATGCTGCAGAGGCTGAATTCTCCCAGAGCCCAGACAATATAAACGCCTGTTGCAACCCAACAAGCTTCCTGCAGCCACCCCAAGATGCCCTCTGATTAAAGTGCTACAGCAATCCTGGCTGCTCCTTTGGCCTCTGCCTTCCCACTGAGACCACCAGCAAAGAAGCAAATGGGTGTTCTGGTTTGGTACATTGCTATGAACAGCACAGGGAAGATAGAGGAAGGAAAAAAAAAAACAGACTGCAGCCTATCCTTGAAAGTTATGCAAGAGGAGAGGTACACGATGAGCTTTTCCCACAGCAAAAGTTCCAGCTATGATTGCAAAACCTCGGCAATCATGCAGGGACTCTTTCATGAGGTCTTCTAGGGTCACTATTCACTTCAAAATCAGCAGGAAGGTAGCACAGCAAGGATCCTACTGTATTACCACAACTGGCTGGCAGAGATAGTTGTCTGGGGAAAGCCAGAATGCTGCAGCCATCATTCCCAGCACTGTCTGAATTTACAGACTGGAAAGCCATGAGGATCCATGGCTGGCTGTGTCATGGCTCACTGGGGTTGAGTATGGGCTTAGCTCCCCATGTGGCTCATGTTGGTTTCAGGACTAGTGCTCAAGTTCAAGCATTTTTTTCTTTCATGCTTGTCCCTCTCTCCCCCTTTCTTCCCAAATCTGAGTTTTACCACCTGGCAAAAAAATGGCTCAGCCACCCAACATACATGGACAACATGCCAGTATAAAGAGACCTTTCGTGAGCAATTGAGATAAGCTTAGGTACAGTATAGACCAGAGTACTTCTCTCTTTTAAACTACAGCACTTTTTTTCTGGAAACCAACTAATCTTTATCTAAAACTTCCCAGTCACAGACATTGATTGCAAACATTTGTAAAATTTACTGTCTGTTAAACTATGGTGCTTTATTTAAAATTAAAATGCAGCCATATTTTAAAGCCCAGATGGTGGAATTTGTTAGATTAAAGGAGATATGCCTCTGGTAACTGTAGTCTTGTAGAAGCCATGTGTCTTGTCTAGACTAGTGACCCAGTCTGTATGTACAGAGAGATATGCACTTTCTAACACAGCAATGTGTTCAAGAAGGATCACCTCTGTGAGGAAACCCCTCTTTTCATTGACTACAAAGGAAACTTTGTCAGCTTGGATTAAGGGACTACACTTTGCACATCTAATGTCATGTGAGACAAGTCCCTCTCCTCACTGAACATTTGTTATCAAGTTCCTTTTACCATGCAGACCTTTCCCACAATCTTTTAAACTCATCATGTAATATTACTTTCATATATATTGCAGGCTGTATTATATCAAGACTAATTCCTAACAGCCAGCAACCAGAAGTGAAATTATTTTAAGAACTCTTGAGATGAATTGCCTTACACTCTTTAGGACATTCATTCAAGGTTCATATTCTTTGTTTCCTCTTGCAATAATTTAAGAGACAAACCACTGCTGAGAACAGTATGTGTCCCTCCACCCCCTCCAGCTGACAAAAATTTGCAGAGTTCAAGAGAAATCTGGAAGAATGGAAGAGGAAAAAAAATTCACAAAGAGCAATCATTACAGATATTAAGATTTATTGCTGATTTTCCCTTTCTGCAAAGCTGTCAAACTGCCACAGTTCCAGAGGGGGATTATCTCCACAAGCCCCTTGGCCTCAGTCCCTCTGCCAGTTCAGACAACATGACTAGAGACCTGTGTGTGGCAGCCTGCTGCTTACAGAACAGTTGGAGATAAAATCCATCCCTCCAGATCTTGAATTTATGGCAGGATCTGGGCTCTGACATTGTTTGGTATGACCTGCTGTCTGCTTCAAACAAAGGAAACAACTGGGACATCCAGTGGGGAATGCTGCTTTTCCTGAGTTTAGTTCCCAGTGCAAGAAGTTGCTACTGAGTGGTTCTCACACAGAGCCATCAGCATGAGACAGTGCAGTTTTTCCTTTAGCACATCAATCTGATATAGTTTGTCTTGTGCTTTGAGGCTCCTTACCATCTTTGCCAACTATGCTACTCCATTATGAGCGCTATTAATAGCATAGGGGTTTTTTTCTTAATTAAAAAAAACAATAGATGTCTTTCCTCATGTTTGGTTGCACTTCTTCATTCCCACTGCTGCATTTTTTCATGATAGTGTCTCTAGGCTGCAAGTCAGCTCTTTCACAGCCGGTGAAATCTGTTTCCTCTTTATGTGCCTGTCCTTTCAGTGTAAACAAGCAATGCTTCTCCAACTCCACCGATCACAAGGCTGTAAACAAAGTATATCACAAATTTAGCATCAGGCAAGTCCCTCTACTTGATACAAAAAAGTTATTATTTTGTCTAAACACATTTCAACCTAGAGACAATAACCCAGGTGATTTTACATTTGTCTTGCTAAGAAAATGCTGAAACCCAAAATGTCTTATTTAAATGAAGTCATCAGAAACGACCTTTCCTGTGTTTTAGGGCTGATTGGATTCAGTGAAAATACACAGACAGAAATCTAAATAGAGAAGGTTGCCCCTAGTTACAAGAATAGGTGTACACCCCTACAGTAGCAAGAATAGAAAAGGAAGGCAAGAGAGTTTGAACCTCATTAGCTTAATGATTCCCTCTTGCAATTTCTGTTTGTGTTCTGTCCTGAAAACTTGTTGACAACATCAGGAGGAGAGGTAAAGCCTAGGTTTTGGGTAATAAGAAATCTGTTGAAAAACACTTTTCCCCTGGGGTGATCCCACTGGCATAAGTGAGGCCAGTAGAAATTCCTGTGTTTGGCTCTCCTGGTGAGGAGCCTGGTGAAAGGACCTGCCCCAGCCAAAAAGGCACCTGTGCTCAAGCACTTCCTTCCTGTGTTGTTCACAGCACAAGGGTGGCACTAAGGCTGCTCCCTAAGACTCAGCCTAGGAGCAGGGCTCCAAGTCTGGATCAATGATTTTACAAAAAACTTCACTGAAATATGCTATCTACCCACTCAATCCATGCAATAGTTAATAATCTCCAAGTCTCCTCTGTAATCTATCATAGCTGACAGGAATATGGTAGGATGCCGACTCTTCTCCCCTTTTATAACAGTGCAAAGCTAAGTGTACTGACCTTTCATCTTAGCCTCATGGCTTAATTAGCTTATGAAACAGAAAAGCTCCTTAGTGAACTTTATAAACAAAACAAACTTCTGTTAAGTTCATTTCTAAGAGTACTCTTTCTTTAAAAAAAAAAAAAAAAAGAAAAAAAGGCATGTAAAGCTGAAGGCTCTTTGGTTTAATAGCATTACATTCACTTAAATCTTAGCTTTGGTGAGCTGTTTTAAAAACCACATAATTGCCCTTGTTCCTGAGAGGAAAAAAAATATTGTATAACAACAGCACAACATCTTACAATTACACAGGAAACAGCCCTGGAAAGTGGGTGCTACACACAGTCCATAGACAGTCCACCGGGGAGACAGAATACCTTTGGTGTAGAACTACCAACAAGGAGCAAAGGGCTGCAAGGGCTGCAAGCTTTTCAAAAAGGTCTAAACCACTCGAGTCTGGTCACCTGCAATTGCTAACAACCTCTGACAACTTTTTCTGGAGAGGGTTAACCCCTCTGACTTGTCTGGATTTCAGCTCCAGTTATAAACGTACCCTATGCATTAATTCCTATGGAAGCTAAAGTTGGATAATGTATTCTTTATCCTAAAGAAAAAAAACCCAAATCATTGCATATGGAAGACCTAAAATCAACAGAACCTTAGAAATGTTCCCCCCCCCATTTTTATAGATGTGTTGTTTTCTACATTTTTAGCAGAGACTTTTCAACAGAGACTTGTCTGTCTCTGTCATACCACTAAAAATTAGACTGGCAATTTTGTACAAAAAATAGTAAACTGTCCAGCCTCATTCTGTAAAAAGATGGCTGCACCTAAACTGTTCTTTAATATTATATGTCCTGCATCAGAGAAGAATCCCTTCCTGAAGGATTTGAAATCTTGGGTATCCACATGTCCATTCAGCCCAGATTACTAAATCAATAGAAACCATTGTTATATCTTCAAATGAAGCAGAGGAAAAACCATGGCTAAATGCCAATCCTTGATTTACCTTCAATTTATCATCTGGAAAATCCTCCAGCTTCTGCTTACAGTGGGGTGACAGCTAACTGCATTTGTCCATTGTTCAAAAATTAACATATGATATTGTCCATGACAACACTGGACCAACACTAAAATCGTCAATGATCAATGATCTCATGAGTGCTTTGCAGCTGCTATCATCTAACAAACTATTTCCAGAGCTTTGCTGATAAGCCAAGGCCCTGCTGATGCACAAGCAATAACAGAATTCAAATTAAAAAAAAAAATAAAAGAAATAGTTTTCTTTTTGAATTATGATAATCAAAGTTTAACAGTGGTCCAAGGGCTAAAGCAAATTTTCTTTGAAACACACAGATGTGTTCATCATTTATATGTTGAAGTCTATATAGGGCAGGTGGTACGTGTGCAACTCCATGTGCAACTCTGTGTGCTCACATTAACACAGGTACCCATTATTTTTGTCAGTGAATGGTGACATGGTGAAGAGCAGCAAGTTAATGGCCTAGACTAGGAGTGTTGTAGGTGCATCAATACTAGTTTAGTCTCTGACATGCACAGGCCATGTGTATTCCTAGAGCTAAAAGAAATACACAGTTTACTGCAGCATTTGAGATTACATGTGTCTACAATACATTTAGGGATGCATATTCACACACAGGTAAATGGGGCCAGTTTGAACTGAGATTCTCCTTTCTGTAAGGATCTTATCACACCTGAAAGAAGACTATGCTAGTTCCATTCAGCAGAGCTGAATCTTTAGGATGGCAATCCAACTGTAAGAGGAAAAAAGGAAGCCTAAACCTTTTCAAACGTAAGTAAGTTTGTATTTCCATTAACAAATCTGTCCTGAGAGACACATGCCTAGCCCCATATTGAGATGTTATTTGTATGGCAGAAGCATTTAGGAGCATCAGCCAGTCTGTGACTCCCTTTCACTGGGAGATCAAAACACAGATCAAAAACACTGCCTTTGACCAAGAAGGTTGCACCCCAATCCTACATATTACCAGCTAAAAAATTCAGGTTAAGTGATTTGTAGTGTGTGGCCATGCATTACAAAATCCAGATACAGCTTTGAAAATAGTTTATTATCATTATTTTTCTACTGATTTTATTTTATGCATTCCCAGTGCACAATGTGTTAGGAAAATTTGAATGCACCCTTTTGGTTAAAAAGATGCTGTCAGCAAACCTTGAGTCCTGTGTTTTACTTACAATTCTGCCAGTAAATTGTAGCATGACTTTGAATGGATCATTTATTTGCCTACTGCATCCATTTGCCTCACTGTAAAATGTGCTGAGTGAATTGTGGTGAGGCTTAATGTCCAAAATGTCTTTGTTCTCCCACAGAGGCTGAAGAAACACTCTTCTATTACTGTACTGCATCCATCATTGCACACCTGGTTCTCTTTAAATGCAAAATAATACTGACAGCAACAGAACTTGACATTTAAAAGTATTTCCACATGAAGCACTGTGTGGAAATTCATTTTTACCTTTAAGCAGAAAGCTCATGTAGGAACTTACCAAGAAATTGTTAGTACATTGGCAGTCATGACAAAGAAGAATGGTGATAAGCTAGCAGTGATAACCTGTCAAATTGAAAAGAAGGAAAAAGCACTTTGTGAACGTGTGGTATCACAAATGAAAACCAAAGTACTTTTGCTGAAATTTAATTTCCACTTGTGCGTATTTTTTTTCTTTTGGTTGGAGAAAATAGTACTGCAGCCATGCATCACAATTAAATTTTGACCCCTACAGAACCCAGGACACAGCAGAGGCAGGGCAGAGAACCAGAAAAGGAGATCCCTTATCACACATCCTAGCTGGGCTGTCCTAGAACTCTGCTGGCTTTTATTTGCTGACAGCAGACTGGAGAGAGCAGTCAGATCCCAGATTTAGAAAGCCTTATAATTCTGAGGAGAATGAGAGCTTGACGTGCGTTTATGGGTGTAGAAAAAAAGCAAAGAAAAATTAACAGGGTATAGGATAAAGACAAACAACACAACTTCAGTAGGTTTATATTACAAATCTCTCATTACCCCGAGGTGTCCTGGGCAGAGGAGCTAGAAACAGATGAGTTTATACTTTCCAAACACTGATCCCAGAAACAGCTAGATCCTGACATACAATGGTTTGTAACAGATCCCTGCCTCAGCAGCTATGGAGCTACCACATCTGCAGCCTGCGTGCAGTTTTGGACGTTTTGTTGCCAGATGGATAATGTAAAATGGAAAGAGTTCAAAGAACAGTGACAGAGTCATTAGATGGGGGGATTGATTTTCAGTCAACAGTTAGGATAAGCAATGCCTGTGGGAAAGGAAAACTTGGTAGTGGTTTACAAATACTTGGGAAGCATAAGCACTGAGGAATGAAAGGAACTATTTAGGATAATACAAAATTGCCCAAGGAAAAAGATGAAATTAAAAAACAAAACATTTAAACAATTATCAGCTAAGATTTCCTAATAATTGTTTGCCTAGTTGATTCCCAGGGGAGACAGCAGAAACTTCATTCCATAATCTACTACTTGTTAAAACATTACTACACGTGCAGTAGGGAAGCAGATGACAGTTCAGAGTAGATTCTGTGCACAGGAGCTTGGACTAACAGTGTGTTAGTCGATGCCTGCTACATTTGTCACAGCCACGTTTTAAAAGGCAGGTTCTGAATCTGCCTGGAGTGCCATCAGTGCAGGATGACAAGCAGCATGGCAGGTGAAGGGATGGCTGTGTGTCCTATCTCCAGCCCCACTCCATGAGTTGGGTGGAGAGGGGACAACAATCTAAAGGCAGCAGTGAGACCACACAGTGGCAGGTGCACCACACAGGAGCAATGGTGCTCAGTGGGGACTACACAAGGACTACCTCCTCTGGCCTCTTTGGGGATGTTTCCTGCTTTAGGGAGATTCAGGTGTGCAGGTGGCTTTTTTTCCTTCCTAGACATGGCCATAACTCACACCCTGACTGTTCTCCATTTTCCTATAGCCCAGGCCCCTACCAGAGGAAATGAGGCAGGAGTTGGACTTGATCCAGGCAGGATAGCATGAGGCTGCAGACCCACTCCATTCCTGCACAGCAACCAAATTGCTGGTGCCAGTACAACCACAGACACACCTCCTGATACTAACTTCATCTGACTTAAATGTTCCACACTGCCAACCACAGCAGTGTACAACAAGGGCACTGCTGCATAGCTCGAAGCCAACAGAAAAAGTGAGCTCCCATTCCAAGGGAAAATCAAAGATATGTATCACCTCTGCTTCTACAGTCTTGTATCTATACATGTAAGCAATATACACATGTAAGCAAAATTAAATATATGCATCCAAAGGAGACTGTCAGAGGACAAGAAAATGTCACATACGGAGACTTATGATTCAAAACTCAAGAAGATCATATTGCAACTGTGCATATTCAGTGGCCAGTCCCATAGTAATTTGCAGCCAGAGAGAGCTGACACCTACCCCAAAGAGTGGAAGTTAACCATTCAGGAGCTGAATCTTTCATGCACTTTACCCAAATACAGCTCCAGGGCTGGATATCCATTAGTTCAAATGCAGAGCTGTAATATACGTTCGCATTTTGTTCTAGCAGGCTGGACTCTCCCCTTACACACATTGCAGCAGATGCACTGACCTACAAGGAGCTATTTCTCATTTACCCTGGTGTGAATGCTTGTGGAATTAACTGTAGTGAGCTTATTTTAGGTTAATGATAACTTACTACATAAAAATATACAATACCAATTACCAAGCATGTAAACAGAAACTAACGAAGGATGGCAGCTCTGTTATGTACAGAGCATTCTCTTCTTTGAGCTCTTCTCCTCAAAGAAACTGCAGTGCTGTATTTGAGAAGTGGCACGAGTTAAAGTTGTGTCACTCACTCCCTTGTAGAGTCCTGATTATTAGAAACTTGAGAAGAGGCCAAGAGCAGAGAAACAGGCATTTAAGAGCCCTCGGAAAACAGGCCCTATCAGAAACAATACACCATTCTACTGTGATCATCCCAAACCTCTGCAAAAATGCAGGCTGTAGCCTTTTGGACTATTATAGCTGAACACTGTTGTATTTTTGAAAAATTATGTAAGAGTCTCTCAGTGCCAAAGACAAACAAAATGTGGGTTGGAAGAGTGCATGAAGTAAGCGTGTGTAGGGAAAGAAAAAACAAACCACAAACAAACCAAAAGGAAAACACATTGCTAAAATGTCTACCTTTGATTGTTTGTCTAAAAGAGGAATATATTTAAAAACGAAAAACAAATTTGCAGAGAAACTAACTATGTAATTTCTTCCAGGGGAGGAATCTAAAGTCTAGGGACATAGTACAAAAGGTAATTTTCCTTTAGGTACATTTCAGCATTGTCTGAAGTGTTTTAAGTGCACATTTAGTTTGAAAAAAACACCACCTACACTGATGTTCTGAATGGCCTTCAAAAAAAAAACAAAACAAAACAAAATCACAATAAGCTAAGTGCAGTAATCTCTCTTTCTTCACTTTAAAGGTCACAGTTGTCCTCCTAGGCATTCAGATGCTTTAGTAAAAGGAATGAGCTTTCAAGATAAAAGAAAGGGCAAGCTAAAGTTAATGATTTCCAAATATATTTTGATGCTGAATCTTTAAAATTAAGAGGTGGAAAGAAAAAATTTAATTAGCTATAATATGCCTATTTTGAACAAAGCTCCCCAAGATTTTGATATGCAGTCACTAATTCCATCAAATGATACAGGCTGGAAGGTTGAACACCAGCTATTTCAGAAACAGGAATAGCTCCATGGACTCTGCCTACTTACTTGTTTAAAGGAACTGTGACCAGGCAGTATTGTGAAAGCTACTTTAAAAACATTCCCTTAAATTTTCTTGCAAAATTCTTATACAGCTTTCCATGATTAGGAAAAAAATTCAAGTGTAGGATAACTTAACAAAACATTTCCATGTGAGCTGAAATTTTTCCTGAGAAATCATTTCAAACCCTTCCTTGCACCACACAAAAAAAAACGTAAGCCAAAAAAATGAACCAAGATTGTAACCCAAAATAAATCACTCTAAGTTCAATGTGTCATTCCATTGTACTGTAGAAAAAAGACCAATTTAAAGGAACACTTTATTAACACCTATATGCCTTGATCACAACTATTTCTGCAGTTCCAATCATTGAATTATTTACAAGTAATTTTTAAAATTATCAAAAGTCTTGACATTTCAAACTGTGTTTGTTACCTCAATCAAACCCAGTTTTAGTTCTTTACAATGTGTATCAGCATGGAAGGAAATAAGTGCATCCTTGTAATGGATACTTATCTGGGATGAGGTCTGAGGAGAGTGGGCTGATCTCCTCCACACAAGAGATTGGGCCTGAATAGTCAGATAACAAAACACATCGATACTCTGGTATTCTTCCCATAAATACTGTAATACAGGGGCTGAACAAGAACCAGGAGAAAAAGCAGAGAGCAGTTCAGCCAGACAGAGGTTTCAAACTTCTTGGTTAGAGGAGATTCCCAAATTCAGGTCCCCACACAAAAGGGTGGAAACTTCAGGCACCCTCACTATTCTGAGAGCCAGAGACAGGCTCAGATGCCATCAAACATTCCACACACTGCTTACATTGCCATTTACATTTAAAAAGTTTCTCTCAAGAACAATACAGTGCTCAGCTTCAGGATCCAAAGAGATTCACTCAGTTCCAGAGCTCCAGAGTTTGCCCCTTATCTGGCTGGATCACTGACAACTAGAAAAACAACAGCATCATTGAAGTGTTGAGTAAAAAGAGCAAGATCCATAAAGCAGAAATATCCTAATGTGTGGAAGCACTTGTTGCACAGTAGGGGCAAATTCAGCACATGAAATCACATTTTCACAGGAAAAAAAAGTAGGCATAGGAAAGAATGTGCTCTCATGCATCCACTTTTTGTAAATCTGCTATAGTGACTCACGAGTGGAGGGAGGCACTATTGCCAATAACTTTAAAGAGTTCCCAAGGAACTCTGATAGACAGACCACTGCACAACTCATGACATGAATTATCTCCTCCTTTTTCCCAATCACATTACAGTCAGATAAGAAAAAATTTCAGAAGAGAAAGTAAAATTTGTCTCACAAATGTTGTTTTTAAAAAATAGGAAAAAAATTAATTTATTTTAGGATAAGAAATTAATTTAGTTTACAGATAACAAAATAAAAAATAAGGTCTGTTTGGAGAATTTCTTGCCTTAAGAACAGGTAAGAGAACTATTGAGCCAGCTTCCCTATTAGCTTCCCTTTTCTTGACCACAGAACATCAGAAAACTCTGGTAAGTCTGACATGGGCTTGAAGACAGGAGATAACATCCTAAGGGTTTTTGGTCCTTCACAAAGCAGGAACTTGGATCCAGAGAGATATAGCAATGTAAAACTCTGCATTCTTTGCTGCCTTGCCTTGTCCACTCATCACCTGTGGTTATACTGTAGCCTCTAGAGTGTCCAAGCTCAATTGGTTCAAACCAGTCAGCACTGGCCAGATAAATGTGTCATTCTTGACCAAGCTATCACTGATCCCTTTCATCCCTGACTTTACAAACACTTTAGAGAAAGATTTTCAAGCTGCAGAAGCTGGCTGTAGATCTTGAATATCTAGCATTTCTGAGTTATTCAGGAACATGTTGTTTATATAGCCAAGAACGCAGATGAGGACATTTTCAAAATTTAGATTCCGATTTAATCTTCCTATCTGGAATGGAAAGATATGGTGGGGATTTAGCCCTAACAATGACATGTTAATATTACAATTATACTGGTACATACCATATAAAAAGTATGTCTCCTCTGAAACTTTGAAACTGCAAAAAAGTTAAATGTTATACTTCTCGCTGTAAGTGAACACAGAATATTTTACAAAAGTTTTCCTTAGTTTGTGTACACAGAGCCAATCCTTGTAACTTCACTTCCCCAAACTGCCAAAACCTCTGTCCTTACAAAAAAAGCGTATTTTTTCCAAAGAGTGTTTTGAAACAGCTCATCAAGTTCACTCACTGTTCAAAATAAATCATTCTATTTACCATCGGGTCATCTTCTCAAAACATCAGGAAAAAGATTCTGATGTACGTGACTTTTATTTTCATTCTACTGTTGGAATTAAAGCAATATCTAGCTTTTTATAGACATAATATTTGTTTTGTCCCTCTTCTGCATGGTTTAACCAGCTGCTAAGATAATCATCAAAAATCACCAGGGAAATGGATCATTGCTAGTGCCACTGAAAACAGCTACATCAAGATAATTCAGTACTACCAAAGAGATAAAAATTTCAGCAGGCAAACATCAGTAACAACACATGCTCTTGTTTCTTGAGGGAGAGCCACTGAAATTATTTCCCAGATTTCAGACTTACATCTCTTTTGTATATATGTTTGCTTCAGAGTAAGCATATGTACAAATGTGCAAACAAAATGTTATGTCAGGTATGAAAATATAGCAAAAACAACCCAAAATCTTCAGAAGAGGAGAAAAGGAACAGCTAATATTTGAATGCCATCTTCTGTATTCATTAATTCACACGAATTTTCAAAACTCTTAATACCATTTCTCTTTGTTAACATACATTTTCCATCTCAGCTGGTCTACAAGCCATTTCTATCTATCTCTCCTCTGCTTTGCTACACCCAAATTTAAAGCAATGAAACATGGCTAGGTGGATAAATTCTCTGCAGCTTAGCAAGAATACTTTCATTCACAGACATCCAGCAGCTATGGAAACAGATGAACAGATGAAGGCATTGACTGGGACAGCCAAACACACGGAAGAACACTGAGTGACTGGGATCTCCTCTGTCCAAACCCTGACTGAAGTGATCCAGCATGTTCTGACATGTCTTTTTGACATAACCCAGACTTGAGAGGAGATCTGCATAGAGCAGGTGCTGACTGTGAGGTTTCAAACTGCAAAAGTCAGCAGTGGACAAGGAGAGGCACCGACGAGCCCCAGTAAGCTCACCCATTGTGGGAGGCTGGTACTGTCACTGGAAACCTGCCATTAGTTGGCAGCAAAAATCCCTGCTAAAGATGACAAGAGGATGGGACTAGAAGTAATGTCAAGTCTAATTGGATTGCTGGTAATTAGGGCAGGGAAAAAACAAACGCAAAGTATGCAGAAAAAAAACCCCTATTTTTTCCCCATGGTCATCAGTCAAAATAAAGCACCATTAACAGATTCAGATCCTGTGCACAGGAGATCTCTTCCATCCTGAGCAGAATGAAGTATCTGAATGAATCCTGCATGCAGAACCAGAAAAAAATCAAAGTAGCATTCAGTGTTTAATTTTAGGTCAACTTTGGGGATGATCTACCACAGAAATAAAAACTTCCCTGGAAGCTTTCAATGGTATTGACTATTGCAATGATAAGACTTTCTATACAATCATTTCTAGAAGCTCAAAGGTTCTTTACAAGCCATTTTTACCATGCCAAGGTCAATCTGTAGTTAAAAAGGGGATATAGCAAATGCAGGCAAAATTCCTCTCCTTTAAAGTCTCTGCCCCCTAGATATTAATTTAGTTGTATTAATCCTTACAATGAAACAAACAGTGAGAGTTTTCATCTGTGTTCTGGGGGTCTGTTTTTACCAATCAAAAGGCAAGATTAAATATGCTGCTTAACCTATGGGCTTCAGGTGGTAATGCAGCCCCTGAAGGAGCACTACTAATTAATCCACTGACAAGGAAGGATTTCAAGCACACAGCTTTTTCCAAGGAAAGGTAATGAAGCCTTAGCCTTGAACCACCAAAATAATGGCTCTTCCCAAAGGAAACAGCAATACTGTAATCCTGCCTGAAAAGCTGAGCAGTCCAAACAAGGGAAAGAAACAATCCAAAGCGAAATACATGGGAGGAAGGGGGAAAGAAAAACAGGCTTTGCTCTCAGTTCTGCCCATTAATTTAACACTAACCTGAGCACATCTGCTGTGTTACTCTCACAGCCTGACCAAAGAGCAGATGTGCCCTAAGGGATTTCATTCCCTGACAGACTTAACTGGAGACTGTCAGTCTATGAAATCAGCAGACAATGCAATCAGTTTGTGCATTACAGCATACTTAGGTGCACATTGCTCATAGGAGGACCCTGCTCAGCTCTTCTGAAGGAAGAAAACCCTTTAACCCCTCTGACACACATGCTATTCCTTAAAGGACAACCTGGTGATGCTGGCACCATGGCAACAGTGGCACCATGGTAACAGTGACAGAGTCAGTTACTTCATGATCCACACTGCTTTGATCCAGCCACACAGAAGTTTTTCCAGCTGCTGCAAATTTCTTTGAAAATCTTTATTTCATATTTGCCTAAATGCCTGCACTCATCTCCAAATTCCCTAAAGCACCTTTTTTCTCCAAGGAGGGCTTTGGTCACTCTCTTCTGCCCTTTCTTTATATGTTATACTTTTTTTTATAGCATTATTAAAACAACGATGGTGAATTCCAGGGGTTAAGAACACAATTAATTCTGTGTATTGTGACTCAAAAGCAGCCAGTGTTTAAACATGACTTTGCAGTCAAATGCCTAATGATGATGATAAAACTTAGTCCTAGTGTAAATGAATCTGTTTTTCATTGCAATTAACTTCTGACAAAGGTTAAAATCACCTACATATTACATTTGAAACATAGAACATACTAAAAACAGAGGGAGAGGATAAATCAAATGACAAACACACTCAGCAACTTGCCCTCTAAAATGTTTTCACAACAAAAGCAGTATAAATGTTTGCCTCTAGAAAAAGTGGGGATTTTTTTTTACGTTACAAATACCTAAGCCAATGACCTCTGTATTGCAGAGGAATATTTCTATATATCAGCTTTTCAACTGCTAAAAGAAAGTAGATTTTTTTAATTAGCCCTGGTATGCATTTAGAGGGCAGATAATGCTCTGGATTTCTATGGCTGGATACCCATATGCAGGTCCAGTATTTAAAGAATTAGGCATCCATCCTCTACTTTCTATCACATTCATGAAGATTTTTCAAGTGCTGTTCTCTGTAAGTTCTTTTTGATTTCAGAATTTGAAGACCAATACGACCATGATGCTGATCCTGCAAGTGCAAGATTGGAGCAACAGGTTGCATCAGATTCCTTACAGTCATTGAGCATCTTGTTTTACCAGATTAATACATTAATACATGATTAATGTACAATCCTTTCAGATTAATATGATACAGTAACTTGTTTTTAACCCTGAGCATCATGTGAATACCAAAACTGCTGAACTGCTGTCTAACTTCATAATTTTTTAATTCCTTTTAAGACAAAAGTGGCCAAGCTATTGTGCTTGCACCGTATGCATCTCATTAGCAGTTTGGCTGCAGGGGAAAATGAACCATTAGGGAATACTGAATCTGTGACTACTAGGTCATTCTGGAACCCAGCTTTGTGCTGAGCCCCATCCTACAATTCAGAAAGGGCTCAGAAAAACCCACCTATCTCCTGCCTTTGAATCACTTCTAGAGAATCCTCTGCCTTCATCTCTTTGAGGTATGTGGCACCTGTCTTGCAGCTCTCAGCCACACCAAGACTTTATGTGCAGCTCATGGATAGCCTGCTTCTTGGTCTGATTCTTGGCAATACCTTAATTTCCTTGTCTCTCCACTGTCTCTCTCTTTTTTTAAACTTTACAAGAGGACCACAGAGAAAGATATGGCAATTATTGTACATTGCAGAAACATCTTACAACATTAAAGTACATTAAGTAAAGAATGATATGTGGGTTATGGACTGTAATTAATAGAACCTGTGTAAGAAAATTCTTCTCTTATGAGAAACATGAAATCATGGTCATATTTACAATGATGAAAGAGGAACAAGGCAAGACAAGACAAGATTCTTCCTTTCCAGAGTGGCCTTCATCTATCAATGTATAAACATGTATCTATATATACAATCATATATAAACATGTACTATATATATACACCATAGAAATACATAAACATACATCACTGAGGAGATAGCACTGAACTGTTACAAGTCCACTATAACTTATTTTGCTTTCCTCAAAAAAAATGGAGACATTTAAAGAAAATCAGAACTCTTTGCTCCTTGCAAAATACCACATTATGGCAGTGATTTCTTTTTGGACATCAAGTAATCACTTCACCCTACTTTCACTCCAACATAAAGACCAGACTTTTTGTCAAAGCCAAAGCCAAAAGAAGAAGCATTTGCCCTCTACTCCTGGAGATAATGGCCAAAACATACATTTCCCTTTCTGTGGCTGACATAGCTGGAGAAGTGACACCAATCTTCATGAATACAAAGTGTAAAGTAGTTACAGTACAGAACTCAACATTAACAGTACCTCTGCTTATATTTAAATATTTTTCTTCAATGTGCCCCTCTGTAATCCAGATACTGTTATTACTTTCAGAGTTCCAGTTCTGTACTAAGGACACAAAGGGAACAGCCTGTGCAATTCTTGTATGCTCTCCCAAAGCCTTCTTTGCTGATATGAAAACACAATCAATCATGATCCAAACAGGTGTGTGCACATGTACCAGACTAGCAGCATCTGTTCGGGTCAGTTCTGCAAACCAGAGGCACAATCCTTGCAGCTGAAGCTTTGTCAAGTAAGGACAACAAAAGTCATTTAATGAGGGACACAAGAAGGCTTCTTTAGGCCAAATATATTTGATATTCTTTGACTTTGCCAAGAAGCATTTTGCCCATTCTTGCTATTTCACCAAACTTAAGACCTAACACTTCCTGTTTCCTGTAAATGTTTCATGCCTTATAATGCTTATCTGTACCTTTCCTGTATCTTCTCATCCTGTCAAGCAGCCTCTTGCTTATATGCTGCCTCATTACTGCAAAGGCCTTAAATGGCTCCTGACATTCAGCCTTTCCCCTGAAACCTCTAAGCTTAGAAGTTGACAAGGCAACGTGATTCATCGTCTTGTTCTTATTTTATGAATTATTAAATATTTGTGTAACAGAGTAAGCATTTCAACAGCACCAACAACAGCTCTGAAGTGTTCTACCTACTAGGATAGCAGACACCAACTGGATTGCACTAAGGTAAGGTTTAATCGAGTACTGGTTGATGGTAGAGAATTCAGGAGAATTTATGATTCTCCCCTAATACAGCAAGCCTGCAGTCACTGTGCACATCAGCTTTTGACCAGATCCGAACCTGTAAAAAATATACACCACCTTTACTCGTCTCAGTATTATCTTCTGTTTGATACCCTGAATCTTACTGGTCAGTAATATGGTACACTGTGTCAAATAATTACTGTTTCTATCTGATTTGAGAAGTATTGATTTTCAGTTTTGGGGAGCAGTCAGCCATACTAACCCTCTGCTGCTGTAAAATACCACACTAAAATCCACTTTCATCTTATATTAAGCTCAGCAAGAGCTAGCCTTTTGGCATTTCAAGTTATTCTTTACCTCATGAAATCATGAAGACAACCCAGATAAGATGACCATGCTTTTCACTGTCATCCTTAAGCAGTAAATTCAACAGCCAAACTGTGTTAATACATTTGGCTGTTTATCTGGCACAAAAGGAGCTGGCTCTTTGGGAAGGACTGAGCTCAGCATTCACCTATGTCTATGTTCTCCCCAGGTGCTAGATGCCCATGGGTGGGCAACAGCCAGGAGCTGTTAACATAACTGCCTTGCAGTACCCATGGCAGGAGAGGATGCAGTACCAAACCCCTCATAGGTGAACCATGACCTTCACAGCAGTGGCTCAGTAGTGGCTCAGCTGGCATCCAGGAGAAAAGAAAAAGCTGGTTCTGGCAGACAGTGTTTTTTAATAATAGGCTGTGATAAATCTTAAGCATTTAGCTCCTTTATGTGCAACATTTCATAATTCTTATTGAATTCCAAATTAACCAGGCTGATTCTTTCAATCCCTGTCAGTTTGATCTCTCTCAGAGTGATCACAGTTCAAGGAACCACGACTTCTGAAAGATAATTTCAAAAATGAGGTGACTAAGGCAAAAAAATGGAGCCAAAGACAGATGTTACAGGCTACATCAGTGTGTTTCCATGCATCACAAAAACTGTAGGTCTTTTTAAAAGTCAGCTGAACACTCAGCCCAGGTGTTGCCCTATGCTAGATAATACTTCCACAAACAGACTAGAAGACTGAGAGCAGTAAATACACCCTGAGTAACCTGGAAAGCCAACAGCAAACTTTTCCATAAAGGCATCAGGCAGGCGAACAACCATCCAGCTGTGCACTCTGAAGTCACCATCACAACTGATTCAAATGATCCAGATGGGGACTAGCCCAAGCCTGACCACATCTGGAGCACTTTGCTGTAGAGGAGGATGCTGAGAGGGATGCTGCCCACATTCTCAGAGATTGCTCTTTCCATGCTAGATTGCCTGAAGGTCTCAGGCTGAACACTGCAGATTGAGGCCATTGTCAGTCCAAGATCTGTGCATTTTTTGAGTGCATCTTCAAACCTCTGCTTGCCCCCAGAATCTCTGCTATAAAAGAACAGATCCCATGCATGCTGCTTTACTTATGCATGGAAAGCCCAAATGCTGCTGAAAGGGTTCAAGGAGACTGTGAGAACCAAAGGGGAAGCCTGGCTTAAGGGGAATATTTTAGTGAAAAGCAATGCAATGCAATTTTCCATTGTTAAAACCCATAGAAACACCTGAAGTGCCTACATTCCTTGTCGACGTTATCAGATGTAAAACATTTTTCTGTCATGACTAACTCAGAACTCTGTGGAGGATATCAGCAGTATCAAAATAGCATAGGAAACTTTTGGATGCGTAATCCAGGTTTTTTTTTAAATCCTGTTAGCAAAAATAGCAAGTTTCCATCAACCTCTCTCCCACATGACACTTACAGTTTTGTTTTTTCTATGCATGTATAAAGTCCATTTCCTATTGTATTTCCCATCTCACGACTCCTTTGGGAAAACCTAATTCATAAACAAACAATTCCCAGACCAGACTATTAAATCTGCCTACTGACCCCTTTCCATACTACCCAACGATAATAACAGAGGCACAGTCTCTGCATTGCCATTCTTTGCTGTTTTAGTAATGATGTAATGGAAAGAAAATGACATGCTATTATTATTATTATTATGCTAAGGACTGCAAGGGAGAACTGGTATTCTTTAAGGTTTTGTTTTTCCATTTAAAAACAAAAGTCTTTCCAGGGCTTTCTACCCATTCACTGTTACAAAAGGTCAACATATTCTACAAGAAACCTTCCAAAATGTGATACTTGAAAAAATGTTCTTTTAAAAAAACATCTACACAGCTGATCAATTTTGAGCAATGCCATTTATGAGCAATGTCATGAGGTTACACACTTAGCACTGTGGGCCTCAGCAGTCCCTGTGTGTCCCATGCATGGGAAGACAGTGACAGAAGTGACTATAATTGACTTTAGCCTTGGTCTCCCATTCCCTTAGAAAGGATGGGAAAGCCTCAGCAAGACAGACCTATTCCCTTCTGGCTCCTTAGAAAAACCATTTGTGGCAACATGCATGGATAGAAAGCTGGACTCTGCCCTCTTCCTCTCAATGCTGGCTGTCTATAGGTCAAGAACAGCTCACAGTCATCTCCTCAGATTGTCTGAAGCCTATGTGACTTTCCTGAGTACCACATATTTCAGGAACAGAACATAAACATTTAGTCTGCCTTCCCCAGAACCCTATGGCTGTTTGCTGACTTTTGCTGAAAGTCAAAATCTAATCCTTAAACAGGTGTATAGAATTGGACTGAGAAATGAATGCACTTGAGGTTTGGCAAAGACTGGGTATGAGTTGGGGAGGAAGAGAAAGACACAAAGACCTGTTTCAGAGAGCAGCAGCTGAAGTTTCTGAATGAAGCCACCTGAAGTGACACCAAGTGCCTATCATAGAGGTCAAGGTTCAAAATCTGTGAGACAGCCTGGGGACATTTCACCCATGAAGGTATTTAAAAATCAACAAAGCATATCCTGAAAAGAACAGAGAACTAGCAAAGGAGAAAAATGTGGCTATTCTTGCTCATTTTTGGAAGCTCAGCTTTAGCTAACTTTGGAGCCTTCGACATTAGTATGTTATAGGGTGCACAGTTCTCCCATATAATTTTGGCATTGACATCAGCGCATTAGCAACAGAAATGATTTCCAAAACAGTTCTCATTCTTTTGACTTCTCTTTGTCACAATTATGATTCATCTCCCAGCCTCAGCTCTTCGTGTGCAAGTAACTCCAGGAGACCAAATAAAAACATGAGAGACTAGGAATCTGTTATGCAGAGGAATGAATGAACCTGCATCCTCTGGAACTCAAGATTCTGTTAGATTTGACAACACTTACTTTTAAATTGTCATTTTCTACTGTCAAGCATATAGAGGTGGTTTGTAATGGTTAGGGGTGAAAAAGTACCTTCCGAAGACAGATCCAAACTAGTGGTTATGCCATTAGCTTTATGTTAAAGAACATGCCAATACCAAACATACACTTCAAATGGATATCATAATGGATAAAAATAAACAAACTAATTCAGAGCACCTCTTGGGGCTCAAACTATCAGTTAATGTCTGCTGAGACTGGATTTATATTGAGCACAGATGAAAACTATGGGCAATACCACTCCCAAGTCACAACACATCACTTTATGTACTTATTTGTGTGCCCACGTCGTGCCCAAAAGCTGTGTAGCTGGCATTTTCAACAGATACACAATTGCAGCCATATACACTGCCCTCACAATATTAAAATTTTCCATTACCTGGAGAGTCGAAATCTCCAGCAAATCTCAGCTGTTCTTACAAGATAACCTCCTTAAATTGCAATAGTGCCCCAGGGAGTCTGTGTCACTTAGCTTAGTGGCCATGTAGCACACAATGAAGTCGTTATGGAGACTGATGTCTCCCCAGCAATTATATGCTGTAATTAGTGTTGGCTGCTACAACATAACTATCAAGCTGTCTCCATGGAAACTACCCAAAAAACCTGTATTTTTAAGGTTTCAGTAACTGGTCTTTTTTATAGACCCCTAAGATGCAGTGAAGTGCACACTGACTGCCTTCTCTTCTTGTCAAGCCCAGCTAAGAAACACATTTTCTTTTCCAAGGTATTTGCATAGTCCCCATGGTGACTCACAGGAATCAACTGTGTGTAGCAAGAATAAATGTACATATTTCATACAGTGAGGACCAATCACAAATCAATAAGGATTTTTACCATAATTATCTTTAATGCCCACATGTGTGCATATCCACATGCATGACAGTGCACAAGGTGTATAGGTGGAAGAAGCTCACTTACACTCTTATGAACCCCTTCTTGGAATCCTTGAAAACTTCAGGGTCACAGAACCTCCCTCTCTCAGATTAGAGACACAATTCTAACCACACTGGTGCCACAAAGAGCTCCTAGCAGTAGAGTCCAGATGGGTCTAGCACACAATTCTCCCTCTCTCCCAGGGCTTTGGCTTGCAGCTGCACAGTTTTTCCAGGACGGGTGAGCAGAGATCTTGAGACAGTCTTGCGCACAGTGCAGGATCTTTGCCGAATGAAAACACACTGTGTTTATGGAACTTCAGTGGGAGTTTATGACATTTTTGCCTAAAGCTTTATGAGGTCCAAGCCAAGAAAGCAATGTGATTTTCAGCCAAGAATCTCACTGTCACTTTGCCTAAGCCCAGCAGCACGCAAAGAAGACACTACTTCAGTCTACAATATAACCAAGTGGGCAAGTGCCAGAAAACCAAACACATTCTTGTTCTACTTATGATATATATATAAAAATTTTAAACAGCCCTGTAACTCCAGAATCCTGTTCCATCAGGACAGAGAAGAACAAGGAGAGACATTTGATTCAGAAGGCACCCATGGCAGGACTCTTTTATATTTCCTGCAAGTAAACAGCCCCCAGCAAAAGTAAGGAACTGACATCCTGGACCAGAATATTTTCTAGCACTGGCATGCTAAGCAGCAGTGAGACAAGAATTAAGAGATATACAAATTGAAGCACATGCTTTGGCAGGGGCTTTAAGATTGCAACAATGTGAAAAAGCATGAATTAATTTTATTTCTCTTGGTTGGTTTGCCCCTGGAATTCAAGCTGATAAAATTCTCATGTGAACTATGTGTGAAGAGAGGTGCAGTGAGGATAACCAGGCTAGGAACCCCAGAAGACTTGCAGTTGTGGCCTTTCCATTTTATGAGAAGCAGAAAAAAGAGAATTTCTGCTTTAATAAAAACATCACTACTTTTCCAACCATTAAGATGGATATCATCAATTTTTTTTGCAGTGACATGAAGAAGAGTCTAGTCTATCCATTCCCTTTGAGACACCATGGGGAGCAAAGAAGCAAAAACACGGACATAAAATATAAAACCCAAGACTACAGGAGTCATTCTGAATAGCAGGAGGTATTCTGAACAGCCATTATGTATTTTGGGGGAAGACTAAACCTGCTGGGGTATAAGTACAGTGGCCTACAGTTTGTACATAGGACCTACAGATAAGAGATGCTTTCAGACACTCCTGCAAAGCTGCTTTCGCAATGTCTGGCAGCCAGCATTAAACACAGGATGACCTGGGGCAAACACATCTAAAGTTAAGAAACAAGGAACCAAAGCAGCTGTCAGGGGACGCTTTTATGTATTAGGGAGCCTCCAACACTGTTCAGATAAACTATAGATTACATAATAGTGCCTGGGATGGTTATATAGAAAAGAGTTGCATACTCCTAATCTGATTAATCTATATTTCCTTCCAACCAATGCATAGGAAAACCAGTGTAAAGCTCAATGAAACTTGATTTCAGATATTCAATTTCCTTTCTTGGGTGAGGGAGGAAGAAAGAGAGAATTCAAAATCCACTGACCTTCCCATTTGTTCCTCCTCCTTGTAACAAGCTGCCTCAGTAGGTTCTTACTGGAAATAAGCAGAATTCCCTACTAGAAGTTTATTAGGACAACACTAAACATGATATGGGAATATGAATTCATAAGTAACCAGCATCTTGCTGAATTTTTCCAGTCTGTTAATGATTTAAATTATTTCTGCTGCTTAACTTTTAGAGACCCTAACAGGCTTCATCACCAGATATAGATTGGCAACCTTAATCAAAACAAACTCACTGACAGCACTGTTAGAGCTCATTAGCATTCTCACCAGATGCTTCTGTCTGTATATATGAGCATCTCCAGTTTTTTCTTTCCAGTACATGACCCATAATACTAGCACAGCTTTCAAATTAAGACAAGAAATCTCAGTACAGCTTCAAATCCTTGCTCTTCTGGGGATTAAATCTGTGCAAGGCTATGACAAAGCATTTCATATTTTTTGGCCTTCTTAAAAACTTTTTTGTTGTTGTTATACAGATCACTTCAGTGATTTTTTTTGGCATTTCTCATGAATTTTTACAGATATGACTAACACACACTCTTTGCTTTCACAGAAAAAGTGCAGAGAGCATTTGCCACCATAATTATCACACAAGACCATATACACTGATGAAACCTGTGCTTCGTCTGTCTCTGCACAAAGCAATGTTCTGACATGAATGCTGTCAGAAATCGTTACAGGGAAGAATTTAAAAGCCTCATACATTGATTAAATTGCCACAGCCAAAGTAAAGATCGTAACAACAAGTTACGACCCAGCTCCAGTTTTTAAGTGAATGAAAAATTAGAGGGCAGGGAGGCCAAATATGTGGGCTTCACAAAGAATGTGTCCTTGGATGTGCAAAGCAGAGCCAATCAGATCTCATGGTTACTTTATTGGAAATGAAGCTGTGACAACGATCTCAGCCCCAGCTCATCAGTCACATAGGTACAAAGCATCCAAATGGAAAACAGATTTTCCGATTCTCTGCACCTCCCTAGAGGCCTGTGCTGCTGTCTGAGGACTACAGCATTCTCCTTTCTTGGCTCATTTGCAAGATAAACATATTCTGGCCTCAAACACTGCTCCTTTCCAACTGCCGGTGAAAACTCCAGTCAGTCTGAGAGATTAAGAGGATGATCTAGGGCACTACTCAATCCAAGAAAAATGCTCATGTGGGAATGCAAAGCTGTTGTTGTGACCAGAGGTGCCTTTTTTTTTCCACTGGATCCCATTCTGCAAGTCAAGATTCAAATGCTTTCTATCTTTATTCTTTATTCACATTAACTTCCTCCTTTTTTTTTTTTTTTTTAAGGGAGCCAGACATTCAGATTTTTACAGTGCTAGTTAAATGCTGCTTTTCTGCACTTAGCATGACTTAAGATGTGACTGACACAGCCCTCATACCTGGGCAACGCTGAGCTGGATCAGTATGTAGTTTTAACACTTTCAAACACCTGCAGGAAGTAGCATCAATGATCAGACAGATGGGACTCAGTTCTTAACTACTCAATATGTAAATGTATAGATCCTCACAGATATAGTGTTCCTTGGGAGAATTTTGTAGGAGCTGGTAGATCAACCGCTGCCCTTCAGGCAAGTTGCAGTTCAGCTCTTGCTGTCTGCCTATCCGGGTCTGTCTCTTCTCTGCAGTCTCTTTTGATCCTTGTTCTAAAACTGATGTACAGTGCTTCCATATTTTTCAAGCATTCACTGGCTTCTAACCCTAAATTATCTGCATTTCAGCACTTGGAGCAGCAGTTCCTCCATGATCTGTTCATGCATCCTTAGATGGGTACGGTAGAACCCTAAAATAAATTGTACAGCAAGCTTTAAAACACTAATGGAAGACATTAGGGAAACTGCTAGTTTTGATAAAATTATTAGTGCTACAGACTGCTCTCATGTCCTCATTACTTATTCCCCTTTTTGAACTCAAGATAAGACATATAATTTGAGCACTGAGTTAGAAGCTACAACAGGAAAAGGACTAATTGCTCTGTTATAAAAACCTTCCAAGCAAGATAATTAAACCACGTACATTAAAAAGTATGCACTTTTAAGGTTGAAGAACAGATTAAATTCTCACAGTGACATAGGGACAAATTTTTAGTTGCTATAAAAGCAAGTAATTTTATTGACAACAGTGGCTACAACAAACTTTGTATAACTTATGCCTAGAGATGGCCAAACTCCCACAAATCTACAAACCCTTGAACTTTGGGAAAGCTTTGATCCAGCCCAGACTTTGTGGCTCTGATCCACTTCAGCTGGGAAGGACCCAAATCCACTTAAAATATATTTCACAACACATCTTTGCCTGCATTTTTTTCCAATAGGTCATAAATACCACATGTAGAACCATTTACCCTCATTCACAACACCTACTAACAGAGCCAACTATTCCAATCTCCAACCCAGAACGTTAAACAAAAACCAACCAACCAACAGACAAAGAGACTCAAGAGCAAGTTTTAGATCAATTGACTTGCTACCAAGGAGAAAGAAGAAAGCTAAGGTACTAAAATCTGCACAGTCAGAATGTTTGGAAGAAATTCAAACCTGTGAGAAAATCCATGTGACTTGTACAGTGTGAAACAGCTTGCAAAGCACAAACCAAGCCATATCACTCCATTCTTGCTATCCTCAGAAAAAAAACGACTCATTTGCTTACAGTTTCTAAACAAGCATATTATGCAAGTCTACATGGTGGTTTTTTTGATAAGGTAATAACTTCATTCCCTGTACTAGGAAAGCTGAGATCACAAACCATATAGGAAGGTTGTGGTTTCCAGATGACCTAGCCGAGAGTGATGAAACTAAGTAAATCTAAGTAAAATCTAACGAGGGAAAAGGAGTCTGACAAGCTCTTCTGACTGCATTCACCACCGATAATTTAACAAATGAGTTGTTAATAGCTTAAATAAAGTACAGTTAGACCCTAGATCCACAGATCACAGGATAATTCCAGTAGGAATGGACCTCAGGGGGTCAGATTAGGTTGCTTAGGGCTTTATCCAGTTGGGTCTTGTAAATCTTCAAAGACGGAAACAGCACAGCCTTCCTGGGCAACCTCTGGCCTTGCCTGACTTGTCCTTGGCGTGAAAAAATTTTTCCTTATACCCAATCTGAACTTTTCTGTTTATCTAACACACACCTCCCTAGCAGCACTGTGAACAGCCTGGATCTGTCTTCTTGATAATTTCTTCACAGCTACTGGGTGGCTGCTGTTTTTTAAGTGCTCCCAAACTGTCTCTCTTCCAGGCTGAACAAGCCTGGTCCAGCAGCCACTCCCCAAAAGGCAAGTGATCCAGTCCCTGACTTTCTTGGAAACCCTCTGTCAAACTCACTCCAGTTTATCAATATCTTCCTTGTACTGAGGTGCCTAAAATATTGCTCTCTATTCTTGACTAACAAGTGCTGAGTAGAGGGGTCATGATCACTTCCACGAATTTGCTGTCTATGCTACTGTAAATACAACCCAGGATACTTTGGGCCTTCTTAGCTGCCAGGGCACACTGCTGCATCACGTCTGCTTGCTGTCTACCAAAATCCCAGGGACTTTTCCACAGAGTTGCTTCCCAGCCTCTATTATTGCCACTGGCTCTTCCTTCCCATGTGCAGGGCTTCACATCTGCCCTTGACCAATTTTCTAAGCCTTCTGTTGGCCCATTCCTCCAGGCTGTTCAGATCCCTCTGGAAGGCAAGCCTATCCTCCACTGTTATTGACTGGTCCTCCCAATTTGGTGTCCCTTGCAAATGTGAGTGCACACTATTACCTCTCATTTGTCAATAAAGATGTTCAACAGGAAGGGCTCCAGGACTCCTGTGCCACTCCAGCTGTCACAAGTCCCCAGTTAGAGTAGTAATCATTAACCTCTACCTTCTGAACCTGATCTTCCCAACCATATTTTTCATCCATCTAGTTGTGTGCCCATCCAGACTGTAACAGTCTAATTTAGATATAATAATATTGTGGGAGATACCATCAAAAACCTTGTTAATGTCAAGACAAATTATATCCACAGCTCTTCCCTGCAACAAAACCAGTGAGAATTCTGGTATTGAACTTCAGTGAACTAGTTTTAACTCTCAGCTCAGGAATGACACACTGCAAACAATGGCTGGTGCACACACTCTCAGGAGGAGTGTCCTCTGAAACACCTTTGGAAAGTATAGGTTTGTATTACTGGTATTCAGTAGTCCAAATTCCTAGCTGCAATAATCAGCTTAGTTCCATTACACTCAGTCTATACACAGTATTTCCTCTCAGCTAATGATCCTGGGATATTACATACCTGGTATTTGTTGCCTCAACTCTACGTGCAGGTTGCACAGACAGGCCCTAGGAAGCATAAAGGAGGAACAGCAAGAGAAACTAGAGAGATGAAGTAATTCCCCATTTCTCCCGGCAGATGCACAGATCCACCATGTTCCTCTGAGGGTCTTTCTCTTACCTTTGCAAGGAAACTCCAGGCTGCATATTGCCCTGAGGTTGTACTGCTTTTTAGCTTCACTGTGTGCAACATCAGAAAGAATCCCAACAGTCCACTGCAAGGGATGGGGAAAGCTTGTTAATAAAATCTCTTAATTTCAACTGAACAACCTCTTACAGGCATCTTGGTTTTCCTAATGCAGAACTGCAGTCTTAATCCCATTTGGAGAAAGAAAGCTGGTGGACAAGGAGCTTACATTATGTTCAGTACATCTTGGGTTTTGTTCAGTCAGTGACTAGAATCTGAGTAAAGTAAGTCTGACGCTCTTATGGCTGGTCTCTAATGCACTTGCATAATCAGAAAAGCAGAGATTATTGGAAACATGAGGTGAAATATTAACTTCAGGCATTGAAATGGCTCTGAATAACAGCAATGCTAATTTCAGCAGGAACCACACATATTTGGCAACTAACTCACTTCAACCTCCACAGAGCCTTGAACTGAAAAAATAACCACTGGAAAGTTTCTGCCTGAAGCTTTCAAGCTGTTTAAACCTCATGAAGCCTAAATTCCAATTAGGAAGTCAAATACATCTCTACTGTATAACAAATAGATGACTCAGTAGGGCTGGGAACAGGATACTCCAAAGTTTTCTGATGACAATTAAGAGAATTTTGATTTTCAAGTCATACACGACACCAATCCAAAGTGCTCCTGTAGCCAAGACTACTCTTAAGAGACTCTGTTCTATATTTCACAAGATTTTATGGTGTTTATGAGCTTTGGTGCTGGATTTTGTTTCACTTGTGACACACATACAACCCACTGGTTGTGAACCAGTGAAATAGTATAAACCAGCAAGCAGGGAATAGAAAAGGACTTCAAAATACATAAGAAAAAACTACTATGAGTTTTATACATTATTTTTTATACATTACAAAGTACTGTGGGAAGCTGCATGGGAAAGGAGATAGGATCAACACAGCATACAGGTGGTGAAGCAAAATGTGCCTTGGTATTTGCAGAGGGCATGCTGTTCTGGATAGTGATGCAATGCAGTTGGTCGCCTCTACACCAGCAGGAAGGATGGAAAATGGTGGTTCCCTGGGTTAGAAGTTCCATACTGGGCTCCAGTATATCAGCCAAATGCTGTTCCCTGCTCAATACATGTGGCCAAGTTCCATCTCAGCCACATGTCAGTACAGGTACCAAACAGTAAGGTAACTTCCCAGGAGTAGAAGATACCAGGGTTTCTTACATTGAGCCATAACATGAGACCCCAAAGGCCTATCCTCTGTGCCTGAAGCCAAGGAAACAGATGCTGCCTTGATGAAAAAAGATAGACCTAAACTCAGCAACTTGTTGCAGAGGATGAAGTGCTGAGCAGTAGAGCATTCTTCTCTGAGAAATTAGTTCAATGAACCAACATTGCCCAAACTTTTCAGAGTCCAGTAGCTTAAGTTCGTTCCAGATCTTCTGCCCTGCTGTGAAGGGCTTTAAGTCAGAGAGATCTGAAGGTGTTTAGTATAACTCAAGAGATAAAAAAGTGAAACAGTGAATTATAATACCCAAAATACTGAAGCTACAATTAACACAAATTTATTTCATTAAATAAATCGAGCACTTTGCACCTTACTGCTGATGCTTCAAACATTCTGCAAAGGCAGTAGATTTAGCTGCACCAGTTGCCCTTACTTTGCATTGTATAGGTTTTCCTCCAAATCCCTTATGTCTATAAAGGCACTAGATTACAAGATGTAAGAGACCAACTGAGAGGCTTCTTTCTCCATCTAACCATTCCTTTCCCCTTCCTGTAGTGCACAGTGCTATCTACTACACGTGTGCTGAAGGTGGGGCAATGGAAACAGAAGTGGGAGACTACCACAGTGGTGAAGTTCTAATGAGGTGAAAGAGAACAATATCTGGGCTAGACAGGTATTCGTTAGTGCCTGCAGTTAGACCTTGCCTTTGAAAAAAATAGATTTCACCTACCTACAGAATACCTAATTGAAAGTTATATGCAGTGTGGATAGTCTACCCTTGGAAAAAAAACATAGCAAAGAAACTATGACATTGGAAATTATTTAACAATCATTCTCATTATCTCCTTTTAATGGAAAATCTGGATACAAGCAAGAAAATCCCTATCAGAAAATATTTTTGCCATCAGTTAGCATGAAAATATTTTTTCCCCTCTAAAAGGAAAATACTTTCATTTGGGAAAAACTGGAAGGAAAGGACAGGAACAATTTTTTAAAATTAAGATCTATAGGAGACATATTTATGTTGTCCTGTGAGAATTACGCTATTAGGCAGTGATCTTTTGCTACTCAAAATAATGAAACACTTGTAAAAGCTTTTCCTTTTTACCCAAAACAGAATTCTGCCAAATAACAAGATGTAAAGGCAATTAAATCCATGTACCCCCATATACTGCTGACGACTAATACTTAGTAATTGCTGTGAACGGCAAGTTTGAGCTAATCTGCCTTCAGAAGCACTTGAGATGCTATGTATCAAAGCTTTGCTACATTTGGTAAACATTATTTTACTGGTGACCGGGAACTCTCATGATCAGAATGCACTCACTCAAGGAAACACATTTACTTCCAGCACATTTGAATCTCAGGCCTTCAAATGCAAATCCACAGATAGGCAAAGATATTCTCTGCAGTTCTACTGCCTTGTGTCAGCAGAAAATAGTATAAGTAAGGCTTAACATGGTCCAGAATTTATAATTGAGAATCAAGGTTGGAAGTCAACGGGATCCCTTATTTTGAAAACATCTACATGTCCTGTTACAGAGAGGTTACCTGGCACAGCAGCTGCTATGAAACCTGTAGAAGTACAGGAATGGAAAATCCAAGGCACTGAAGAGATCACCTGAGGGACAAAGCAATATACTCAGTGGAACAAGGCGGGGAAAATTTACCCACTGTTACAAGCAAGGCAACAGCAATTACATGAACATTACTAGTTTAACATTCCTTTGAGCCTTTACAGCTGGCTGACTTTTCATTTATGATGCTTTCCACATTTCATTTCTAGTGTGTTTAATGATTTCTCTCTGACCTTGCTTCTAGCCAGTTCCTGCCTTTGGTTGAAAAAGGGAAAAGGGATACACAAGAGTATTTTTTGCTATTATTCAGAAAGTCCTGCTTAAGCAACAGTTGCCAGTGGACAGACATGTATCATGTCCACTTCTTTTATTACACAGCATGAGATAGTTCCTACCGAAACAGAAACACAGATATATGGTGGCTGCTTCCCCCCTCTGGCATTTGAACTCTGTAACACACAGCTTGTTGAAAGGTTTAAATAAGTTCTCCCAGGTCTAAGCAGAGCTCTTGAGTACTTGCATTTCCAGGAACCTGTGCCCTGGTTTCTCTTGGTAGAAATTCCCAGGAGTTCTCTGGCCTTCAGGCTCCACAGATTTGCAGGAAGCTCCATATTTCACTTTGTGAAATGCAGGGCTGTTTTGCTTAACATGTGTGTCTGTCCCGGTGGGGGTTGCCTATATACACAATCTGCACCACCAGGCAAAAGGGGAATTTATTTTTCTTTAAATGCTTCCTTCTTTGTTTTTCTGGCTGAACGAATGTCTAGTGAAAGCAACATCATCTTTACCCTTCTAACTACGAAAATGCCAGTATGGTAGGAATATTAGCCACCATAAAATATTAAATTTCTCCATTTTTACCATTTGATTTGTTGCTACTTCAAATCCTGCCATGGGCCTAAGCAATGGGATATGTGTTATGAAAGCAACAAAACAAAATCTCTGCATAGCACCGAGGACAATGCAGAGAAAGAAACTCAGTTCTATATGGATTGCTGGGACATTGCTCTGATGAGGACATGCTGACCTAGGGAATCCTTGTTCTTTACCAGGCACCACCTCAAAAGTTTTTCATTGCTCTCTGTCCCAGGCTGCTTTTTTTGCAAAGGGCAGCTAAGAAAGGTATTGGGAAATATAATGCAAATAACACCAAGTTATAATACCTTCTCTCCTCTTCCTACATGATAACACATTATTGGTCATGTTCAGGGCTCAAATTCTAAGGGTTTAGTCTCTAGAAACATGCATGGAAAGGCAAAGCAATATGGAAACCTAAAAAAGGAACAACTCAATCCACTTTACCTGCTGGATGGGATGCAGAGGCCAACAGCACCACACTAAAAAATAAATTAAAAAAATTAATTGGATACTACAGAATTTATGTAATGGGCTGAACATTATAAATTGATCATTTTGTGTTTGTTTTTCCATGGTGAAACTTATTCCAGTTAACTAGAATAACTGAGGCATAAGTATCAATTAAGAGGGAAAAAAAAAAGTTGATGGGGAAGGACTCTCTGGCATCAGCTAATACAATTTCTCACCTGAAGCAGAACTATCACCCACATTTGATCATGCCCTCTGGTTCTGTCTCAAAAATGCAGGTGCCAAAAATCTACCAGCATAGAGATTTTATGCCTCTCTGGGTAACTTGTCCCAGGGCCACTCTAGCCTCCTAGCAAAGAAGTTTTTCCTGATGTCCTGTTTTTAAACCACCAAGGCTGCAAGGAATGTATGGCTGTTGTTCCACATTATGCAAATACTTCATTTAGACAAGTTTTAAAACACATGACAATAAAACCAAGTACCAGCCCAAAAGATTCACACTTTTCAGAAGGATATGAGTGAACAAGAAAATCAGCTGTGACCAGTTCTTTACCTGAAGTATCACTTAAGATTTCTGAGGTCTTACAAAGACTTTATCCTTTTGAGTTTGCAGTATAGGCTGTACAGAGACTTTTTTTTGTGTGATTGAGTCTTCTTGTAAATTTCTGTTTTTTTTCCCCAAGTTGTTTCCAAGGTTAGAAGGCTACAAAACCATACTCTGAGGCATTGCAAGATGGGAAAATCATGCATGTCTTCACAGCAGAGGTACAGCTTTTTTTACAGCTGTAAAAAGACATTTATGAATGT
Organism: Climacteris rufus; assembly: GCA_013398175.1. NCBI lineage: Eukaryota > Metazoa > Chordata > Aves > Passeriformes > Climacteridae > Climacteris > Climacteris rufus. Next base: position 506,254 of record VZRZ01005378.1, read on the forward strand.
TATGAATGCTAAAGTATTCCAGGTCAACTCCCTTTTCCAGTGTTAATAGAACTACTGTTTCCAAACCTGCTCACTCTCAGCTGGTCCCAGCACCTTGCAGGATCAGGCTACCACGCTTGGTGACCTGCCCTCAGCAACCTTTGGTGAATCCCAGCATCATTCACAGAGGTACCAGCAGCAAAAGAAACTGCAAAGAGCATGGAAATCCCATGGCCATGGAAGCCCCAGAGAGAAGCTGGTCGCTGAAATCAGCTGTGGAACACAATGGGCTGAAGGAGGAAAGGGTTTATGAGGGAGGGACAGAGAGGTGGGTATTTTAGGCTTCACATTTTTCTGTCTTTGAAAGACATCAGCTGGTACTGTATGTTCACATTCTCAACATTTATACATGGCTTTAAAAGATGTGGTTGCCACAAAGATATTAAACAAGGCAAAGCAGATCGCTTTCAGCGGGTAATTTCCCTCACCCCTCCTACCCACACATGGGTGCTCTCCGTGCCAAGGGATGCCAAGAATAAATCACAATAAACAGGCCCAAGTCCTCAGTTTCCTAGGAAAGAAAGCAAAGGAAGTGAAGGTCTACTGCTTTTGACTGAATAACAGAGAAATTGGCAGGGAGACTGGCAGGGCAAGTGAAACTGTATCAACAGTGATGAGAAGTAGGACCAAACCATGCTTCTCTACTCACTTTTTGCATTATTATATTTTAAAAACAGAAACACTGAGATTGGGAAATACTCAGAGAGATACTTTCTTTTGCAACCAAGAAGAATTGACAACCCTACCAGACATCCCTGGTTTTGATCCACACAGGAGGAAAACAAAACCTTATTTCTGAAATGCAGGGCAGGTGAAGTCAAATGGATTAGTTTTCATTACAGCTGCTCTGTAGCTCTGCTCTGAATGGAGCACCAGTAGAAATGACACAATAACGTTGTAAAACCAGATTAGGGATTCAGAGGTTTCTACCAGGACAGCCTAGACATCAGGCTGCAGCAAAAAGAAATTCCCTGCGCCTGATTTCTCTGCTCCTCTCTTTTTTCCCCTGTACTCAACACTGAGGGCTGGGTCACCCATTATTTCCTTTCTGGCTAAAAAGAGGTTTTGTCAGCAAGAACAGCGATTTATGCCTGCAAAGCTGTGCCCCCCCCACCCCACCCCCTCCATAGCAGAAACTCTACTGCAGCATTTTTAATTCACAAGAGTGACAGATTAGCAGCTCTTCCAGAAGCCAGATGTAGTTTTGCTGCACAGAGTAGAGCCTTTACCTCATACTTTTTTCAGTGTCATTTATTCACCATTTGAAACTCTCCTTTGTTTGTTTTTTCCTCACCAATGGCTGCTAGGCCATCTGAGCATGTCCTTGTGAACAAATATCAGACAGGGACAGATATTGGAATGTACTGAAACTTTCTTCCAGGTTCTCCACAAGAAGTAAATATTTCTACCTGCCTCAGCATAGTAGAAAGCCCAAGATGATGTGCAACTGTGCAACCTGCTTTTAAGACACGTTTACGTATTCCTGAACATGCCAGGCAGGCATTACCAGCCTTCCCTTCATGTTACCCCTTGCCAGGTAGTGGGGGACAAATCTGGATCCCTACTTGACAAAAACTGGGGGAACAGAAAGGAGTAAAAGAAAATGCAAGATTACCAGAAAAAAACCATTAGGAAGTAGAACACTAATGCAGAAGTCAGAGTACAGGGAAATATAATAATGTAGTAAAGGGGGGGGGGAATGAAAGGAGGGGGGAAGAATGTGGTATCAAGAGGACTGGAGGATTAGAGGCAGGATCTTGGAAGTACATTGACTCTCTTCTCTTCTTCCCTGTTCCTGCCACAGATGCTTAAACACAAGGGAGGGGGATAAACAGGATGGGGCTGGGCACTGAGAAGCAACATCACCCCTCCCTTCTCTGCATAGCACAGCTCTGCTTTCCCTCCTACACTTGTTCCTGGCCAGGATCCTTTTTTAAAAGCCATTGAATAATCATGTTGAAAGTGATGAAGTGAGAAGAACGCCACACTTTCAACATCAGCAAATATTTCTTCAGATCTGTTTGACTCTGGAAAGTTCCCATTCATGTACATTTGCTTAGGATGTTCTTCTCTCCCAAACTATTCCAGATTTTAAAACAAGAAACAGTGCACGGCATGTAAGGACAGCACATGTTAGGAGACTTTGCTCATTTCAGTTGCACTTCTGGAAGCATCCAACAGAGCCAATGCCATTAATGTTTCTCTTTAAGCTATATATGGTTTTTTTTTTTACTATAACATATTGGTAGATTCTAACATCCAGTCATTTGGAGCAGAACTTTTAATCTGCTCTACACAGGCAGTCTCTACACTCAGAATACAACTGTGCTTTCATACTGAACAGAAACGCTTTGAACAGCCTCTATTACCATCATCCTATGCATTTCTCCTATGTATTAGAAGAAATTTCTTCACTAAAAGGCATATCAAGCATTGGAATATTGCCCAGGGCAATGGCTGAGTCACCATCTAAGAGGTATTTAAGAGACATGTAGTGCTTAGGGATAAGGTTCAGTGGTGATCTTGGTAGCATTTGGTTAATGCACTTCATGATCTTAAAAATCTTCTCCAAACTAAATGATTGAATGATTCTAAACACTATCTGGCTGTGCCCACACAGCTGCTTTCTTTTCACCACACAACTGCATATTCTCTCTCTGATCTAGATTAGAAATAAGGAACTTTAAAGACCTATTGATAACAGTATTAAGTGGAAAAAGTTGCACGGATGCCACACTAGCAAGTTCCTTCATAAATCATAGAATCATACAGCCATGCTTGTATAAACAAGACCTCCAGTACACATTAAACTGTCCTGTTCTGGAAGTGGAACCTGGAGTCTGTTATGGCCAAAACAGCCCTTGAGAAGGCCTGAGTAGAAGTAGTATATACCTTTATATTTTCTAAATCACAAAATTTAGTGTTTGGCACCCTCTGACAGAGATAAATCCATGTCTACAGTAATTCTAACACAGAGCTGCCTCTGAGGACTTAGTGCTCATTTAAAGAACATTCCTTTAGTTGGTGATATTTAAAAATACTTCTGATTGTTTTCTGCAGAAATTAAGTTTGTCCAATAAAGCTGTGTGTATGCAGCTCTACACAGCTCTCAAATGCACTGAACAGCTTCATCCAAATTTGGGAAGTGGCAGTGATCTCTGAGATAACTACATGTGCAGAGGTCTCACAAACAGACAAACCCTGCCAGTGCCTTCTGCAGCAGATGGATTTCTGCCCCCTCAGACACTGGACATGGCACCTCATGGAGGCTGCACACACGGAGAGAGCTTCTGCCAAATCTTCCCCCTTTTCAAACATCATCAGCTACTATGACAAAACAAAACTAAAAGAAATCAGATGTCACTTATCCCATTGTCCATGGTACTGCTTGTTTTCCCTGGGCAAGATAAGGTCCAAATTCTATGGATTGTGAGCTTCTCTAACACAGAAATACATACAAATATAGGTACACAGACAACACAGACATATTGATATACATAGAATCGCAAGACCCAAATAAGCATCCAGTTTGCTATGTCCCTTAGGCCACTTGTTTTTCAGCATGTTGCTTTGCACCATCATCTTGCAGGCTATTCTGACCCTTAAGCCTCTTCTATGGGAAAATCTTTGGAAGCTTTGAAAACAAATTGTTGCTATTAAGCATATGCTGGAAATAGCCATCTTCCAATTTGCACACATCCATTGTTGGATTGTTAGTTCATTTCTTTTCTGTAAAAAGAACAGTTTTAAAATACATACCACTGCACCTCAAAGTTCCTTGGCGAGAAGTTTCTCCCTTTTAAAAGCTTCCAAATAAATAATCATACTTTCCACATAACGTGGAACTCCTGCTCTCTGCTGGACACAAGTTCACAGGCTTCAAAAGACCAAGATCACCAACTAACAGAGAAGGAGCCAGCCCTGACTTTTCAATCAAAGCTGTAAAATTAAGACCTTCAGCAAAAATCTGAATTTAAAGGTTCAGGCCTACATGCAGTTTTCAACTGAACTGACAATTGAGAGCCATAGTCAGGCAGCTGCCAAATGAAAAATCAATTGATTTTACTTGGTTCATAATTTCCCTTCAACACAGAGAAATAGTTACAGCTCATTCAAGACTTCATAGGTTATTTCTGCATATGGTGGCATATTTGCAAATTCCATGACGAATTCTTCCAAAGTTTCGATAAATACACCTACCTTCTTTGTGTAAAATTGATTTGATTTGCATTTCATAGGAGATGGAAAACAACAACTGACTTAAACAAGAGCCTATTTCAAGCAAATTGATATCCCAATATTGTCCATAAATGGGACCCTGGTGAATAGACACTGGAATCATAAAGGCAAAATCAGAAGCCTGCATTACTTATTTATGGAAATAGTAGATTTGATTGTACTAAGATAGAAAGAGATACACAGGATTATCATATTAATGATCCTCACAAGATAAATGGGAATTGACGTGAAGCAACTGTCTTGCACTGGTATCCCTGATGTATTCCTATCAAGGATCTTTCATGTGGTCAGACAAGAGCATACATCCATCTAATCAAATAGACTAGCACAACTGCACTTTTGTTATCCTTATTCCCAACTTATGCTCCCTCTTTCATTCCTTCTGACCACCCTTTCTTTGAATTTATTGTTCATACTTCATAGTGTTCCCATACAACTTTAGGTACGATCCCAAGAAAAGAGGCCAATGTATCCTAATGTGCTTATGGATGGAGGAGAATCAAATCAAGTCTCTCGCTTCAAATAAAGCCTCACAAAAATGCAGTGAAAGCCATGTACACTGAATGTTCTGGCTTGTGGTTCTTTGAGGAAAGGACTGGATTTAAAAAAGCAGGGGAATCTGGTCAGTGACTCAGGCTCTTTCACTAGCTAAAACTAACAAGCCATTTTTATATCTCCAAATCAGAAAAACAACTGAAAGTCAGAATTACTCAATCCCACTAAAAGCCTGCTGAACAATCAGTTACTGCTCATGTTCTTTGCACACAGTACTTTTGTAATCACTACCTCTCCTTCTGGCAACTTTGTACAAGTTTTATTTTCTGAAGTGGGGTATTGCCAGGGAGTTACTCTGTAAATATTATTTCTGGAAATGATAGATCACCTGTGCACGTGGTGCCTTAAAATTTCATAATTAACACCTCATTACCTCCCCAGGTGTATATTGGCATGTCCACCTACAACCAGAGCCAAAAAAGTTCAGCTGCTAAACCATTCAGCTTAGCACTGTTCTTTCAGTGAATGTCCTGCTAAATAAATACATTTAAGCAGTGATAGCTATGAGTTTCTTCAACAAGCCATGGTTGAAAATGAAAGCATATACCACATAAAATCAGCTATGGTGTATCAAAGACTTATTCATTTTACCTGAATACATAGTTGATGTACTGTTGGTCCAGATCACTGGGAGAGCAGGGAAAGAAAAAAAGATGTTCTTTTAGCAATGCACTTCATTTGGTATAACAGATCAGTATATTAAGCAGTAATATACAGTAACACTGTAATATTATGTTATATTTATTTATATAATATATAATATTACTAGGTAATGGCAACATACTATATAAACATAAGATAGTAATAACTTTATCAATATTAATCAATTAATTATCAATTAACCAGCATATTAATTTACACATAATTCACACATTATTTCTGTTGTAACTGTCAGTGGAAATTTCATTTAAAGTGAAGATAAAGTAAGACTGATTAAAATATCAGACACTTTAACCAGAGATTGAAAATGGTTTTGAAATAAATAAACTTATCCACGCATGTATTATGTATTATGTACATATACATCATATGAAGTGTCAATATATCCATTTCCATCCATCTAGACAACTGCAAATTATAGACACTGTGAACATGTAATGACACCTGATCCCAAGACTACTATTGCATGGTTGCAGTTCTAACATGCACGTGGGACAAGGTTTCGAGGTGTTTAAGGTCCTCAGCCATTCCAGTCCTGTGGTAAGTCACCAGCTGCTGAACACTTTTGAGACTGTCAAAGGGAGACACTGACAGATTCAAACCATGCAGCTTTCCACATGAACACAAACTAACACTTCCTCTTAACACCTGTGCCAGTAATTAGGGGTTTTTTTTCCATGACTGAGTCATCACCCCTGCTTAATACACTGTTTAAAACTAGCTCAGTGTTCCAGTCAGCCGTATAACTATCAATAACCACATGCTATTGTCACCAATAATAACTAAGGCTCCTCTTGCAAGAGAAGTCATGAATGATTAACCAGGAGTGGCCCGGGTCACACTGATCATGCAGAGCTCCCTACAGTTCACCTGACTGCTACACAGATGTGTCTCTAACCCTCTTTGATAGCAACCTCTCTCTTTATAAAATAATAAGAAAACAAATTACCTTAAAGAGCCAGGTTTCCACAACTTGTGAAACACTTTGTAAGCCCCTGTAATTGAAATGACATGTGTAATTGCCATATCATGCAATCATTCTGACAAACAACAGTTTGTTTGGCTGTGGTACGGGCAGACACAGAACCCCTCCGAATTACAGTTCAGCAACACAAAGGATTCCTAAAACATGAGTAAAATGAGCCTATTGCTACAAATTAATGGTTTTCAAAGTGTTACCATCTCAGAGTCATGCTCTGTGATTCTGCTAGTCCTTCTGAGGACAAGACAACTTCTAGCTCTCAGCAACAACAAAGGAGAGTGTGTGTGGTTTTGTGTGTAAATACATACAGAAAAGTGTCACAGAATGGGTTCTGCAGCCCACCTCGTTTTGGGAGTAAGTTCTATGATATATATGTTCATCTACAAAGAGTTGCTGGCTCTGAGCCATCTTTCCTATTTAAAGTTCGCCCAGCTCTAGGGTCTAGGGTCTCCAGATTCTTTACATTCTTGACCCATTCACCTCTTGGCTAGCTTTCATTCTTGTTCTGGGTAAAGCTTTGAGAGCTCAAGAAACAATACAGCTTCAGGCTCCATTTTTTCAGACCCTTTCTTCAAGGCTTTGGGGTAATTTTTTTAATTCACAGAGAAAACCAGAATATGAAAAGTAAATCTAGTAGAACTATATGAAATAGGTGTTCTCAATTCTGCCTTCATTAGACAAGTTGAAGGGTAGAACATGTGTCCTTTCTCTAATGCTCTGTCTCGATTAACTACACAGGAAGTTAATCTGTTTGTCCTTTCCTGTAGCATCTTCATTTCAGTTGATAGGAAATCCAATTACACAAACAGCTCCCAACAGCAATATCAACAACCCTCAAAACCAAGAGAAATGGAAGGCAGCTATATTTTGAGCATAAACATTTTGTTGGCATTTCCTACATATTTCAAACCCACAAAAGAAGCACCCTGAAGTCTCTCTAAGCAGTTTTCCACCTCCGTGACTACTTTACAAATGAGACACCTTGGCTTTGAGAAAGCAAGAACATCACTCATTACAGAAAACAAGTATTTGAAGTGGAAAATCCATAGCTTTTACTTTTATCCAAATGAGAAAATGTTTACCATACGATATTTCACAAAGAAAAAGAAATACTCTTTCTTATTATATGTTAACAACATTTCAGGTGGGGATCTCTAGACCTCCCTAGACATGAATACATATACACTCATTACCACAGCCCTGAAAATTTTACAGTGTGAATACAAGAAATAAAGCAGGAATCATCCCTAATCTGCAGACAAGACTTAACATACGAATGAGTCACTCAGTCTACAGGATAGATAAGAATCAAATACAAGTCCCTTATTATTCACTCAAACGCTCCAAAAGACAAAAATCTCCTAGTTAAATATTACTACACTTTTTTTTCTTCAGATTTTCTGTGTCTGACTGTTTGTAGCTTTTCAGGGAAGAGCTATGATTTATCCAAATCCATGTTTAGTCTGAAAGAAAAGATTAAAAAAACCTGATAGGCTACGCAACTCATTGTCAAAATTTTTTAAAAATGCATACGTATGCCTAAAACCCCCCAACATTTCGATATCCTTCCTCTGGGACCATATTCCATGATATTTTGGTATATTTTAGACAGTTTTTAAGTAAAATCAGTGTGTGTAATAAAACTCCAACTACAAGTTATTGCTTGTTATTTTCATGTTTTTTCTCCCCTCAGAAAGAAGTGTCTCTCAGTAGGCAGCCATCAAAAAACAACCAGAAAAGCTTAGTGCTGATTAAAATTGTATGTGCATTTTCTCATCCACTGTTAACAGATTGCAGTATCTAGTTTGTTCTGTTGTTGTTTTCAACATAAAAGCTATAAAAAGAATGCATTTTCTTATTCTTCGTTCTTTACAAGTGTTTCTTACGTAGAGAGTTTCAAATGTCATTAACTTCATAATAAAGCTGGTTTCTCCAACATTTACTCTTTCTTTTTCTTTCTCAAAAAGAAAATTACTTACCAACACAGATCAAGTGAATTAGAGCCCATAAATAACCATTGGGATCAAACTGCAATAAAGAACATCCACATAAATAAAAGCACGATCACGTAAACATACATACTGCAATTTCCCTGCAATTAGCTTCACAAAGCAAGTACAGAGATTGGGAGCTGTGCTACAAAGAAAGAGAAGATGACTAAAGAAGACTAGGAAAACTGAAGTTCTTCCTGTCCCACTTAGAAACCTGGCATATGCCAGCAACCCAGGCTCTCAGCTCGTTTTGGCAAGGACAGTTCTATTTCCTTCAGAAGTATACACCATTTTAAACAGTCTGAGAGTGTGGACTCCAGTCTGTTTAGTCTTGTATTGGCAATCAGGGAAGGGCAAGAGGTCTTTGTCTTTTCTCCTTTCCCTTCTGAGCCTCTGCAGCAGCTCAGCAATGTCTCCATTGGCTGATGAATGTCTCCAATGTCTCCAAGGCTCCAACTAACCAGAATATCCAAAAAAGTGTTTCCAACAGAAATCTGTCTGAGCAAAGTAGGCTCTCTTCAGAATCAACAGGTAAAACCAAACATTTTGAGAGGAATTCACCTGGCATATTTTAGATGTCTGCTTTCAGGGGAGATGAATTATATACCAGAGGTTCCTGCTCTGCACCATGGACCATGAAGAGAGCTAATGCAGGTGCAACACTTATGCTGGCCACATCTGATCAGATGCATCCAGACAAGTTCCAGATTCATCTGACTTCAGATATTAACTGAAATATCTAAAGCAAGGAAGCAGCCTTCCCAAGTCTCCAAAAGAGAATCTCAAATGAATAGATCTTTGCTGGATGAAGCAACCTCCAGAACCTACAGAAAGTGTGTACAGAGAATACAAAACTAACTTAGGAATCTCCTGAAAGTACACACAATTAATTCAAACCTGTGATTTGCTGTATGCCCTATTAAGAAGTAAAACTGTGGTTTCCCCAGACACCAGTTTCACCCAAGAGCTGTATGCCCACCCTGCTCAGAGGTTTTACCATGATGCAAACACAGTAAACCCAGCAAGGCTACAACACAACAAGAAGAAACATTTAGAATTGCTTTGGAGGGATCCTACTCTAGCCTAGAAGTAAAAAGCTGCATCCCTCATACGCTAAGAAGATGTCAAACATCAAGGGCTAACTACAGCTGCTTCAAAAAGCAGAGCTCACCTGTGTGTCACACAAAGGAAGGCACACTGCTGCTGCCAGGAGGAACAGTACACTGTGGAGAAGAGAAAGAAAAAAAAAAAGCAAGACCAAAAGCTTGTAATCTGGATTTGTACTCTCAGCAAAGCAGAGGCAATTCCACTCAATTTCACACTGACATTTCACTAGTTTAATTTTTTATTCTGTATTTTAAAAGTAATTTCTGCCACCAAAATAAAGTTTTACATCATGCATTCTTAATAACTTGTACACAAAAAAGTTCTATGAGAAGAGAAGCAACACAAAACACCCCAAAAGTGATGACAACAAGTTTTTTTTGTAGAGAATATTATTCTTCACTTGCCAACTCACTTTCTTAGGCTTTTACAGAAAGCCAAAATCAGCCAATTGCTGTCTGAATGGTTACCAAAATTTTTTTTCAGTAAGATGAATTGCCTGTTACAACAATTCCAGCCCAAGACACTCCATTACCGGTCATGTTGTTACTCCACACAGAGCAAGGTGGAAGTGAGTGGTATTACACTAGAAATGGCTTAAGGACAGCACAAGTCTCTCCCAGTCCTCTGACTTAGGCTACATAAATTGTTAACCTGTGGCTGTATTTCTTCAAGTCAGTATTTCCTAAGGCTGCATGGAATACACAGATGTGGAATTTCTGTGGACTGTCATTATTAATATCAACATACACTTGGTTTAACAGCTTATTTTCCTAATCTCTAAGGGCATGGGAAAAGACAGAATAAAGACTATTTAAAAAAAAAAGGTATCCTTGACAATAATCCAGTGGTGAAGACAAGGGCACAGTAAGTCAGATAATGGAAACAACAGGAAGAAATTAGGAAGATAATTCCTCTAAGTATACAAAATAATAACCCAACATTATCCATTCTTAAGTACAGCTAAAAGATTACAGGATGTGGAGGACAGCAAATATGTATTCTTCAAGGGGATGTGGGGGCATAGAAGGAAATTTATGACTGGTTGACATCTGTTTGTCCCTTTCTATCTCCTTTTTGAAGTCTAAACAACCAGAGTGAACAAGGTTTGGTATGTTGTGCAGCTTAACATCACAGAATCATCAAGGTTGGAAGATACCTTCAAGATCATCTAATCCAACCAGCACTACCATAATCACCCCAAAACTATATCCCCAAGTGCCACACCTAGACAACTCCTGAACACTTCCAGAGATGGTGACTCCACCACCTCCCTGGGCAACATATTCCAATGCCAAACCTTGTAATGTAATTACTTTTGTAATGATTTTTTTTTTCTAATAATTTTTTTTTCTAATCTGAACCTCCTCTGGTGCAATTTAAGGTCATTTCCTCTTGTCCCTTCACTTCGAACATGGCAGAAGAGGCTGACCCCCACCTTGCTATGAATGACTCTAGCAGAAATGGATATAATTTTCCTTTTATTTCTTAGGAAAGGCACTTTTAGTACCTTCTAACACACTAATTATCTTTTTTTTACTGTTTATGATTACCCATTGGAACATCAAATCTGGTTTGCATCTCCTTTCCAAAAACATTTTTATGAGCACTGCATTTTCATTCAGGAAGACTAATCTTCTAGCTTTTTTTTTTTTAATTTTTGTAAGGAGAAAAAATGTATCTACTCAAGAAATTGTTGAAAAAAAAATTTAAAAATATTTAATTACTCTTATGTTGCAATTTAGGCTCTCCACCCACAGGAATGTGCCTTACATTCTTCATTGTTTTGGTGTGCCATTATCTGAAGCAAATACAGAAGCTGGAGCCAAAACAAGTCTGAATCTGAATCTGAGTATTTTTAAAAGCTTACCTACAGACTTTCAGATGAGAGGTCTGCTGTAAAAAAAGAAAGTATGATTTAAACATTAAAATTTAACAATTAAAATGGCAAAATAGTGTTTTCTCCTTCCAAAGACTGGAAAGTGATGACAACAGATCTTACTGCACCACACACATTAAAACTTCAATGAGCAATATTCAACAGTCCATTACATTTGAGCACTGCTTAGCAAATTTAATTTGAAAAAATAGAATTAGGATTACTGATTAGCCTACTTCAGATTGATTTATATTTTCAGATTACTTACCAACAGGTAAACCTAAAACTAGACATGAACTTTACACCTGGTCCTCAAACTTAACTTGTATTATACCACAAATGTGTAATGTATGTATTCAAATACTGAGTTGTCATTATTAGGTACTACCCCAGTCAAATCAGTCTTAACCTAAACTCATGAAATTTTCCCAACTCTTGGATACAAAATTATTCTTGAGAAGCTTCCAGCAAGGCCTGTGTTTGCAGTATCTTTGTCTGTAGTGCTTTTGTTTTTAAAGAGAGGAGTCATAAGCATGTGACATAGAAGAAAAATACGAAACACTTTGACAGGGACACTAATCAGGGGACAATGTCACAGGGACATGCCATGGTACACACTGCTATGTCCCTTAGGCATAACCTTAGTGATCTCTTCTGTTTGTTAGATGTAGTAAACAAGGGTCATTTATCTGTCTTCTATATAGACAACAGATATAATGAATGGAAGATCCCTTTCACAGCAAGCCAGAGGCCACTGTAGGAACAATTTTGTGATGAATGATTTCTCAGTGTCAGCTCACAGAGCAGCTCTTTGGTCAACCAGAAAAACAATTCGAGAAAAGCCAAAGAAGAAGGCTCTCCAATGCAGTTTGTGAGAAAAAAAAAAAACAGTTCTTACTAAAGGGTGCAGGAATTATTCTCCTGACTTTCACAGGTTTTTCATAGGGGTGGAATCTCAAGCATTCAAAACAAATTAAAAAATGTTCCTCCTGCATTTTTCTCACAGATGTGATCTATCTGTAAACATTCAATATGCTAGATATATTATTCTGGTTAAATCTAAGGACACAGTCCTCCTCCCTCTCAGCTCAAACAATGAGATTTTTATGTGGGTCATGAGAGAGGGGGAATAATAATTTTCAAAAGGAAAAAACAAGCAGGACCAAGCCAGTCTTAAAAATGCAGATCAAACTGGTGATATGCATTTGCAGTGTTTCATCGACTAAAAAGGAGAAGGAAATGTCAGTAGAGATACTTGTCAACAGCAAAAAGCTCTCTCTGGGTCTCATTAACGAGTAGCTATTACAGTAAGTCTAGAAAAGTACATGGCACTAATGCCTGTACTAAAAGAAATTAGGTATCTTGTTATAGTGCAGTTCTATCACAGGAGTTACCTTGAATGTATCGATTAATGGATCAATTACCTCTTTCTGCACAAACTTCTGGAAGCCACAGGTTATAACTTCTGCTGCGTTGTGCACAGCGAGGAACACCGGGATGGGCTGCCATTGGGAGAGAACAAAAATGCCCAAATCAACCCAGAACAGTCACACACACATAGGAAGGGGCACTCCTAGAGACAGCTGTCCCTCATGCTTGTGGTTTAGGGTTTTGTTTTTGAAGCTGTAAACCCACGCCACATTTCCTAAAAGAGACTTAACCTATTCCAATCATTCTCACATGGCACGGGCATCTTTAAATGCAGACCCTGCTTGCTGTGTCTCCCCTGCTGAGTGTTCAGTCAGTTTATTTGTACACAGCTACCTCAGTGAGATTTGCTCCAGGTTTCTGCCTCCAGTCTTGCCTCTCTGATCCAGGATCTGCAGCCTCCACAGTAAAGAGTTCTCATTAGCTGCCCCATCTCTGTCTACTGGTACTAAGAATACAGTGTGACTCCTAGCAACAGAACTGTGGGCAAGATGATTTTAGGTGATTGCTTTCAGTTACTGCTAGGAAGAGCTGCCAAAATTAGGGTAGAAATGCAATAGTTCATACAAAAGTGATGTTGAAATTATACCCACTGAGGTATCTGGAGACCATCCCAACATGAAATCATTAAGAAGCAAACCCCAATGATAACAATAATGAATCAAACACTCATTGCCCCCGGCAAACCCAACCAGAATCAGTGGTTCATAATACTTCCTCCAAATCAGATCCATGGTCTCTCAGATAGTTGAAACAGAAGCACTTCTCTGCTCTGATTAAGATAGTCTAAAGACTAAGCCAGTTTAGGAAGCAGTATTTCCCCACTTGTGTATAGTATTTAAATCACAAGAGTAGAGAATGAGTTAATTTCTCAGTGATGTCCAAGATTTTAAATGTGATATAGGCAGCAAATACCTCTCAAATGCGAGTTTGCATTCAAAAACCTGTATTTTCTGTAAATTTATTTTCTTTACCATAAAGCCAGGTAAGCATTGCTCATTAAACATTTTAAGCCACAATGACAACTGTGGCCAATAAACACGACAGTTACACCAAGGTAACTTTTAACATTTCTAAACTAGCAAAGAATGAAAATCACACAGACATAACTGGCATTACGTTGTTGGACCCAGCTTCACCAGTTCTGAAAACCAATTCTCCACCCTGTTGCTGGACAACTGAGAACATAAACCCAGAAGTATCTAACACAAGCACCCTGAGCTTGATACAGTAATAGGAAATACAAGAAATACCCATAATCAAGGAAAGTTAACAGCAGAATTTACATTCTTCCCTTTGTGAAGCCAATTTGTTGGGTTTTTCTCTCCTCCTGTCTGCTTTTGGCTCTTCCAAATATGTTTTGGAGCCAACAATGGCTCCAGTTTGCCTAGCCCAGTTAACCTTCTCCATATGTCTATTGCCTTTGATGCAAGTATTTCTTAAATTTGTGAGTGGGCTTAATGCTTACAAAAAGAAAGGTTTACTGGTTGGGCAGGCAGGGTGAATAGACTCTGTACAAATCTCCCCTCGTGGCTCTGCATACTTTTTTTAATGCATCACAGTCCAGAGCTAAGCAGTCCTCCTCCAGTTCCAGCCCTCAGCCCTTGGTCTGGGGAGACTGCCAGCACCTCTAGGAAGAGGCACAAACAGAGATTAAAGCTGTAGCCCTGCCAGTATACAGGAGTGTTTGAAAGAGGGTCTCCTTGGATTTGATAAAAATGTGCACATAATTTCTGCTTCAGGAATAAACCCACTTAATTGAAATAGGTTGCTGAAATGAGCCAAGTGAGGTATGACTTTGAGAGAGTCCACTCTCCTTCTCACTGTGTCATAAAATTGTTGTAGAAAACATCATTTTAAGTAAAGCTTCTGTGTAGGATTGAACTTAGCCCCAGTACAAGACAGTACACAATAACTATGGCTTAAGACTACTTGTCCTTTTGTCTTGCCTCGTAAAATGGTCACAGAATTAGACCTCTAAATCCCCATTCATGTACAACAAAAAGCCATTCAGAAATCAGAGATGCACCTTAAGGAAGGCTTGTGATACAAACCAAAACTATTCAAAGCCCTTCAGCCACTGAGTGCAGTTCACTCATGAATGACCAGAGCAGGAACAGGAGGCAAACACAGGAAGTTATAGGATGACAGAGAAGTAGGAATAACAGAGAGGATGTGATTCATAACTCCTCCACCACCCAGGTGAGCAATCAGAAAAGACAGTGCTGCCAAAGCTTTATTGCTGCTCCCAGACAGATCTTTCCTTAGGGATCTTTGCTCACTTTACACCAGAGAACCGCAATGGAACTTCCTTTGACAAGGAACCAAGAGAAAATAAATGCAATGACCCTGAGATGGAACTAACCTGGGAGCATAGGGCTTCTGAGCAAATGCCTGTGCCTTCCCAAGATTATTTGGGTCCAAGATGAGGCCCCCAACCTCATTTATGAGGACAAAAACTTCCTGTCCTTTCCAGCTCTACCTCTCTACTGGGATGTTCAAGGGATCACTACAATCAGAATCTGGGTAAAAGGATTCCTCTAGATCCTCCTTGGGATTTAGGAGCTGACAGGAGTGAGCTGGCTCTGGAGTTACTTTAAGATGCACTGACAGAATGCAGAAGGAAACTAGTGCAGCATCTGGGCTTGCAGATGGCATAACAGCAGTAAAACATTGCTATTTTAAAAAAAAATCATCTCACCAATTTATTTTACTTTTTGCAGGGAAGACTGTATCATTTAAGTATAAAACATTCAAGTTCCATGAAAGCAGATTTGACATCCTGTAAACATTTGGTAGGTTACTGTGATGCAAATGGATCATAAAACTGAGGAATCTAACCCTTCCCATAATCTCTTTCCAACTTTCTATTTATTTTTTCAAATCCCTGTAAAGAATCAAAAGCTTCTCACTGAAATGGTCTTCATCAGTTTCCTGGAAGGATTTCCACAGATCCCACAGCCCCATTCCTCCTTTTTCAAAGCTAGAGCTACTGACTTCAACTACTTCTACTTTTTCAAAGCTACAGCTACAGCTTTTTCCCTACTCACACAATTCAGACCACTGAGGATCTGTTCAGAGAAACACTGAGTACTCTGGAGAGATGCTGAGTGCTTCAGACTGTCACAGAGATGCTTTTTGATACTTAGTAGGATTGGACTGCTGCATTAGCACCATTAACAACAGATGTATTTTTTAAACCTCTCCTCCCTCCCTTCCCCTCAACCCAGGAATAGCATTAAACACCATGTATGAAGGAAATGTTCTTTGTTTACAAAGTAGAGTTAATAAAGAACTGTTTTCTACTCATCCATTTCTTACCAATCTAGACAGTGCCCTAGAGCCAGCATAAATAATGCCCACAAAAAGTACTGATGCAGGAAGCCATGACAGGATTTCAGACCTGTGAAAACAATTAAAATACCATTATTTCACCACATTCTGTTTACATGCAGACAGCAACAGTTGCTTGCAAGGAATATAACAATATGTATATATGTACATAAATTTCAAAGGTGCATATTAAAGTCACAGTCTGATTGCTCAGTATTCCTCCCATTTACTAAGGAGCCCAAGTCAGAAATTATTCATTTTATTTAATCCAAGAGAGGAACTAACTGCAGATATATTGTCTTTGTTTTACTCTCTCCTTGGCTCCTCTCCCTCCAAAACAGCGGGGTTTTTTGGGTTTTTTTTTGTTTTTTTCCTCCCGTAGCAATTACTCCCATTGGTTTTAAAGGGGAGAAATGTCAACGAATTTCTTTAATGTGCCGTGAAAGGAACAAAATCTGACAAATAAAGGCATAAAATGGCACACTTGCACAGACAGGACACATTTTCACTATGTACAAATACACTTGGCCACCCACACATTCATTTCTCAGCCAGATTTACAAAGAGATTCTTCCTGAAGATCAGATTGTCTCTGTGGGAGCCTATCTCTTGAGGTTTCCTAATGATATTTCTTTGACTAAGCCAAACTCCTAGAGGCAGTTTGACAACTAATGGAGGAATGAAGTCATCAGATTGATCTGATTAATTTTTTTTTTAGCCATGGTTATTGCAGTAGGGCCAGGTTTCAGTTCTGAGAAGGGGCTTCAGAATTTGTGCTTTTCCCTTTTTTGATCTTGTTACTTAGGGGAAAAAGGGATCAGGTAGGTGGTAAATTTCAGAGAGAATAATGTAAGATTTTGAGCAAGGGAAGAAAGGAGTAGCAGTGAGATAAAGGCCTGAATCAAAGGCTTCTCAGGACTGAAGACATGGCTACCCCATTCACCTTTCCCAAGCTTTAAATTAAAGTTGAGAAAACGTTAGTGAGTTATGCTGGTTCTCAAAACAACCAAACTGCTTGTAGTTCCTTCATTTGCATTACACTTTCAACTAGCATGTAAGACTTAAAATCTAAGTATAGGTACTGCTACACTACCGCACTTCATGGAACATAAGAAAAACAGACCACTACAGGATGAAATCAGAACAGCATGAATGAAGATAAAACATGAACAAAGATTCATGTAATCACAGACAAGGAAAAAACCACGAATATCACATTCCCTCTCTTATATATATATAATTTTCCAAGACACTCAATCAAAAATCCAGGGTCCCAAAAAATAATTTTTAGATCCTTTCACTGCCATAAATATTCTCTGGGTTTTCTTGAGTAATCACCATAAACTTTTATAAAAACACTGTTTCTTTTGAGGTTATTGAATTCAACTGGAATTTCAACAAGACCAAGATCTAAAACTGTCATACCTCATTACCAATGAATTCACATCAGACACCAACAAAAATACCCCCCACCCTATTGGAACAGCAACAAATAGAAGAAAGGAGGAGGGAAGAAAAGAAAGTGGGGCTGGGAAGATAAAAAGAACACACAATGAAAGCCAAATTTTTATTTAGAACATAAAATTATAGCTCTTTCATGTTCCCCGCCACTAAATTGTAGGAATCCCAAATATGTCTTCATCTCCAATGCAATTCTGTGAAGTGCAATGGAAAAGGACTTCAGATGCTTTTTCCATGATGTAAGGGTAGAATTTTATGCTGCCAAGTGGGAATTTCAGGACTGAAAAAGAATGCATGGATGTTTGATGTAATGTGTCAGCATCAACAGTCTGTCTTGTATGTAAACCAATTAGCAGCTTCTTATGTTGGCAATACAGTGATGTACATGCAAAACAGGAAAAGAACTGATGAGTTTGTGCTTGTTGCAGGGCTAAATCCAAAGCCCACAAAAAGCAATGGATAGGTTTCCCCAAACAACACTTCAAGTAAGGCTCTGAGCTGCTGCTTAGCTCTGGGGGAAATGCAGCATTACAAGAAATGCCAACCAGAACACTTTGGACTTATGTGCCTACAAGGGTTAGGCAGTGGCTGGGCAGCAGACTGCAGCACTGGAAGCTTTATGCAGATGCAGAAGCTTTATGCTCCACAGAGCCCTTGTTTTGAATAAAAGCTTTGCAGACAGACAACATCACTGTTTAGAGCAATGATGGAGTGTCCCTTACAGTTGAGAGTACTGCAGGGAGGCAGATGCAAGGCTGGTTATGCACAAAACCTATAAGAGATCACTTCTAAGTAATATGTTTTTATTTGGTCTTTACAGTAATATGTTTTTATTTGGTCTTTATTTGGTCTTTTATTTGGAGTATTTGGAGTATTTTGGACTTTGAAAAAAAGGGTGATGATCTCTATGTAATAATTTAATTCTGATGAGATATTTGGGATAACCTGAACTGGCTCAGAAAGTACGTGAGATCAGTCCGTGTGACAGAAAAATCAAAATTTTGTGAAAATAAACAAACAAATAGGTGGCAGTTTACTATTGGAAGCATGAAAAACTGGAGACTGGATATGGTATTCCTAAGTATCCTACACATAAACAAAAAACTGCCAAACCAACAGACAGATTCAGAGACCAATATTCTCTAAGAGGGGGTGGAAATGTCCATATCCCAGTGGTAACATGAAAGTCACCTTTGCACATTATGTTTGTTTGTTGGGGACTTTTTCATTGGTAGTTTTTTGGGGATTTAGAGGCTTTTTGTGCTTGATTTTTGGTGGTTTTTTTGTGTTTTTGTTGTTGTTGTTGTTTGTGGTTTTGTTTTTGTTTTTTTGTTTTGGCTTTGGTTTATTTTTTTTTAATACAGGAAATATATGCTACAGGTCCAGCTCAGAAAAGCATTCAAGCACATGCCTAACCCTTCTGAAGAAAGACAGGCTTATACTTCTGCTGAAGTAGTTAGCTGAATTACAGCCAAAGCATGTCAATTAATTCTGGTCGTTTCATTTAGTCTATTCCAGAACAGGTATTCCGTATCAGCTAAGCTAACGAAGAGGTTTCTCAAGATGTATTTTAATCCCTTTTCCTACAGTGTGCTGACATCTAGTGGCCTCAAGTCTCCAGCGTCAAAACATGATCTAATTTTTCAACAAAACTTTTCCTAGACGAAAACAACCTCCTCTACATTATAAAGTGGTTCTTGTCCTGAGTTTTCTTTAATGTCTTTCAGGTTTTGAAAAAATAAAAGTATCTTTTCCAAGTTGGAACAAAGATTCAACCTCTTTAATTACATGATTTAAAGCAGAAGTAATGACTAGAGATGAAAAGTTGAACTAAAAAAAGGACATTACTGGTGCCTGTATTTCTCTGCACTATTCTGTGAAGAGAAAATCTGCATAAACAATATGCCTTTGATAATAACATATATATCAGTAACTGCCAGTAAAGCAAGGTTTGGACCCTGATCCTGTCTCTACCAATATAACTGACAGCTTTTGCAACAATATCCTCAGTTGATTGCAACTGAAAGATAGGAAATTAAATTCCATTTTCATTTATGACCTCACTTATATTTCAGTGGTGCTGTAGCCACTAGCATGGACATGAAAACACAACACAGCCTGGTTTTTCTGACATATACACAGGATTTCATTTCAAATGAGGAGATTTAGTTTTTCAAGCCAACTGTTTGAATCTCAAACAGAAAATTCATCAGTTGTCACTTGCTAATACAGAATCACTGTGAAAAAGTTACATCAGAAGGAATTTCTGGCAGTAATCTAATCCAACCCCCTCAGAGTCAAATCACGTTACTCAGGTACTGATCAGGAAAGTTTTTAGTATTTCCTAAGATGGAGATTCATACATCTTCTAAACAATACCACTTTGCACAGTAAAAAAGCTGCTACATTCCATATTGCAGAGAGGATTCACCTGAGCAGAGTACAGCACGATGAGGCTTCTCAGTTGCTGTCGCACTCAGTTCAAGCAGCTTCATCTACAATGCACCATTTAATCTGCAGTTTGATTGTTATCTCAGTTCTGTACTGCCATGGCTGCTCTTGGTGTGCAGTTATAAATGCCACACTTAAGAAAGGATGAATGTGCTCTTTATGGGACACAGCGCTTAGAGAAAAAAGGCAGATCACATGTGTAGACTTCACTCCCCTGAGGTTTTTGGAGAAGGTTGAGTCAATGCTCTTAACTAACATTACCAAGGTTTCTCTTACTAAACACTAAAAAACAATCCAGGGAAGAGATATGGACAGATGGTTGGATAAGTTATACTTATGGTTTTCACAATGGGCTATGCTTTTTGGTCATCTTATCAACGTTAAATTGAATCCACTTTATATTAGTAGTCAGTTTAAGTGTGTGTCATTGAACACCCATTTGACTGAAATGCCAGTTCTCTTCCACATCTGTGAAGTAGAACACACACACACACCAACCTCCATTTTAGCCAGCTAGCAACTTGCATGACCAACTCAATTATGTTGTAATCCAGCCACAGAAAATGAGATTTGGCAGACACGAAAAAACCTACAGTACCTTGAGCACAAGTTTATCTCCACCCAGCCCAGCTTCCAGGAGATGTGAAGCAGAAGTCCACCCACCAGTGTCTGCCACCTGAAATAGAACAACACAGCACCTCTGAATTGTTTGCCCTCATTATTTAACTATGAGGAGCATGACCTTAGAATCCACAGAATTTCTCACAGCGCACCACCTGACTCTAGTTATCTACCTTTTCTCTAGATTACCGGTGATGCCACTATTCTCCTTTGAATCTTTTGTTTCTGTGAGCCTATATTTCCTCCAAATTTTCTAATACTCTGGTGCTTCCACCTCCTTTTTCAAATGTTTTATAAAGTACCATGTACTACAACTACCTTAACCATGTTACTGAATCCCTATTTTATCATCTCTTTCCACACAAGGTTTACAATAACAATAGTGATGTTACAGCCATGATGATCTGTATACGACTGTATAGGCAGTCATCTCTTGAGATGACTGCCTTTTCTTACATAAACTGTTACTGTTAGAATAAATAACACAATTTCAGGATTGGAAGACTCATTTCAGCTGAAGTAAGAAGTCCTAATGATGATGTGTGCAGTCCTAGTAGTGTCAGACATTAGCTCCAGGACTTCCCATGGTCATTCATGCTGGGCTTGGGTTGCAAACTCACTTGAACTGACTGTTGCCCCCTCTACCCCTACAGCTTATGTACCAAGCACCAAGTGAAGAGTCATCAACATTAGCATCATTATCCTGCATGAGCCTCTGATTCACAGCCCCTAGAGAAAACATCTTTACAGCCAGATAACCAACATTTCCTATAAACCACAATACTGTTTTTCTCACTGAAAAGGCACATAACAATTACATACTTTCTGTATGTAATGAGTTATCCTACCATAAAGCTTTTCCTTAGTCTATTATAGAAATAGTATGTGAGGCCTAAGAAATACTTGCAGATAACTTCAGTAGTAAGTAATGCACACTGATTTCTTTTAAGCTTTAAAATAAGCTATTCGCTTTCTTCTTCCTTAAGACAGTGGTTTTCAGAGAGGAAGCCCATATTTCTTGGGTGAAAATCCTTGAACATTTAGCAAAGTTCAGACAGAGATATTGTATTAAAATGTTAAATGACATTACATCCATAACAGGTATAGAAGTGGGTTTATTGATTTTCCCATTGCAATGCATTTAAGCAATTATTTAAAATCTTTCTCACAATAAACAAATACTCACTCTACACAGCATTAGTGCAGTTGGACACTGTCAGAGAAGAGTGAGCTCATTTTCCACATGGATATGGTAAATATTCAATGATACTATCATAGCTCACTTCATATTTTTTTAGATCAGGAGAATATGAGACCTTAGAAGACAGGTTTCCCTGATGTATGCTGCAGGATTGACCATGTTCTATCCAAGCCAATGATGAATTCTCATCTGCTTTATTTTGAAGCATTTCCACTTGGCTCAGGTTTTAAGGACAGAAGTTGAAGTTAGTGACAGTTTCAGATGCTTAGCATTATGCAGTAAAGGGAACAAAACCAATGACAATGAACAATAACAGCATGAACTGAGAATTACATTATTTTCCTCTTTGCTCATCTGTCATAGCTCTAAATGAAAGCACATCTGAGACACTTAAAAAGTTTCAAGGAAAGGTCACTTTGAAAAGCCAGAACTTATAGAAAAATATTAAGATGCTGAAATGCATTTCCAAATACTAGAAAAAGGAAATAACTGTGGTAACACAGATACCATAAGGCAGTTGTTTGCTATTGAAATAAGCTTTTCTGTTGATTTACCACACATCTATTTTACATACATTACTCAAAACCCTCTCCCTATATGATAAAAACCTGGTCCAAGAGACAGTTTCTGTGTGTGTGCCAAAACTGAATAAAGCATTCACTGCATATTTAATTGAGCTGAATACACTCAAAGTAAGTGGAGATTCCCAAGGCAATTATTTCTAGAGTTGATTGCAGTCCTGAGGCTGCAAGTCAGGCAGAAATGTAAGCCATGCTAAGCAGCAGAAAAGGAAGTAAAGATATCCAGTGTCTGCAGGTTTTAACATTATCTCAAAAGAACAAATGGGGGAATCCTTGACTCTAAGAGGCCAGATTCTCACTTCTTTTTTGTGTGACATTTTCACAATGTCTCACAAAATATCAACAGCATTGATGGCATGTATGGACACTTGGCAAACCATTAAATTTCTCATTACAGTCATTAAGATACGATAGTGACTTGTGATGCAGAGTTACAACCAAGGCTAAGCATGAAAATAAGCAACATGGTATTTATGAATGCCTAAAGATGGGTTTAAGGTTGGTTTTCTCTAGTATAGCAAAAGAACACACTATAACTGCACGTTATCCACGAGTGCCATTTCCAAAGAAGAGGGGTTTAACTGTAATTGCTACTTTTCTATGCTGAAATATAAGTCTTTAAGAAAAATGAGAAATTATGGACTCTATATGTCCTAGTTACACCACCACCATAATGTTTAAAAATTAACCAAGGCACATTAATGAATGTTTCATTAAGGCTTCATGAAGTGTGTTCTCTAGACAGCAAAAGCCAGTAATGACAAGAGGTACTAAAGTTAGCTTCAGCATGGAACAGCAAGACATTAAAGTCAGTTTTCAAACAACTGCATTCTTAAAACAGTACTTACCCTTGAAAAAGGGTAGGGTAGGTAAATTGCAGGACAGACAGGACATACTGGAAAACAAACAGCAAATTAATGGACATCAAACACCTACAGGTTATAATGCTAACAATCACGAGCAAAAGACATACACAGAAAGTTTTCATTTTTCTTTATTTTGGCAGAAAAGAAAAAAAGTAAGTTTAGTAATTTCACTTCCTGTAGTGCATTTCCTTCTCCTCCCCTCATCGGGCTGCACAATGATCTCAGAAATGTTTGATAGGCCTTAGTCTTGATGAACAGCATTTGGGCTAAGTTCCTCCTGAGCTTATACGAAACACTGTCTGCTCCCAGGATCTTAATGCTGTCTAGTGAGCTCCTGCTTTTTAACAAATAGCCTTGGAGACTTATTTTTTCATGCCTGCATAACAACCCAAGTGGAACAACATTTTTGTTACTGAACTTTCAAAGAAAGTTACTGACCTGCACTGTGGCCAGGATTGAAAATTACTGTGACCAAAGCCAACTCTCTTGTGACCCTATCAAGAGCAGTCCTGAGTGAGACCCTTTGACCTCTGCTGGGCTGCAGTGGGCTGCAAAGAGTCACCTCCCTCTAAGTGGGATGTCCCTCAGAGCCAGCAAACTCTCAAGTTTGCTGTACTTGGGGGATTGCTGAATGACGATGGATCCTGGGCTGATACCATCCATTCCTGAAGGTTCAACCCTTCACCCATTTTGAAGGATGCAAGGGCATCCCAAGTGAGTACTTCACTGAATTTGAGGGGAACTGTTCATGGGTATACCTTGTACATACTCCTTTAGGTCTGTGTGCTTGTGAATGTGAATATGCTGTAGTAAATGTACTATGAATATTGCTCTCATAGATTCTTAAGTATGTTAGATTCGTAAAGGAAGACAGGCCTGAGAGTCACTGTTGTGCCAATATTAAATGCTATATGAATTTTTTGTTAAATTGTTTAAATTAAGCTAGTGATTGAGATGTTATGTTTAAGCGCTGTTAAAACTTTTTGGCCCAAACCATTGGTCAAATCCAGGGCTAAGTGTGGCAAGGGCTTCCACTCTGAATCCTGTGACTCAAGTGAGAGTGTCTTTTTCCCTTTTATCCTCACCCTTTCCTATCCTTACTTGCACATAGATCATTTTATGTTGGTTGATTTTTAGATTGATTGATTTTAGTCTGATTTTTCTGTGTCTGCTTTAACCATCTAGCAATGATGTAGTAGATGTAATGATGTAGTAGGGTAATAATGAGGTAATGATGTCATCATGTAATGTAGTAATGATGGTACTAGAGTGAACCTTGCCAAGGAACTTCGTTGTGATTTCACTTTAATATTAAACCTGGTTTTGCTGATCCCTTTGCCAGTGATTCTTTGAACAACCTAAAACACTCATTCACAACGCTTCCCATGCCAGAACTGCTGGGTGCTGCCTCAGTCACTGTGGAAAGTGACAGACACTACAGACCGTGAGGTGTGGAGTGGACACACTGAACAATGGAGAAGCCCACCTTCTGAATTGCACTCCTGAGCACACTCCATGCATCACACTGAATGGGATAAGGATTAACAGCAACAAAAAGCCATAAATGCCCATAAATTAAAATTATATCATACCAAAGAGGCAATCTTTGGCAGAATCAAAAGCAATAATCTTAACATGGTCTCCTTATGATTAATGCATCTTACAGATCTAACATTCTGTTTACACACTATTTTGTGTAAAGTAGTAAGCAGCCCATGAAGCCCATATGAGATGTAATACATGTGGGTAAAAAGCAAAGCCTGTGTGTCATTGCTTTATCGTGCTTTGTCAGGGCCTGCATATAGGGCTAGTGCCTTTTCACACTATATATGTAGATACGCAAATATGAGGCATAAATACATGTCTTCTGGATCTAGCAACTTCCCATAATGAGGTATATAAATACCACTTCTGCAAAGGAGAAAAATGATTGAAGCTTCCTCAGAGGAAATGCAAGGTACCTGCTGTTCCTTCCAGGAGCCAGCAGAAGCTGTCAAGGGCAAAGGGAGAAGCTGAAAGCTTTCAACAGAGAGGAAACTGTGCTGAGCACGTGGCAAGGTCCAGTTTGCAGGTGTGTGGAGTGTCACTAAGAAGCCAGCATCAATATACAGGGACAAGGCACGTTGATTCACAACAGGTCCTATTACACACACACCTGTCAGAACTGCCACATGCGTTTTAAATCAGAACAATATACCTGCACGTCTGTACTCCTGCTTGCATTTGCATACCACCAGCAACAACTGAAAGGTCTATATTCTTGATATTTTAACTTTATTACACTAAAACCTACATTCAGGTTTGAAAATGTCAAAGTCCCTCTGACTTCCACTTAAGCACAGTTAAGCCAAGTACCTTTCTTCATGCATGATGCAGCTCTCTTAGCCCCTTTCTGTTTAACTAATCACTGCTCTGTCAAATCAAGTGCATTATCTCTCCCTACAAACTTTGCTTCATGTCTGGACTTCAATCTGCTTCTGGGCATCCTTAATGGCAAACGTACCTTGGAACAGAAACCACTGGCCAATGCCCAGAAAATATTTCATTTTCACTTCTGAAATGTTGCTTTTCTCTTTCCCTCCCTCAGAAAATTCATACTCTGCTTCATCAACTTTTTTTTTCTTTCAGAAATCTGCATCAGAAATACAGACACGCTCCCTGATAAACAGGATACCTCCTCCCAGAGTGAAAAAACTATTTCAAACTATGTTTAAACTGTCCAATTTTATTCACAATGTGGCCATCTTGTCTCCTTTTGCTTACACATTTCAGCAACACAAGGTACACACTGGAAAACAAAATTCTTGTTCTTAATTTGAAGGTTAATTAAGTTACCAAAGAGTTCACCGAAGTTAAGAGTTACCGAAGTAGTTTCACTACTGATATAACACTTTGAACATTTCACATTTTCCCTTGGAGACTTGATATTTTTGCTCCAGTTTAACAGCTCTTTTGGGAATGAGTGTGGTTGCTAGATATCCAACAATTAAATGCACACAGCCTCGGCGACACTTTCAGAGCAGCGTTAACTTCTGGCTCTGTAACACTTCATTCATTGGAACGGCATGATGTCAACCTCCTTCCTCTCTTAAACAAGACAATATTGGAACTTATGTGTCGTGGAAAGGTAAAGATGTCACACACTGAGCAAAAGACAACCCTGTTCGCACTGTCGGGAGCACACTGGGATGGGCGGCGGGCTGGAGTGCCCGGGAATTTTTGACACGCGGGGTAGTCCCGCTCGGGAAGGGCTGGTCCGACGGCTCTCGCTGCGCAGGGCAGGGAAAGCAGAGGGCGCCGACTCTCCTCTTTCTCCTCCTCCCGCTGCTGGCTCCCCGCACTTACCGCGCCCCCCGCTCCCGCAGCTGCGGACCGGCTGCCCAGCGCCCCCGCACCTCCCCGCTCCCCGCCCGGCCCCGCGGCCGCGCTCACCTTGTTGGTGAAGCTGGACGCCAGGTAGAAGAGGCAGAAGGCGAGGCCGCCCGCCGGCCTCTTCAAAT
>VZRZ01005378.1:537561-550844 GCA_013398175.1 Climacteris rufus
GCCGCCGCCCCCGCCCCTGCGTGCCCCATGGACTCGGTGGGAGTCGCCGCCGCCGCGCCCGACGCCGGGCCGGGCCCCGCCTGGCAGAGCAAGGTGAGCGCCGGGCCGGGGCCCCGGGGCCGTGGGCCGGGCTCCGCGGAGGAGGAGGAGGTGGGGCAGGAGGACCGAGGCCGTGGAGGGGTCGCTGCGAGGTGGTGTCAGCAGCGCCAGGGTCACGGTCGCTCGGCGGAGCGACCCGAGCGCGGTTTGCCGCTACGGGCGATTGATTATCTGCTTGGTGGCGAGAGCTGCTGTGGCAGCCTGATAACTGAGCTGCTTCCCTCCGAGCTCTGCTGGCGAGCAGGGAGTGCAGCTAAGCGCGCTTGGCTGTCCCGGCGGTAGGCAGCGAGTCCCGGCTTGCTCGGATTCGTCATTCCCCAGCCGCCGCCTCCCCAGCGAGGCTGTGTGTGTGTGCCTCTGCGGCTTGGAGGGCGCGTTTTACGATGGCTGACCTTTCCAGGCTCTAAAAACGGGGGAGGAAGCTGTGCATAAGCCACTGCTGTTGTGTTACTCCAGGAGAAGGTTTACATGGATTGTGTGTCCGCTTGTACGCATACTTTCTGGGAAGGCTTTGTCCCTGTCTCCAGTGGATACTGACACTGACAAACTGACTTCTTTCCCTCCATTAATAAGTGACCGTCAGCAATTTTTCAACCCCAGTTCTCACTACTGAGTTTATGAAACTACTCTTTGAGTAGTTCCCCGTAGTTCCCTAAGTATCTGTAGAAGACGAGCCCTTACAAGATTACGTGAGCTTATTTTGGAGCCAGCAGTAGCTAATTATCCTGATCATTGTGTTGCCACTGCACGAGTCTTGCTGACTTGAATAAAACATTTATTTACAGTGTCCGTGGGGAGCCCCTAGCACAACGTCAATATCATGTTCTCTTGCTGATGTAATGAGCGAACAGCTGGCAAAAGAATTGCAGCTGGAAGAAGAAAACGCTGCTTTTCCTGAAGTGGTTGCGTAAGTTTAAGTCCTGGATTAGTGATCTCCGTAGCTGTGATGCCATCTTCTCTCTCTTGTGCATTTTCTTACAATGTGCTCAATGCATAGCAATATAGTAAATGCTTTGTCTGTTGCCTCCTAGCTCTGCTTCTTTAGATCTTTTTCAGTGAAGATGGCTTCCCCAACTAAAAATCTTCCTTAGGTTCTCTTCTCTGTTGCCCTTCTTTCTTTCTTGATGTTTTCTTTGCCTTTTCTGGATGTGTTAATACAGTCTGTAAGCTATGTTTAGAGAAATGTCAGAAAAGAGTTTTTTTCCTACCCTTTCAGGAATTCTCGTTCACAATGTACAGCGTTATTTTGAGAACTATCAGGTGTATCACCTGTATCCTCCTACTACTTGAGAGCTCTGAACAAAGGTCAAGAGCTTACTAGTTCTAAACTTGTACAAATTTGGACCATGATCTTTCCTGTGAAGCAAAACAAAGCAACACTACTTGGGTTTTTTAACTTGTTTTTGTTTATTTATTTATTGAGTAAGCACAGAAATATGTATACACAGACATACACCTGCATGCCTTCTTTTTTGTGAAGGATATCTTAAGAATAGAGCTTAATGCTTCTTACAGAATGGTAAACAAGTAAAAGTTTAAGTAAAATTTGCATTGTAAATGAGTGCCAAAGAGAAATGAAGTCATGATCTATTAATATTTAGTGTTGGCTTGGAGAGGAGGCACACAGCTGAGATCCATTCCTTTCTGTGCAGCTCTGCATGAAGTCTTTTGTATAGAGTGATGAAGCAGTATAAAGTGGTGTTTCTGCTAAGATTACTGCGTTTAATTTTTTAAAATTTCTGTTTTCATCTTATGTAGTGCTGCTGAAGGACCGTTTATTACAGGAGAAAATGTTGACACCTCTAGTGATCTCATGCTAGCTCAGATGCTGCAGATGGAATTTGACAGGGAGTATGATGCGCAGCTTCGGCGTGAAGAGAAGAAGATCAATGGGGACAGCAAAGGTACCTTCACCAGAAGAAATATTTTTGCTTTGGAGATATTCTTGGCACTTTGCTTAAATTGACAGAGCTGTGAGGAAGTAGCAAATCCTTGATAATCACAGATATGCCTATTTTTTTTTGTTTCTCAAGTCTCTATATCCTTTGAAAATTATCGGAAGGTGCATCCCTATGACAGTGACAGCTCAGAGGATGAGGTTGATTGGCAGGATACCCGTCATGATCCCTACAGAGCAGGTATGTGACAGCTTTGAACAAAACAGTTTCTTCAGTCAATAGGCCTAAGAATATGACATAGTTAAATTAGGTCTTGTTTGAATGTCAGGAGACATACCAGTTGCATTTAAAATCAGGTCACCTCAATGGGAGGTGTCAGCAGGAGGTTGGGCAGGTAACTTCAGGCATCTGTCTGCCAGAATATTGGCTTCAGTGGCTGAATATGGCAAAATAACTGGTGTATGTGGAAAGTATTGTGGGATGTGCATATCTGTCATCTACATTTGACTGGGGCATCTGCATATGATATTGAATATTCCTGTCTTAGCATGCCAGAACACTCTGCCTGTCTGATACCCCAGAGAAGACATAGTCCCCAGTTATAACATAGCAAAAGAAGCTGTCATGCTTAGCTTAAGAGAAGACTGTATTAAGAGCATACAACTGAAGTAATTTATTCTGGTTTATAAATAAAATTACGTTACTATTGTGGACATTGTGGGACCATTATAGGCATTGAATATGTTTGCTTAGTAAAGTTTGATTTATTTTTCTCCCTGCTGGCAGATAAACCTACTACTACACCAAGAAGGGGTTTCATAGGAAAAGGAAAAGATATTACTACTAAACATGACGAAGTGGTATGTGGAAGAAAGAACACTGCTCGCATGGAAAATGTAAGTGAAAACTTAAAGAAATTTATTTTGTGTGGAAAACTGGAATGCTGCAACTGAGCCAAAGAACTAATGCTTGTCCATCAGTGCTGCTGGGTAGGGTGCTGATTTTTTTTTTTTCCCCCTGTCAGATGAAAGCAGTGCAGTGTTTGGTTTATTGGTTTTTCACATTGGCAGTTTGAGTTGTGCGGCTTTGCTGTTTAATAATAGTTTTTTATTGAGCAATTCAAGAATTTACACAGAACTGTTTTGGCAAAACAAAACTATCAGCAAGGTTGGCAGGCAGACAAATAAAGCACCAAAGCTATTTTTGAAAAGCATAGCTATTGTGTAACCTTTTTTTTTCTTAATTAGTTTTGTCTGATGAGCCAAGTATTTATTTTCAGTCAATTGTTTGACTTAGAGCTTTTCAGTCTGTTTATCTATAGCACATACCTTTCATTTTCTTTAAGGTAACTGGTGCAACTTTTGCAAATAAGGAAATGCTGCAAGTGCTATTTTTACAGGATGTTAGGTAATCTCATATCAATTTGGGCAGAACTTTGAGTTCTAAGTTTAAAGCAGTGTGTTTCTTAACACAGTGACAACATTACACAAAGCGGGTTTCACGTAGGTCCTAATCTATCCCATGTTTTTCCAAATCAGAACGAGAAGTTTCTGCTTGTGCCAGCTTTTGGTGTCTGCTAGTAACAATGCTTAAATTCCTTTTATTTCCACTTGTAGTTTGCACCTGAATTCCAAGTTGGGGATGGAATTGGGATGGACTTAAAGCTGTCAAATCAAGTGTTCAACGCCTTAAAGCAACATGCGTACTCTGAGGAACGTCGAAGTGCAAGGCTCCATGAGAAGAAGGAGCACTCCACTGCTGTATGTTTTTAATAAAGTCTCTCTATATCTTGTGCAATAGCTAAACACCGCTTTGGTAACTTCTTGAAACATTCCATTTTTAGTAAAACAGCTAAGCAATACTATGTTAACATTGCTGAAGGAAATTATCAGCCAGCTCCTACTAGAAAAAGACTGTATTTATTTGAGCTGCTTTACTGTGAGAACCATATCAAAATAAGAGCAAGCAGCTTCTGTTTTTTGGGGTTTTCTGTCTTTTTAAACTTGTCTCTTAATCAGCTACAATGAATAAACTGCCTGGAAGTTATTTATAGAAACATCCAGAGGACTAATCCTCTGCAATTGGACCATATGGCTCCAAATATGTCTTCATAGCATGCTTCAGGATGATGAGGTGACCAGTTAAACTCTGACTTAATAATTTAGGAATTTACTTGATAGACTGTATGGATGAGTTTGGAGTAGGGCCTCTGGTAAGTCCTGATGTAGACTTCTTGAAATCTCTGTGTTTTGCTTTGCTTTATTTTTAATTATATCAAAGGAATATAATAATTGTGATATTGTGACTCATGATTTGTAAAGACTTCTTGAAAACACTGTAGAAAGTGCTGTTGAGCCACAGTCTATATGTGCAATTAGTAAAATACTGTATCTGCTGCACAGCTGATAGGAAACTGAGAGTATTAAATCATAAGACGACAGTCCTGGAGCAGATTGGCTTTGTGGTATATAAATATTCTAAACTTGTGGCAAAGCAAAGAGTCACTTCAATGAATTGAGTATTCATTTCTTGCCTGTTCATTCCATTCTTCTCTTGTAGGAGAAAGCAGTGGATCCTAAAACACGTTTACTTCTGTACAAGATGGTCAATTCTGGGATGCTGGAGACCATCACAGGCTGCATCAGCACAGGAAAAGAATCCGTTGTTTTTCATGCCTATGGAGGAAAGTAAGTATGTTGTTTGTTACTGATGATAGCTTTAAGTACCAGACATGATTTAAAAAGGAGAAAACACAGAAATATTTAAACCTCTGCACCTTTTTTATTCCCAAGACTTAAAGGTTATATTGATGTATATGTCGATAATAAGAAAATCTGAAAACCTAATGGTAGCAACCATAAAGTGAAAAAATCCTCACTTTTCTCCTTGGAGACTGTTTAATGAATGGGGACAAATCCACTATGCCTTTCTGTAGAAAAGTATGTACTCTTCTTATAAAAAGAAATTTTGAGATTTTTTAGAACCTCTTTCCACCAAACTACCCCAGACTACAGAGTTGTTGTGATGATCTTGGGCTAGCTGAAGATTGTCTTTCCCTGCTCTATTGTTACCTCTGTCTGTGCAGCTTAGTGGAGGTGCTATTTGTTACAATTGGGTTATCTTGAGAATAGTGTTGGGATGCTGCTCACTTTGTGAGTCCTTCCTACCATACTTGAAAGGATTATAATATGTTATAGCAACTGCATTGTGTTTAACTGACTTTAAACTAGTGGTGTTTGAGGAAGAACTAATAAAACTCAAATACAGATATTTAGAGATGTTGAGAGAGAGACAAGTTGCAGTTGGGGAGAAAAGATGTGCCTTAACAAACTGGGAGAGGTAACCTGTTTGATAAGCAACATGCAATCAAAATGTCAAAACCCAAACATTCATATGTAAGTTTAATCATAGAATTGTTATAAACCTCAGTTGGCTTCTAAATTTGATAGAAAACTAGAATCTCTCTTACATTAAAGATTGCTGCATCTTGCATGGTATAAAAAGCCAAAACCATGCAGTTGCTTGTAAATATGTGAATAGTTAACTTTGCTATATATTTGTCTTTTTCCATGAGCAGTCCAACTGAAGACAAAGTTATTCCTCCAGAATGTGCCATCAAAGTGTTTAAAACAACCCTGAATGAATTCAAGAACCGTGACAAATACATGAAGGACGACTACAGATTTAAAGACCGCTTCAGTAAATTGAATCCACGAAAGATTATTCGAATGTGGGCTGAGAAGGAAATGCATAACTTAACGAGGTAAAGAAAGAAAAATGAAGTGTAGTTGCCAAATGCCTGCTAGTTTCTTATTCTATTAAGGAAGTTTCCTATTCCTATTAAGGAAGATCCTCTGTGTCTGGGTAGTTAGATTTGACTTTTAGGCCTAAATAATAGACACCCTGGCACAGATTGAGTAAGCCTCTGGTTTCTTACAGTTTAATAAATTGTCGGCATCTTCAGTGATTTGGCAGCAGAATTTACAAGCCCATGAAGTTAACATGCTCTAGTTGTGATTAGTATTCAGTGAGCATTTTTAGTTTCACTTATGACTTTAGGATCTGAATTTTCCTGTGTAAAATACTGTGAAATATATATAATTTTTCAGTTTTCAATTCTCTCAAAGATTTTTTTTACTCTGGATCAAGTTTCTCGCACAGCTATTACACTGCAAATGAGCATGTGGGAACTAGAACTGTAGGGCTTTGAGGTTTTTGTTTTGTTTTTCTTAATCAGTATCTATTTTCTGATCCACAGAATGCAAAATGCAGGAATTCCTTGTCCTCAGGTGGTTACCCTTAAGAAACACGTCTTGGTTATGTCTTTCATTGGCCAGGATCAAGTCCCAGCTCCTAAACTAAAGGATGTAACACTTAGTACTGAAGATATGAAAAAGGCCTACTATCAGATTCTTAATGTAAGATGATGCTGATTTCTTCTCCAGTTCTGGGTTGTGTTTTCTTTTAGGGGAATAACTGTAGGGACAAATCAGCATTTATTTACTTTTCAGGATGCTTACATAATTTTCAAGATAGGAAGTCCAAAGTCTTATTTTGCTGCTGTTTAATGTGTGACTTAGAATCAATAAGAAATTATGCACTGAAAAAAAAAATAATCTGTGTAGAAAACATGCTGGAATTTGATGACAAATAGATGCTTAGCAGCAGAGGAATTATGAGTAGTCCTTCCCTTATAGAAGCACAGCGTGGTTTAGAAAATTCTCTGAAGTCTTTCTGAGCTTACCAAAGACTTGGTTTACAATGCTCAAGTACTCTCCAGTGCACCACCCCCTTTCCACCCTCCTGTTTAGCAAACCTAGAAACTGGAGAATGAATTGGAATATTGCACAGTGGATACTTTAGTTTCCTATTATCTGCTGAATTGGCTCAAACACACTTGACTGTCCATTCACCATTCATTATAGACATGTAAAAAACCCAACCAGGCAACCAGCCTCTCAGCTTGGAACAGGATTGGTCTAGGCCTCACATTGTGAGACCAGTGAGCAACACACCTCACTGGTGTTTTAAGTGAATCTGTTTACTGGTTGTGATTCAGTCTGTACGACTGTGAGACTTCCTTCCTATGTGATAGAAGTGAAAACAACATGTATATTTAGAGAATATGTTTATCTGTCTCTTGCACTTGGACTGGTTGGCAGAGCTGCCATGAGTTTACCAGACTAATTCTTCCAACTTTGCCAAAGTTGAGCTCAGTGATAAAAAGCTTAATTTTCTGGCAATTTGCCAAAACTGCAATTCCCTGCATGGAAATGTATTGGAGACTTGGGTAAAAATTATGTAAATTATGTGGGTGATTGGAGAAAGGTTGGGTTGGTTTGGGTTTTTTTAAGAGTCATGCAAGCAGTATTTATTTGGAGTATCGCATACTTCCTTCATTAATTTGATTCCTTGCAGATGATGCAGCAGTTGTATAAGGAGTGCAACCTGGTCCATGCAGATCTGAGTGAATACAACATGCTTTGGCATGATGGGAAGGTGAGTTTGTTCTTAATGTGGGGCGGGGAGAGTTTCATCTAATGTGAAATGTTAATACAAAGTGAATTGCTATTTCTCTGTGACTACAGGTCTGGCTCATCGATGTCAGTCAGTCTGTGGAGCCAACCCATCCTCATGGACTTGAGTTTTTGTTCAGAGACTGTAGGAATGTTTCACAGGTAGGACCTCTCTGTCTGAGAATCTTCTGGTATGCTGCATGTTTTCTAAGATAAAATCAATTCAGAGCTGTTTGAAAATCAACCAATACAACTCAGTAAAAGCTGATCACAACCACGTATATTGAAGATTACTCTTGCATATTTCCATGCTGATGCTGTTCTTCTCTGAAAGGGAAAAAGCATGGAAAAGTAAAATGATGGCACTAGAACTTAAAACTTCTTCCAGTTATTTGTATCTGTGGGTCAACAAAACCAAAAATGTAATTTTGACTAAATACTGTAATTGTAATGTGGGGAAGTCAAAGAAATATTTTGTTCTGTGTAGTAGTGTTTAATATGTGCTCTTTATATTGACTAGTTCTTCCAGAAAGGAGGTGTGGCAGAAGCACTTAATGAGCGTGAACTCTTCAATGCTGTCTCAGGTTTAAATATTACAGCTGACAATGAAGTAGACTTCCAAGCAGAGGTATAGCTGTCTCTGTCTAACAATTTTAATTTCATTAGCTATAGTAGCTATTTTAATACCTTAACTTTGCACATGTAGTTTGTGTGATTGGTGTGAGTGAAAAGTGTGTGTGATTGGAGTGAATGACTTCAGCAGCCATCCTGCATCTCTTTTTACACACTTGAGTATTTCAGCCTAGTGCAAACATTTACAGAAACTCAGATTGACAGACCTCTTCACCCCCTTTCCTGATCCCCCTGCTCCCAAGTATAAAAGGCTTCATGTTGCTTCACTTCCTTTTTTCAGCATTGAGGCAAATCTAGCAATCTGTTTTAGTTTAAAAGCTGTTATCTTTCCTTACATACATTAAAGGCTGTACAGAGAAAGGAAAGTTGGGTTAAAAATAATAATTGTTCTACTGATTATTTTTCATGGTTTAGATGTTAACTTATTTGAATTTAAAGTTTAGGCTAGCATTTTTAGTTTTCAAGCCTAAAATCATGCTAATGTAAATATGGACTTGGGAATCTTTGGTCACTGTTGGCTTTTAATTTTCAGCCTTTGTTTGTAGTTCCTCAAGGCATACCTCCTGATATCAGATTTTAAAAAAAGGAAGTTGTCAAACAGTCCATATTTACTAATTAAAGTAAGGGCTGTTGCAATTCTACTCTACCTAATTACTAATTACTAATGATAGTGTAGGTTTATGCTAGTCCAGTGTGGAGTAGGTGGGAGCTGGAAACTGGGTAACTCCTGGGGAAGATCCTCAAAGCAAGGAAGAGATGAGAGTACACAATGTCACAGTTCTACGATCAGCCTGTGTCTTTGGAGAAAGGGACACTTCTGTACTTTGAGGAATACAGCTGAAGTCTTAAAAGTCACCCAAGTCCTCCCTGCAACTGGTGCATTTCAGTTATGTAGCTTGAAACTGTAAAGGAGTGCAGCTCATTTTAGGAACTTGTTGAGAACACCAGGGTGTACTTGGCTGTATTCAAGCTGTACATGGGACTGAATCATTGAAATAGCAGCATTGTACATACCTGCTCTGTCCTCTCTTTAAAGCTATTTTTTAGCACTGTTTAGAAGCATTCTGGTGCAGGCATGGGTTTATGTTCTCAACACAGTTTTATTTTTGGCTCTCCAGATTGAAGCTTTGGAGAAGATGAACGAAGATCACGTGCAGAATCATGGAAAGAAACTGTCAACGTTTTCAAGTGATGGAGACCCACCTATATTTGATGAATAGCACTGAGTTTATAGCTGCTAACAAAACAAAACACAAATGTACTGCTTCTAACTGTGTTGGTGCAGTGGTAAATGTCAACTACCAGTGTTGAAAGAGTGGTTGGCTGGGAATACCAAAATGGAAAACACAGCGAGCATAGGGTGATGTCTCAGTGGTTTGCTTTTTTTTTTTATCTTGTTCCACACATCAGGCTGGCACTGTGAGAATGGACAGACTGGCAGCTTCACCAGTTGCCCAGTTACATTAGACTGGTGTAGCTCAGGTGGTCATATTTTGCATGATTCAGAGCTTATATTTCTTTTAGTCTAAAAAAAAACCTAGAAATTACCTACATTGTCCAAAATATTTAGTGGGAAAGCACAATAGAAGAGTCCC
The DNA here is from genome assembly GCA_013398175.1 of Climacteris rufus. NCBI lineage: Eukaryota > Metazoa > Chordata > Aves > Passeriformes > Climacteridae > Climacteris > Climacteris rufus. The sequence continues at coordinate 547,303 of VZRZ01005378.1, forward strand.
TCTCTTTTTTCCTACTGCAATTTGAAAAACTAATTAAAAATTGTGTTTGGACACAATGTCTTTTATCCATCTCCACCATGGGCAAAATGAAAAGGCAAATTATGCACTGCAATCATATGAAAATGTTAATTTAGCAATTTAAGATATTTATATATGTAAAAGTCCGGACCTTTTCATTTGAAGCGCAGGGAATGTGGTTCCAACTATCTCTGTAAATACTGTTGGGTATTACATGAGAAACAGATTTGAATCCAACCAGCAGAGGACTTCCTTGATGACATGCCAGAAAATCCTGAGTCCAAGAGGCCTAATAAAGAGTCATTTCAGTAACTTCACTCTTAATATACAGATGGTTCCAAGAACTTGGTGCAAGCCAAAAATAAAACTATAATAATCCTGTCTGCCTAGAATGTCAGCTCAGAGCATCAAATGTTCTTGCCCTGAAGATAATCATAGGCAAATCTGAGTATTCTTTTTGCACCTGTAAGTAAAAAAAAAAATCCTTGTTTAGAAATAATGATGACCAGTATTGGTTTCCACAGTCTATTTCATGCTTTTATTCTTAATGTCAGTCTTCTGGGGGTTTTTTAACAACTTCTCAAAATGTAGTGATGTTTCTTTCCGAAACAACACGTTTAAAGATGAACTGATGTGGTGGGATAGTTTGGAATTAAGAAATTCTAATCAACTTCTTTTTAACTGATTCCTGGTTTCTGATGCTGCTCTTTATCAAGCAGAATATAGTGATGCTACATGTGACCTCCTCACAGTGTGCTGTGAAAGAGACTTTTTTATCTCTTTTTTTGTTGTTGTTGGAGAACTGGTGGTGAAGTAAAATCTTAAGATCTTGTGGTGGTATTCTTGCATGGTTTTTTGCATCACACAGACCTTCACTGACCTTCAGTGCTTCACTGCAGCAGTCTTAGGGTAGGACTACACTAATTCCTTACAACAATAGAAAAATTACTGTTTGGGTGGGTACTACATGAACAGTAAATAACCTTGGTTTTGCCAGTTCCATGCCAGCACTTCAATTCTCATCCCTTTTCTAAATCAGACAGTAGTCTTGCATTGACTCTTTATAAAATAAAGGAACTTGTATCTTTTGGATATTTAAGTCTGTTCCAAATTTCTCAGTGAAACAGTTTCCCAAAATAATGGTATCAAGGGAAAAAACAGGTACTGCAAGGGAGGTGCTACAGTTAGCTAACCTCTTTTGCAAGCTTCTGTTGTCAAAGAGAACCAGATCTCCTTCAGAGGAGAGGGTTTCAAAAAGAAAAGGACAGTCCTATTTTAGGCTTATAACTAGTTTTAATAATCTTAACATTTGTTAGAGGGAAAAAAAAAATCTCAAAACAGTTGCTAATACCCTAAAATGTTCTTGTCTAAGGAGGCTGCTGATTGCTACAGCTATTTGCATCAAGTGAGAAGAGAGAGCAGAAATAACAGGAAATGAGGGAATGTGGTTTTTGAGCTATTTGAAACTGGCCCCTGCTTTTATCACTGAAGCCTCACTTGTTACTATCATTTTTAATTTCTTGCTAAAATCTGTCTAGCATAGGCTTAAAAAAAAACAAACACACACAAAACCAAATAAATTAAGCAATTGTCCCTGAGTCTAAAGCTATTGGGCCAAATTATGTATGATTTATATAATATTATATATGAATACATTTTCACTTCCAGCAGTAAAACTGACTCAGAAATTTGCTTTGAGATTTTAAGATACCTGAGCATGTATTCAGTAGTTGAAAACAAGAATTTCCTAAAACAAGCATTTTCCTGGACTTCTTTAAACCAGAAGGTTCTAGGATTATTATTGGGTAAATAGACTCTTAGCTTTGGAATTGGCCATTAGATTTATTTCTATAACAGGAGTTTTAAGTTGTGTGTTTATTTCCTCATCTGCTGATTTCCCTCCACGAGGTACCTCAGTTTCTATTGCAATTGTAGGAAGTGCATGCTGTTTTTTACAGAAGTAGGAGAAGGTTAAATGTCAGTAGAATTTCTTAAATTTTGACCTTAAGGATGAAGTAAACTTCTGCCTTATATGAATGAACTTTGTTATTTTGTAAAAAATTGTCTTTGAAGTACTTTAAATGCTTTGGAAATACTTACCATCTGCATTTAATAGAATTGTTTGATGATGCAGGAGCATTCTGCAGAACAAACAGCTTGTTGTAAGTCTTAGCTGTGACTTCAGTATCTCTAGTCTGATGTGTAATTCTTACAGATGGACTAACTGGGTCACAAGTCAGCCAGCAGTTGTTTGCATGACACTGCCTTAGTATGTGGTACTTAAGTTTCTCCTCTACTAAGCTGTGCCACTGTTTTAATCGGAAAATTTTTAAATTGGTGTGATCTCAGCCTTCCCCACCCCCCAACTTTTAAAAATTTCCTTTTCTAAACCAGTAAATAAAGACATAACCGATATTCTCCCACAATTTCTAGATTATAATGTGGGGTTTACATCTTGTGATCTAAGGCATTTGCCAGTGCATGAACCAAAAAAATCCCATTGCTGTTTTGTTGTCCCAACTAAAATACAAATAAGCATAAATGCTGAGGATCAGGCCATACTTTAACTTCAATGATTGTTCCTGAAATAAGGGCTGTTTTCAGAGTTTAGTTTCCCTTTCTGAACCATTTTACAAGCCACTAAAAATCAGTCTCCTGCCCAGGAGCAGGACCAGTAGTGATGGACAAGTAACAGGAGCTCCGAAGCAGTTGGTTCCTTTTTTTTTTTTTTTTTTTTTTTTTTTTTCCCTCCACATAAAAGTTTGGGGTTTGTTTCTGTTTGTTTGTTTGTTTTTTTAATCGCTATAAAAGATTGAGCCCAAAGCCCCATGCTGCTGCTGCGGGCTACACACGATCGTGTCTTGGTTTAGAAAGACAGTGGTTTTGCTTGCCTAATTACTGTTTTGAAGTCCATTATCTTTGTTTTAAAAAGCAGAATAAATCCTCTCAGCTAGCTGGGTGCCCTGATAAGTGACACTGGTTAAAGCCAGAGCTAACTCTGGCACCTTAATTCCTTTTTATTTTCCTCTCTAAATATTTGCATTGTGGTATCCTCTTGTACCTCCATGCTCCTTCCACGTCTTTCTCATTTACCACCTTGCCGGCATTCACACCTTTCCTGAAGCAGTTTTTGCAGCTTCCCAGGTTTCCGTTTTCACTTGCTGGGCTCATTGATCATTTCGGATATTGGTGTTCAGAGCTGCTTCCCACCTTTCCCTTCCCAGTCTCTCCCAGCTTTGCGGCGCTGGGGACCTGGGCTGCTGTAAGCGCAGGGTGTCTCGCCCGCCGGCTCACTGCCTTTGGAATGCGATACAGGAGCCAAAGGCGGAGAAGACGCGGCCTTGGAAAGGGAAGCTTCAGCAGCAGCCGGCGGCACTGGGCCGTCTCTCCGGCCAAGGCCCGGGCCCCGGCAGGGCCCTCTCCCGGCGCCGCTGCGCCTTTAAGGCGGGAGCGCCCCGCGTCACGCGCGAGGGGAGTGTAAACAGGAAGCGGCCGCGCGGGGCGGGGGTCGGCAATGGCCGCCG